>CM038705.1:9903094-10315594 GCA_021613375.1 Megaleporinus macrocephalus
CAGACAGTCCAAAACTCTGCACAAAGCAACGCAAAGCAGCGCAAAGTCGTCCGTCCGGAGTCGTTTCTGTCCCGAACAAACCGGTAAAGTCCACTCGCTGCCCCGGTTCGTGTCTAAAGGGAGAGAATAATAATAATAATAAAAATAATAAAAAAGTCTTTCAGTAAACGAAAGAGGAAAAAAGGGATGAGGGTCAGCGCCTGATCGCAGCAGGCTCCGTCTCTTCCACTTTCTCTTAACTCCTGTCGGAACGGCTCCTCATCTCAGCGGCGATGACTCGAGTTTTTCTGCCTCGCTGCGAGACATATTCAACGGGTTCTCCCAAAAAGAAAAAAAAACTCCCCCCGAGTTCCCAGAGGCTTACGTAGAGAGGGAGAGGTTGCAGCAGCCACTCCATTAGAGGGAGTGGAAGTTCTGAGAGCGGACACTAAAAGAATGCAGCAGCAGGGGGCGCCCGCGCACACGGGCACTTTAAAGGGCCCCACTTGTGCTGGACGTCTCGCAGGCTAGCCCGAACACATAAGCAAGTCTTAAAGCTGTTGGAAACCAGTGACTCACTTCCCAAAAGCGGTATAGGTCAAGAGGCTACTTGAAGGGGAATTTCACCGATTTTTCAAAATTGATTCTGATTTTTCAGAATCAGAATCTGAATACTTTACTGAACCTAGAAGGAAATTGTGGTTATTACTGTTGCGACCATTTATATAAAATAATAAATAACAAAAATTGCAATATGTACAGTGGCAGTGGTTGTAATAACAACTAAGAAAACATACTGCCTAAAGCAGTTCCAATTATAGCACCTATGAGTTATTGCACACACAAGTAAAAATAAATAAATAATAAACTTTATATAAGTAATACATCTTATTTACTATCCAAAACCACAAGTGAATGCACATGTGAGCTTTGACGTGTAATGTTAAAGCTGTCTTAGGCCATTAGGCCAAAATGTCATCACAACACTACCAGACATCAGCTTATTTAATGGAATGACTTTCTGTGAGTGAGCTTTCGGAGGCATTAAACTCTGGTTAGACGTCTGGTTACCATCACTGCCATTGTGAACAATTCTGACTCACGTCTAGCCACTCTGAATGACCTTAGTTTAGATCTCAACTATTTAATTATGTGGAAAAAGGTGGCGGAGTTCCCCTTTAGGTACGGAGTAGCTGAGAAAACTACAGGGGAACTTCTTAGTAAGTCCAGCACCTGTTAACACAGGAACTGAAGACTGTCAGGCTCGACTCTTCTCTCTTCTTTATATTTTAGTCTAAAAGAATCCGGAGTTATGATCAGTCACGAAGCAGTAAACGTACAAAACACACAGTAATTAAATAGAAATCAAAGTCATTAGTAGCTAAATGTGCTAAATGTGCATTAGTAGCTAAAACTTTTTCTTTGAGATATATATATATATATATATATATATATATATATATATATATATATATATATATATATATATATATATATATATATCAAAGAAAAAGTTTAGAAGACAATGGTGACAGTGGCATTGAGCTGAAGATGTTGAGGTTCTCCTTAGGAGTGACGACAATGGATAAGGTTAGGAATGAGATCATCAGAGGTCCAGTACAGGTTAAAAAAATTAGGATATAAAGTTAGAAAGGCCAGACTGAGATAGTTTGGACATGTCCAGAGGAGGGACAGTGGGTATACTGGTGGAAAAAGACAAAGAGAAACTCCAGATACCAAAGAGAAGCTGTATAGATGCAGTTGGAGAGGACATGGAAGTACATGGACATGGACAGAGGACGCAGAGGACAAAGTGAGATGGAGGAGAATGACTTGCTGTGGCAACCCCTGAAAAAGTAAAAGCCGAAAGAAAATGATGATTATATATATATATATGTATGTATGTGTATGTGTGTGTGTGTGTGTGTGTGTGTGTGTACTGCAGGAAACATGGTCATGCAGATACGCAGAGCACCAGATTCGCACTAAGACAGACTTAACACCATGTAAATAGTTGATACTGTGAGTCTTAAGTGGCTTACCTGTTGTTTGTGTCACTGTGTGCTGGGGGTGTGGTTAGCTGGCACTGTTACTGTCACACAATATATATCTGTGACCTTCCTGCTTCCTGAACATATCAACCAGTGCTGGGTGGCTGGGTGGTTTCACCACTGCTGCCACCTTCAGCAAAGAGCATTCACCTGAAGTGCTGCTTACCACATCTCCTTTTACCCAGATGTCACAATACACTATTAAAAAAACATTTTTTAAGGTTCCTTAGTAGAGACAGTGGTTCTATGTAGAACTATAAACACTCCAAGAAGCAGAACCTTCTTTGGTGCTACAGAGAACCATTTTCGACACATTAATACAACATTTTCTCCATCAGAACCATTTCAACAAGCAAGCATGCAAACTGTACTCTGAGTGTTTATGCTCTATAGAGCAGGATTAAGTCTCAGTATCTGGAGTTTAGTTGTTAAGAAAGGTCCTGAGAAGAAGTCTGTCAGGTTTATGGCGTCTTCCTAAAGCACAGATTTGTTCACACCTGTGTGAGTAGATTCTGTTCTTACTTAAGAACAAATTCCAAATAAGAAAACTCCAGTGTTCTTAAGAACGGCTGGTGAATAAAGTCATTTGTCTTTAGCAAAGAATCCTTTTTTTTATTTTTTAACTTTTATTTATTGAGTTTTTTAGAACATTTGCCATTCAGGGTGCAATTGTTCTTATAAGTTGCTTAGAAGAACATGTCAAAACAGAACCAAATAGTAAAAGGAAGGGGAAAAAATGTAAAAAAAAATTTTTTTTTAATAATAATAATAAAAATATAATAATAATAATAAAAAAATACCAAAGAACCCTTGAAGAACCATGAATTTTGAGCAGAAGTAATATTGTATGTGCACCAGAGAGAACAAATTAATCTATATTTTACTGAAGTACATATACATACATAACATATACATATATAACATTTGTAACTACCCATCTCTGGTTATGCATCAGTTTATGTACAAAAACAGTCAGTTGTTCTCTTTTATTTACACGACCACTTTCAAAATTTCCTGCTGAAGGTCACTAATGGTATTTCGCTACTGATTTTAATGGTTTAATGGGTGTCCTGGGCCTGATTTCAGAAGCATCTGATGGTCTCCTAGTTTGATCCTAATGCCTTCTGCAGGAAATTAGCACTGTCTAATGCTAATATCAAACCCAATTGCAATTAGGAAGCAAAACTAGGTTTTAATCTCAACATTTGTTTTATTTATCAGTTTTCTCTTAACAGCTCTTATTACAGTGCCTTTAAGACTGATGTATGTAAATTACCTCTGTTCTGAATGTCTGCCTCAGTCCAAAAAGCAGTGTGAGCTAGAACACTCTTCTAAATGTGAGCGAGTGGAGCTAAACCTCTGTAAGCTGAATAGGCAGATGTGCGTTGTGTTGTTTTTTGTGACATCACGAAAACAGCTGTTTGCAGCGTATTTCACCACATATGAACTCATGGATTAAACAGTGAATAGAAACTTAAAAGAACATTAACAATTTACTGATTTTCTATGATAAGAGCCCTTCACGTAAATGACTGCGGTAGTGGCGGAGAACAGAGAGAGGACGAATACCGGGGTAGGAAACCAAATGTGCTCTGCTTTAGAGTAAAACGTAGTGGAGCTGAAGTTACTTTTTCCCAGTCTTACAGTTTTACAGTTTATTCAACTATTACCAAAGTCACCCACTAAAACTTCTACCTGCTGAAAAAACAGCACAGAGCAGCCTACATTCTTTGCTGCCTTGACCTGCGTACCAGCATCCGAAACACAACATACACTGTATTTTCTAGCAGGGCTGTTGGACTTCTGGTGCTTTAATGGGCATTTAGAGAAGCAAATGTGGATAAATGTTCCATGTTAATTAAATCAAACCTTCAGAATGTGCATATATATATATAATGTTGAAAAGTTTCCCCTTAAATAATTTAAATATACGCCAATATATGCGCACACGTGTAGATTAAATATGAAATTGTCTATTTAAATATTCATATATATGAATTAAATATTAATGTCATTATGTGACACACCTTTTAAATATTAAAACATTCACACACACACATATAAACATGTGTAATTTTGTGACACACCTTTTAAATATTAAAACATTCACACACACACACACACATAAACATGTGTAATTTTGTGACACACCTTTTAAATATTAAAACATTCACACACACATATAAACATGTGCAATTATGTGACACACCTTTTAAATATTAAAACATTCACACACACACACACACACACAAACATGTGTAATTATGTGACACACTTTTTAAAACTTTTTAAATATTAAAACATTCACACACACACACACACACACACACATAAACATGTGTAATTATGTGACACACCTTTTAAATATTAAAACATTCACACACACACACACACAAACATGTGTAATTATGTGACACACTTTTTAAAACTTTTTAAATATTAAAACATTCACACACACACATATAAACATGTGTAATTTTGTGACACACCTTTTAAATATTAAAACATTCACACACACACATATTAACATGTGTAATTTTGTGACACACCTTTTAAATATTAAAACATTCACACACACACACACACACACACACACACACACACACACACACACACACACACACACATATAAACGTGTAATTATGTGACACTTTTTAAAACTTTTTAAATATTAAAACATTCACACACACACACATATATATATATACATGTGTAATTATGTAAAACACTAGACACAAAGGTAGATCTTTTTTAAATTAGAAAAGTAAATTATGAACGTAATTACACAAAAAAAACATTTAGTAACATTTAAAAACTTTTTTCACGACTTTTGAAACTTAAGTAATCATATAGGCGAGTAACTGTGGAAAGTAATTTATTTAAAATGATATTAAATAAAAAATATAAACTAAATAAAACTCTGAATTCGGAATAAAAGCTCCCCGCTGGTTTCCGGCCCCTGCGCGGCGGCCCCGTGTATATGAGCTGCGTGTTTCCGGTTGCCTCTTTCTTTTCAAGTCGCGGCTCCAACATGCCTGTAAGTGCAGCTGCAGCGCGGCGCCCGGCCGGCCTCGGGTTAACTCCTCCGCCGCTCTTTCTCTCCGGACTATCAGCGATTTGCTCCGTTACACCTCCGTGTTCGAGATCGCCGCGTCGGTCGCGCTGAAATCCCGCTTATTTTGAAGTTAGGCCGCTGAACGTGAGCGCTGTCAGGCGGGACGATAAGATGGCTGCGTGCAGAAGCCCTCCGAGCGTGGGCCAGCGTGGAAAGGGCAACTCCACCGTGTTTGCTACTTTTTCTGCGTAATTAAGGCGTTAAGACGTGGCCGCGGTTATTTAGAGTGGTAATGTTAAATGCTTTGTTCTAGGAAAAGTTGGAGTCAGAGTTGTTCACAGTGGTGGTGGTGATGGGAACCAGACTCTGTGGAGTTTAATGCCTTCAGTAGCTACGTGCTGGGTGTTGTATGGCTGAATAGTCCCCAGAGAAGCTCAAACCTCTACTTGACTGGCTTTATTATTCATTCCAGCTGTGTAGGTACACTGGTGATTTGTAGATGGTATGTCATTTGGTTGATTTGAGCACTGAACGTCATGATCCCTGGTTCCTTCACCACTGTGAAGAACTTTGAGGTGGTACTTGTCTCCACAGTGTAGTTCCATATTGAACCACTCTAAATGACTCTGTATGTAGCTTGACCATTAAGATCTGTGTGGCTGGTGTATAGTCGGTTTTGTTGTGCTGAGGCGGATCTGCTTCAAGTATGTTTGTAGGTTGATTAGCTGAGGTTAGGATCGGACACCTGCATCCAGGGTAAAGTTTTCAGGTAGTCAGCAAAGTGCTCAATGTTTAGTAAGGGTGGAAATCAGCTGATGATGCCCTGTTGTTCAGTTCTTACCCAGTGCTCTCCAGTTACTGACTTTGGTCAACAGTGCTTCATGTTTTTGCTGTTTGGCCCTGGCCTGCCCTAGTGGTCAGAATAACAAGGCAACATTCAGACTGCAGAGAAATTCAATTTGTTTCACAATGACTCTTCTTTTGCATCAGATTGGATTTGTATGGATTTGTATGTTTGCTGTGTTAAAGACATGGGTGTCAGTAACTAAGAGTTGGGATGCTGGGAATGTAGACCTCAAGCGGGGGTACAGGAGAGATGGAGTTGCATTATCACACCCTCCAAACCATCGCGCTTTCTCTTGTTGCGTTGAAAAGAAAATCCGATTTGAGCATTCAGACTGAGATGCATCTGTAAACATCTTATTTCAAACTACATTCGAATCGTTTCCTGCATTTTTCTTGCTGCCCAAGCTCTCAAATATCAATCTGGATATGCCAAAAATAAGCTTGAGTATATGCAATACATGCATATTTAATGTGTTTCTCCTTTGCATCTCAGCTCGCAAAGGACTTGCTGCACCCTACTCCAGAGGAGGAGAAGAGGAGGCACAAGAAAAAGCGTCTTGTACAGAGCCCCAACTCCTACTTCATGGACGTTAAATGCCCAGGTATGTGTAAGCTGAAGACTTTGCTTGACATGTGCTCTTGTCTGACTGTGTTTTTAAAATTTGACTGATTTTAAGCTAGTCTAGATTAAGGCTGGTTTGCAAAAGCACTTTGTCCAGAGTGGCTATTGCTACTATGTATGTTGTACCCAGTAAAAGTCAAAGTAATGGCTTCACCTAAATAGTTTATTGTATGTCTAGATATAGAGGTGCTGGTCTAGATATAGAGGTGCTCATGAAGAAAGTGCTAGTGTTAGAACGTCACTGAACATGGACAGTGCTGCCATTTCTGAGAAGCCTGTATAGTCTCTATCACTTAGAACACTCTCCACAGTTAACCCTGTGGTTGTATCTCTAAAATTGCAACTTTACAGGAGACACCAAAAACATACTTTACTTTCAATGTAAGTCTATGGAACCAGAATTTGTTCCAAGCTGTTTTAAAGCACTTCTATTGGCCTGTTCATTATTAAACTTTCATACAATGTAAACGACCACTGGTGTGTTTAAATAATGTAGAAAACTCAATCAACAAAATACAGACATGTTTTTCATTGGACAATGACGTTATGCAGTTTTAAACAAGTAACCAGTGACTAAAAGCCAATGGCAGGAAGCTTTGCGGGCTCATACTGGTGTGCATTTTCATTCTTTGTAAACAATGGCATCAGATCCCCTGTTAATGCTCAGCGAGGTAGAGTAGTTCCTCATCTTTTACTGGCTCGGTTAAACTGGGATTTTAAAAATGCAGTGTCAGGTCACTGGATGTCCCTGTGTTCTAGAGTGAATAGGTGTTTGGGCAGTGTCCAAAGGCTGTGCTTAGCTGTCCAGCCTCTACGATCTGAATGATCTGTTTTTCAGTTAGTGTTGGTCTGGCTTCTATGTTGAACATCTTTCAACCTTCTGTCTGTAGGTTGCTACAAGATCACTACAGTGTTCAGCCATGCTCAGACGGTGGTGTTGTGTGTAGGATGCTCCACGGTGTTGTGCCAGCCTACCGGCGGAAAAGCACGTCTCACAGAAGGTAAGCCCCTTCTACAATAACATACTTCCCTATTTCTAATTGTGCCGTGATACCTGCTTCTCCTGCGATTCCTCAAATGATGTAGCATTACTGCGTTGTTGTCACTTGCAAAATTACGTTATGTCTCAGTTCGGTTCCTAGTGCCATAGAATACAAAGCTATATATATTGGTGTAGTTAAGTAAGGAGGGTGCAGGATATAGAATTGACATACCATGAACTAGGGCTGCTCCATGAAAGATCTGAGACCTGTCAGTCAACTGACATTTCAATGTTTTGAAGAACACGTAGGGCAAAGCAGTAACAGCCACGCAGCATCACATGCAACACGATTGCATCGTCTATCTAGTGGGACAGTCTGTAAGGGAGCTGCTAGCTAAACTCCAACCTGACTCATACTTTTCTGTTCAGATCCTAATTTATGAGTATTTCCTATTTCTTTATTCAAGGGTTGTTTAAAGAGAGCCTAATAAGCTCATCCAGATGACAGAAGTAGTTTCCGAGTGGACATTGTTGTGAATTAAGTTTGCAGAGCTATTCATCCAAAATTTCTTCAACTTCATTTGTTAATAAATTTGGTTTGATTTATTTGACCTGGTGTTACATGAAATAAGGTTGGTCTTGTTGAAGAGGTTGGTTATATTATAGCATTGTCATTGAGCTGTTTCACTTCAATATTTAAGGGAAAATGAATTTTGATTTTAAATAGGAATACCATGTGCTGCCTGCCTTGTTGGATTTTTGATTTATGGAATAACATGTCCACAGTCTAATTAGGCTGCAGTGTAACTCTTTCCATGCACAGTGATTTAGAAATGCTCACGTTTCCATCACTCTGTTGGCTATGTTGATGTGCATGAAATCCCCACTGAAATGTATGTCACTGCATTAAAAATGGAGCTAATAGTTAAATCTTAGAATTGTCAGTCAAATCAGGTTTGGCTATTCAATACAAAGCTAAGTACAGCCCTACTGTGAACCTGAAATACTGTCCCCCCTTCAAATACAGGTCCTGCATTTCTGAAAGACGATGGTAAATCTAAAAACAAGCTCGCAAATAGGAAGCCAACTACAGCCTAATTTTAAGATAATCATTGCCTGTTGAAAGTTTGGTTCCTTGAAAAGGCATAACAGAATGATAAAATTGTGAAACTGTACAAAACCATTGGAAGGAAATGAACCTTGCTTGAACTTGAAGCATAAGTGTGGGCTTCTGTCTCTCCTGGAATGTGATTTGACAAACAGAACATCTCTCCCTCTCTCTGTGCAGGGTGTTCATTCAGGAGAAAGCAGCACTAGTCTCTCACTAACCTGTTGGTAAGGATAAGGGAGACCAAAGGAGGGGAACAGGATTGGACAAAGGCTTTACAGTGCATACCCAAGGTCAACTCACACCCGTCACCTGAAATGGAGTGAAGCTGAAGGCCGGATTGAAAACAGCCTTGAAGATGCTGCTGAAATCTGTTGGTGTGCTAGACTTGGGAGTCCGTGTGAAGCTTAACTGCCAAACCTGTTTCTCACTTTTAATTGTTTAAATAAAGATTTTTTCGTTATAATTGTTGTTTGTTTTAATACTCCAATCTTGCAGAGGTAATTTGTGTGATGTTCCTCTGACATGAGAGCTCAACACGATGTTGAAGGACCAGAACTGGGAAAATATTGACCCAGTCTTCAAAAAGTAAAAAAGCATAACTTATTCTTAACATGATAGAATATCATGATCTGCTTGAAGGGGTGACTATTAACCAGACAGCATTTCTTTAGAAGAACTTCTCAGTCTTTCATCACTGTTCAAACAATTTCTTTGTATTGCAGTAAGAAGTCATGAGCTTAGCTTCATGAAGCTGCTGTGCTAGAAGGGAAACTGTTTCAGAACCACTGCCTCCTGCTTCTGGGTCTATCCATCTGTGTTGACTGGATCCATGGAGTGAAACACTGGTTGCTTGCAGCTGCAAGAAGAAACCAAATATCTTTGAAATGACAGTTTGCATTTTGGAATCTTGAATCAATAGTTGGTTGCTTTGGCACTTTTGGGAAGTTTCAACCACAAAAAAAGAGGCTACATCAATTTGGCAATGTGGCCTTAATCAGACTGACTGTCTTTATAGATGCATCTCAATCTGACCGCTCAAATCAGATTTTAGTCTCTCAATACTGAATCTTTTCCTGTAGCCCATATGAGACTATTTCTTCTATGTCCTCTTCCAGTCAAGTTTTACAAATGTCTTTTTTTTTATGATTCATATAGTTGTAGAGAGTGCTACTGATGATACCAACATATCATTGCTATCCAAAGAAGAATTTTTATTTTTCTATTCCATTTACATTCTGCAAAAGTTTCATGATGAATGGAGCAATAGAAATGCTCCAAATTCACTTGGAAAAAATCTGGTTCCATTGACTTACATTGGAAGTAAAGAAAGTTGTTGGCCCCTACTGTGAAGTTGTCATTTTGGAGATTCTTGTTTTTCACTGGACAGTGCCAATATATACTCTAAATAATCTCACTGGGACTATTTATCATGATGATGATAGCATCATCATATTGTTCACTCCTACGCCTACTAAGGATGAGAATTATACAATGTTAGTCATCAAAGTTTCACAAATCTAACAAATTATGTGCAAAAGTAGATCAGACAAATGAGCCTCACAAAAACGGAGATGTCAGAACCTCTAGGGGGCAGTGTGGAGCCTGCATCAGACATACAGTTACACTAATATAGATGTAATGGATTAAAACTTTCCACATCTTTCAGTGAATTGATTGGGTTAGTTACTGTTGCGTTAGAATGGCACTGCTGACAGGTTGGAGATGTCTGTGTATATGATATATATATATATATGATCTGATCATCTCAAAAGATCATGACTGTTAAACAAATCTGATTTGTCAGTCTGGACGCAGCCTAACAGTGTAATGCAGAAACAGAATACGTTGAAAAATGCTCGATGTAAAAGTATGTAGTGTGCTTTTAATGCTCACATAAACAGAAGAGATTAAAATGTACCTGGAACGTCAGAAACTTCACGCGTGTAGACAACAGGTACAGTCTGCAGACGGCACACCATGCTGTTGTACACTGCGAACAAAAAGACAGTATGCATGAATCGTATATATCATATATAATCATGTTTTTAAAAAAGCTGTTAAAAATGTGGGTTACCAATGAACGTAATGGAAATGATGGCCATCGCAGCAAACAGTAGAATGAGCTGGATCTCAAACAGCTGGTGACGAGGACTGACCTGCAAAACCTCAAGCTGACCTGAAAACACAAAAAGGTCTGGTCAGACAAGCAGTTAAACTACACTGAAAAGATTTGACCAACTGAGCTGCAAAGTAAGAGAGCTCTAACTAGCAGCTAATTGTATTCATTAAAAGATATATTTGAAAAATTAGGCATCCCCCCCAAAAAAAATCTTCAAAGTAATAGTATAATGTTGAACATAAATACTGAACGTAATGCTTAAAGAATAAGAATAATAATAATAAAAAAATAGGTGTAATTGATGTTCTCTATAACGTGACCAGTTAATTGCATTATAAGGGACAGTGGGTTGTTAAGAAACAATCATGTCTCAGCACAGACCAGAAAACCATCCCATAGTTCATTAAAACTGTTAGTGGAATCTTTTAACATTCGTTCATGTTTTTTTAACTTATTATTAACTTTAAAAAGTCTCTAATGCACATGTGGGACGATCGTGTGACTTCCATGTAATGGGATGAAAGTCTAAAGCAGGGGTGTTTAATTAGAGTCAGTAAGGTCTAGTTACTGGAGATTTCCTCAGGCCAAGGTCCGGACCGTAAAAAATTCAAACTTGTGTTTTGATTCAGTGTCAGCATCTTATACCATCAGCTACTGAAACACCAACACATCACACATACCGTTCAGTATATATCAGTATATTTACTGTTTAAATGCTGAACTGAAACAAGAGCTACGTTTAATAAAAACAGAATTCTTTTGAAAACAGTAAATAAAACGTGCGTCTTCTTGTTACTTCAGCTTCACAGATTGACATGTTGGTTGTACAGAGCGGTATTCTCCAAAACTAGACGAGCAGGTCCATTCCAGAACCGTTCCTGATAAACACTCAGTTTTCTCTGTTCACTTTTCTGTTTTTAGAGCTCGTTATTCTTTCTGACTCGCTTTAGTCTCCGACTGCTGCTCTTCGCTTCATACCTCGCCTGTGTGCGCGCGCCACACGCCCCAATATGCACAGATCTGATTGGCTGAGGAGCCTTCGGTGATCTTACAGCGCACGCGATTGGTATCTAAGTTTACTGCGCCGTAAAGCCCGTATACCGTAAAGACAAGAAAAGCTCCGCCGCTTAAAATAAACACAGTCAGAATTAAATAAATCTTAGTAGTTTATCAGTTTGGGTCCGCATTGGACAACGTCTGGGTCCAGATCCAGACTGCGGTCCGCCTATTAGTAAAGCAATAAAATCTAACAAACACCCAAGACAGCTAGAAGGTGGGCAGGGCTATAGTGTGTAGAACTATATTTAAAATTGTACCAGAAATAAACAACCAGTAATTTTGTGCCCATATGATTTAACAATGCAGAGGCCAGTTGACACATCACAGATTATAGAAAGTCTGAACTTTATGTCAGATGTGTGTGTGACGTAGGATTCTACACTGAATTAATCTATGTAAAGCACACAATACCAAATCCTTTTATATAGCCTATCTAGGACTGTCTCTTCTATGTCCTCTTCTTCAAGAAAAACAACAAATTTACAAAGTTTTAAAAATGTCTTTTTTAACGATTCATATAGGTGTAGAGTGTGCCATTGGCGTTACCAAGATATTGTTGCTGCCCAAAGAAAAATATGTACCTACATTTTTGGCGATTTTTATTTTTCTATACCATTTATATTCTGCAAAAGTTTCATGATGAATGGACCAATAGAAATGCTCCAAATTCACTTGGAAAAATTCTGGTTCCATTGACTTACATTGGAGATAAGGAAAGTTGGCTTCTACTGTAAAGTTGTTTTTCACTGGACAGTGACGATATACTCTAAATAATCTTACTGGGACTATTTATCATGATGATGATGACAGCATCATCATATTGTTCACTCCTACGCCTACTAAGGATGAGAATTATACAATGTAAGTCATCAAAGTTTCACAAATCTAACAAATTGGATGCAAAAAAAAAAAACATGAGTTATGTCAGAACCTCTAGGGGGCAGTGTAGAGCCTGCGTCATACATACAGTTACACTAAAGGCTCATTTATACTCAACAATAAATACAGATACGGATACGCATGGAGCGTAATTTGCCTGATTTCAGAAAGCTTACGGACGGGACGGAGCAATACCGCTGCAGACCGTGGGGGCAGTGCAAGATGCCAACACTTCCATACGAACACAGCGAAGAAGAAACGGCTGGACTTTTTGAAGATTAGTTGTGCGAGTTGGTTAGAAAGTTTAAACATGATGTAACTTCGCTGCAGAGATAAACAGTTGTTTTTCGTTTATGAAGTTATGAACCATGAGCTCCTCCACCGTCGCAGTGTTTGATTTACTCCAACCTGCCCTCTACTGGACGTGTTGCTCAACAACCATATCAACGTAGCCGACACAGACAACTATGTGGGCAGTGGGCAGCACGTAAAGTGAATATAAATGAGCCATAATATGGATGTAATGGATTCAAACTTTCCAAATCTTTCAGTGAACTGATCGGCTTCAGCCAAGCTAAAAGGTATGACGTGAAATATTACGGGACTAGGCGGAAGAGACAGAGCAGCGTTTATAAAGATTTGGTGGTGATGCCTTCAAAGAATTTTTATATCAGCTTGGACTAAACAGCCTAAACATCTCTAATGTGTACTGATGTTGTTTGCCCTGACCTGTCTCCGTCTGGTCATCGTTAAGGATGGTCACTCTCACAATGTGTATTTGGGGCGTCAGCGATGTGTGGATGGTAATATAAGCAAGAGGAGAAGGTTTTTCCATAGACTGGATGGAAGCTGAGTAGACTGACACTAGGCAAGCTGCTGGGTTCTCAGCTGAAAGGCTCGGCTCTGACAGCATGACGTCTGGTTGGTCTGAGTGGAACTGACCAGTAGACAGCAGAAAGATCCAGAATATGATACATAAAACTAAAGCTACAAAAAGATGCTTGCACTCCACGAACACAACAAAAGAACATCTTAATCTGTAATTATATTAAAACTGAATTATTTGGATTGCTGTAACAAGCTCTGCCCTTCTCTAGGTCTCTTACCTTCAAAGCATTAAGCATCTCACTAGAGCCCGTCACTGTGATTTCAGCCACTGGCTGCTGAGGTGTGAGGTTAATGTGGGTGTTGGGGCAGTGAAAGGCGGCCAGGTACGGAAGCTGGACAGAAGGAAGCAGCGAGGAGGGTAAAGAGGGAAAAGCAGGCAGGGGGGACTGGGTCTGAAGAGAGGCGGAAAGAGAGATGGAGAGAGAAAGCGAGGAGAGGAGCTGGAGGACCGAATCCGACTGAGGCTGCACTGAGATCCTGCAGCTGTACTGAGCTGAGAAAGGAGACACAGAGAAGATTACACGTTAAGCTTCATACTAAGTGTGCAAACACCACCTAAATAACCTCTTGCACCAAAAAAGCTGCACTATGAAAGACTTTGGTTAAAATTGAAAGAAGCAGCATTGGTCAGTGAGGAGGAAAACACTAAACCCAAAAACAGTCATAGAAAACTGTTGGACTGTGTTTTACATCCTTACATATTAACATGAGGCCCAAGACTCGTACCTCACCAACCTCCTCACCAGAGTTCTCTCTGAATACTTTTTCAATCATCAGATTCATCCACTTTCAGAAAAGGGTACGAAGCACAACTGATATTACAAGATGTTTTAACGTTCATATTAATTGTGTAGGGGCGGCACGGTGGTGTAGTGGTTAGTACGGTGGTGTAGTGGTTAGTATGGTGGTGTAGTGGTTAGTATGGTGGTGTAGTGGTTAGTACGGTGGTGTAGTGGTTAGTACGGTGGTGTAGTGGTTAGTAAGGTGGTGTAGTGGTTAGTATGGTGGTTTAGTGGTTAGTATGGGGGTGTAGTGGTTAGTACGGTGGTGTAGTGGTTAGTACGGTGGTGTAGTGGTTAGTATGGTGGTGTAGTGGTTAGTACGGTGGTGTAGTGGTTAGTACGGTGGTGTAGTGGTTAGTACGGTGGTGTAGTGGTTAGTACGGTGGTGTAGTGGTTAGTACGGTGGTGTAGTGGTTAGTAAGGTGGTGTAGTGGTTAGTATGGGGGTGTACTGGTCAGTACGGTGGTGTAGTAGTCAGTACGGTCGTGTAGTGGTCAGAACGGTGGTGTAGTGGTCAGTACGGTGATGTAGTGGTTAACACTGTAGTGCAAGACGATCCAGGTTGGATTCCCGGTCCGGGCTGTTCTGTGTGGAGTGTGTATGTTCTCCCTGTGCTTGAGTGGGTTCCTCCGGGTACTCTGGTTTCCTCCCACAGTCCAAACACATGAATGTTAGGTTGATCCCTCACTCTAAACTGCCCGTAGATGTGAGTGTGAGGGAATGTTGGCCATGTGATGGACTGGTGAACTGTCCATGGTGAACCCCACCTTCGCCCAAGGACGCTGGGATTGACTCCATTCCATTCCCCTCACCTGTGTCGATGTTATACAGAGGTGTAGTGTGGAACACAGTCTGCAGGATGCTGAGCTGTAGGTAGGGGGCACTGAAGTGCAGAATACACAGAAGCTCTGCTGCAGGCTGCAGTTTCTTCTCTATGGTTTCCAGCTGGCTGAGCGAACACTGGGCTGCAACAAAGTCATCAAATCACTCGCATATCATACATTTCTGCCTACAGCAAGCGCTTAGAGTTCCCCACTGCACTCTGTACAGATTTACTGAGTCACTCTGGGACTCGTGTGTGACATAAGTCATCCAACAGCACAGACGTTCACTTTAGACTGTAATGTGTTGTGCTACTGATATTTAAAATAATCCATTCATGTTGCTTCATATGGTGAGGTTTGCTTCTGTTGTGCACTCATTTGTTCAGGCACAGGCCTGGTAAGACCCACCTGTGTTGGCAGCAGAGGTGTAGAGCTCCACACTGACCATGTAGTCAGGTGCTAGAGGCCAGTTCGTCAGGAACCTGTGTTCAGGAGTGGAAATTGTAGGGACAGCTGCAGCCTCCACCGTTACCTGCACAACAGAGAGCATAACAAAGCGCTATCTATTCATCTATATAAACCAGCATACATAAATATATCTAATCAGAGACGACAGGTCTGCTGCTGCACAGTTCGTGTTGTGTCCTCTAGCCCCTCAGGACACTGCTGGCTGGATATTTGTAGTTGGTGGACTATTCTCAGTCCAGCAGACATTGAGGGGTTTTAAAAACGTACAAGCACAACACATGACCACGTCAAAAAGTATACAGAGAAACAGATGAACTGAAATAATTCTATTTCTAGAATTATATATGGTATGTGGAGCTGATAGAATGGACAATAGGAGCATAAACAAGAAGGTGGGTTTAACTATGTGGCTGGTCGGCTTGTATATATACACACTAGAAGTGACTAATTGCTGATGGCATCATGAATGAAACCACAGGAAAAGGAAATGCTCTCTAATAAGCGAATTTAAAACCAGGACTCCAAACACACATGACGTTTTATTGTAGATAAACCATATATGATCTTTGAAGCTGTGTAGATCAGTGGGGAAATGTTAGAACAAAACCAAACTCCACGTCAGTAGTCTGCTGTGCCCTTTATAGCCTGAGTCCACAAGATGGCGCCAAACACTTGTTTTTCCCCCACTATGTAGTGAGAGCAAAGCTTCAGTAGGGCTGTTGGAGTAGCAGTGTAGATCTAGACTTTGAATTCCTTTATATCATGGCTTAAGCACTACAATCATATAATACTGTGGGAGCTGTAGTAGTTCCCAATAGGGCTGAAACGATTCCTCGAGGAACTCTGATGACTTTTACTGTTGCACAGCGTGTGCTTACGGTGTTGCCAGGTGACACGAAGAAGACGTGAGGAGGGCGAACAGAAGAGAGGCCAGAGAAAACCATACACAGTGTTCAGAGTCTACTGTAAACTGAACTAGCCGAGGGAGCCGTTACTGAGCGTAACCCTGAAGAAAGACGTGGCTGAAGTTAGCTTCTTATTTAAATTCCACCTTAAGTGACGCAGCAGTTACAGGCACCAGAACGTTCCTTCTATACCATTTAAGGTGGAACGGGGAGTTCAAATAAGAAGCTAACTTTAGAAAGCAAGCAACTGAACTTTCCCAGCAAACTGCGAGCACAACACCAGTGTTTCAGCATCTGAGCAGAAATAGTCAGTCTACACGTCCATACATAACATTAAGCTTAAATCAGTGTGATGGGTTGAGATGAAGGCTAGTAAAGCGTGTATGTTATGTTTATATGTAATGGCTAGTTAAGAAAGTAAATTATCTAGGCTTTGCTTAAGAACATGACCACAAAAAATAAAAGCCTGAACTTCATTCACATTTTCGTTTTGATCATAGTTACAAACACACACTCATAAGTACATACACCCCACACACACACTTTTCCCTCCCAGTGATGCCTAAAATACACAGTAAACTAAATACCAGGCGGTGTTTGTAGCAATTTGGAGCCTAAAATGCACCAAATTCAATACAGCAAGAATATTCAGTTTAGTTTGTTTGCAGTAAGTGGGTCAGTAAGTGTAGGACAAGCTTCAGCGTAGTAACTGAGTGTACAGTGTGAACTTATAGTATGATATATAGGTCTAGCAATAAATACGTTTATATTTACTATTGCTCTCTAATTTAAAATCTATGTATTTTATTCGATTACTCGATTAATCGATAGAATAATCGATAGAATACTCGATTACCAAAATAATCGATAGCTGCAGCCCTAGTTCCCAAACATGGTTTATAGACGCAAAAACTAGGGATGCAATGATCCGATATTAAGATTGGATATTGGTCCTGATATGACCAAAATGAGATGGATCGGGAATTGGATAATTAGGCCGATGTATGGAGCCGATACGTTCACTTTAATTCGTTTGCAATGTGTGCTAAAGCCACAAGCTGTTGCGTATGTCATAGAACGCAAACAGGAACAACAGCTTGGAGTGAGCCAAAGAGTTAGCTGCAGTCAGGTATTTCATGCTTGCTATGTCAACAAGTTCGATAGCAGCATGCAATATCTGCAGAACTAATGTTGCAAGGGGTGCTGGTAGCACTGCAAAATACAATACAGCAAATGTAATTAAGCACCTCCAAAAGTACCTCGCTTAAAGAGCACACCAAGTACCTCACGTTACAGTCAAACAAACAAAAAAAAAGCTGGAGACAAAACGACGATAGCATGAAAGCAACGAAGATAACAGAGAAAGTTCAGGAATTTATTGTTTTAGATGCAGGACCAATGTCGGTGTTCGAAGATGAAGGCTTCCGTCGCCTGCTTGGACGCATCCAAGACAGCTCTACCAGAACTGTACAACCAAGCATGTGGAGACATATCAACAGGTAAAAGATGTCAAAGTAATGAGCTTCCGGCAGATATCTGGAGCAGTTATAGCTGTGTTAATTATATTTTGTTTTACAAACTCAGTAATGTTTAAGTCAATCCTGATGCTTTAAGTCTTTCCCACCTGAAAAAGTATACGGTTTATTAATGTAACAATGGTATCGCATTGGTATCGGGTATCGACCAATATGCGAAGTATATGTATCGCATCAGTATCGGAACTGAAAAAGTTGGATCGGTGCATCCCTAGTAAAAACGTCTTTACCTCGCTAAGAGCTTTCTGCCCCTCCAGCTGATAATAAACCACCACTGTCCCCGAATTCTTTGCAAGGGCCGCCCCTGTTTCTGGGTCCACCTGAAGAATCTGACTGGAGGATACATCCCATGTACCATGTTGCCCTAGGAAAGAGGGATAAAGAATAAAAGTGTAGTTTTACTTAACGGAATGTTTTGTTTCTGACAATGTGATCAACACAAGCTTCAGTTTTCTTTAAACATATAGCAGAAACTAGAAGGATGCTGTAAAGTAATATTAACATGGTGTTACGTGATGTGACGTGTCCCCACCAGTATTCAGCGATTACTGAATTGTCCCCACCAATAATTTGATCCCCTCCAGAAAAAAAGATTCAGATCTGTCAACATATCATTAACTTAGAGGTGCAAAATAGGTTAAATCACGTTCTCTACTGGAGTCCTACCTCCCCGTAACACATATGGCCAGTGTGATTGGCTGTTCCTGCTGTCACGTGAGACTCTGTACCTACATTTGGTTGTTAGCAGCACCAAAACTGGAAGGAAAACTTTCCAGTCATATGCAAGACACACTGTGCAAGACTCGGGTGCAACGTGGGAGACACATGGGTGTAAAAAGCGAGTGAGGATTTTCAAAGAAAGTCTAGTTCACTAATGAAATGAGTCTATCATAATAACGTTAATGGCGATGCTTGGCTTTGGCGCACAGCATACAGCAGGCGAACATCGTCTGTGGTTATAAATAACAAGCAGTGCTCCTATTTTTATTAATACTAATGTATAAGAGATGTTGAGACATTGGGACACTAAGAAAGATTTCATTGTTTTCTGGGATTGTTACTTTAGTTTTGTGGACAACAGCACCAGATTCATAGGGTTCCACTAATGTCAAGAGCAAATCTACACCCTTATGACCTAAGACTCTTATGGGCAGCCTAAATAATTAATCAATAATCCTAATGTCATTTGACATTTTAATAACATGTCACTCAACATAAGTGTTACAAAAAGAAAACTGTCCTTGTGAAAGTCATGACCACCCCATTCCTATAAATATTCAAAATATTTCAAGTGATATTTACAAACACTAAGGAGGCCACCTGTATTTTAATTTTTGCATGTAATTTCTCTGCTTTTAGGATATGTTTAGAAAAGAAAGTGTAGCTGTAGAAAGTGTACTTTGCAGTACATTTCATACAGTGGGGAAGCGTCATGGTCCTCTACGCCCTCTCAGAGGGCCTTAAATATCCTTAACACACACACACACACACACATATATATAATATAATATATTTTATTTTATTTACTTACAGTTTGACAATCAACATCTAAACAATTACAAAAATATAGAAATAAATGATTCAAACGTGTCTATTCAATCTGTGTTGGAGCGTGAGGGGTTAAGTGGAAGCCAGTGAGTCTGTGTCTCCCCCTATAAGGACTGTGATGACTCCGCAGAATGTTGATGATTGGTGGTCCCGCTGTTCATGTACAGAGGGGGCCAGGCAGTTATAATTCAGCGCCATACCAATTTCAAATGCCAGTAACACTGACTAATCATATCTTCCCTCTAAGTGGGCGGGGCTTAAATGTCTGATCATTTTTTCCGCTCGCTGTGGCGACGCTAGCTGGAGAAACAGCTAGCTAGCGCTAGGCTACCACCGCTAGCTAGTTTGCTAAGTCATGATGGAAGCCCAGGTCCCGCCCCCAAACTGTGAAAACCACCCCCTCTGAAAACTCCAGCGCAAACATTTCTCTGGCTCGAGTTTAAACATTAACGTGACGCTCCTCAGGCGCGTAGTCTACATATTCCTCTGAAGCTTATTTTGATTAAGAAGTTGTCTATGTTGTACAGATGTTATTGTTTGTTGCAATTCTGTCTCATTCTTTGTTTTTTGACTTGCAGTTTATTAGGAGAGGAAACAGTAATATTTTTCAGGCAGTGTGGTGGTGGTGGTGGGGGGCGGGGGTGGGGGTGTGTGTGGAGAGGGCCGAGGCTTAAGGGTCACGGTTCTCTACTGATTTCATAACTGTAAACACTGAACATCTAAATGCTGTTGAAACCAAGGACACAAAACTTCCGGCAACAAGTCAGTCATGTCGCCCCAGTGCAATTTCACCAAATCCTTAATATGTTCTGTGTTTGTTCATGATTAAATAAATATAACAAATATAAGCTACGTAAGGGGTCAATAGGCTGAAATGATTTTCCTCATATTTACCTCCATTTCTTTGAAACAAACAGAGGTTCTGCAGGAAGATGCTGAAAAATGTAGTAAGCGCTTTTGTTTCCTGTAGACTTTTAACTTAGAAAACATCAACGTGTCATTTGACCAGGAGTGTTCAAACCTGCATCTGACAATAAGAAGTTGGTAATATTATAAAATATATAATATTATTAATACAGGTGGGCTCAAATATTTATTTCTTATCAAATTATTACTTGTATTAAAAGTTAAGAGCAATCGAAATGTCCATGTGCCATCCAAGATTCCTAATTTCTTTACCCTTTATTTACAATTTTGATAAAATACCATCTCTCTCAGATAACTTTGTAGTGTACAAAGTTAGGAAAATTCCTAACTTTATCTCTTTATGGTCATCACTAATCCTGAATCCAGATCTACCATCTCAGCTTAGGGACATTGGGCTTAACAATTGGAAATTAAGGGGCATAGAGGATTTTTCTAGTTTATTTACAACTCATTTGAACAACTCCAAGCACTATTTGGACTCCCTAACATTGAGCTTTACAATTTTTTTCAAATCAGACACTTTATCCAGTCCTGTCAGAAAAGCGGCAAGTTTAGATTTCAACTCAATGAATTGGAGAATCAGATTACTTTTCAGAAAGTAGAATCTCAAACCTTTACACTACTCTATCCAACATGGACTCTTCACATTATAATAGTCTCAAGCTAACGTGGGAGAAGGATCTAGGATTGACGTTTGATGATGATGTCTGGTCAAAAATTTGTAATTGGATCTTTCCTAAATGTACTTCTGTTAACAATCATGAACAAAATGTATCGTACCCCAGTCCGTCTGCACAGGATATTCCCCAACACCTCAAACATGTGCTTTAAATGCTCTGCTTAAGTGGACACGGTTATACATGTTTTCTGGTCATGTGCTAAACTACAGAATTACTGGAGGGAAATTCATTTGGCCAGACAAGAAATAACTACCATACAATTAAATGCTGTGGACCCCTCACTGGAGAAGGATACCATTAGTCTTTTACATATTTTATTCTATCTCGCTAGAAAGTGCATTCTGTTATTGTGGTCAAAAACAGACATTCCTTCCAAAAAGATGTGGCTGAAGCAGATTGACAAATGGTTACCTATGGAAAAACTAACTTACGAGTTGCACCAGAACTTATCAGAATTTGGTCCCCTCTACAACTGTATCTGGAAAAGGCCAACTGAAATTCTTTTTAGACATTCACCTCTACAATCGAACTTCCTATTATGTTTTGTTTTTATACTTTTTATATTAAAAGACACAAAATTTATTTTATTGTCTGTATTATACTGTTACCCCAGACATGTTTATTTATTTATTTTGTTTGTTTTTTATTATTTTTTACAATATTATGGCAAATAATGTAAAATCCAATAAACAGCTGATAAAAAAAAAAGTTAAGAGCAAACCAAAAGTAGTTTATTTCTCTATAAATGATGCTAAACACTTGTTTTTTGTCCTCTCCTGTGTAATGAGAGCGCAGCCTTAGTAGTAATCCATATAGTCCATGCATGGAAACTAAATTAATGTGTTTCTTTTACAGAATGAAGAACTACTTTACGTATATCCACCTATTCAGTGTTTGAGCATGGACTTGAATGAGATGAAGGGCAGCCAACCAGAATGGAGTCTTAAAAGCACAGTAACTAAAACAGTTTGTTTCATTGTATGGAATAAAGAGAGGATGGAAAATGAAATTGTTCTATGTATTTCTCGGTGAAACAAACAATAACTACATTAATGAATTAATCAAATTGTTTTCCTTATATTAAGCTAATATGGAAATAATTCTCAGGTGCCGGACTACTACCTTAAAGCATCAATGGCCAGGTGTTTACATCAGGGCTGTTGAATCCTAGAGCAGCTCTATGCTGTTTACTAAAACAGAAGCCTTCTTTGAAATTCTGTGCTTCTTGCACAATATCAGTGTAAAAGCAAACACAAGTTGTGTAAAGGAGTTTAAATGAACGCTTGTTTCAGTGTCTGCGAGTGACTTTATGTCACCACTATAACTCGGCGTACCACTACGGTTGGCGAGAGGTGAGCTGAAGCAGACTGTGTCTCCAGGCCGCACCGGTGCTGGAGGAGCTGTGATAGCAGGCAACACTGGCAGGGGTATGTAATCACACAGAGCTGGGCTAGAGGGGTCCCCCAGAATCCCCAGAATAGTCAAACCAGGAGACACCGTCTGCACCGAGAATGAGTGGCTATCTGTGTCTGCAGTCACCTGCAGCAGGTCATCTCTGCGAGAGAGTGAGAGACAGAAGCGAGGGGAGAAAGAAAGCAGGCTGTTAGTATGATTCAAAAGTGGCTGTTATCTATTATACCAGCCCCACAACATGTATACACAATCCTGATCCCGTTAGAGCTCCCTGCCTGACGCTAATAGCAGTTAGCCTGGATGGATTTTTTTTCCTGCAGTAGCTCAAGCTGAAGTTTCAAAGCACACTGATATACTTAAGCTTTCAGAGAATGTAAAACGAGTAAAAGGAGAAAAGACATGGTGAACGAAAAACTACCACCATACAGTGTGCAGCAGAGAGAACTCACAGGTGTCTTCTTAAACACTCACTCTCTTTCTCTTTCTCGTAAAGAGAAATAACAGGCTACTGCTAAACACCTCCATATACTTCTTACAGAAACCTGAACTTTCCCAACCAGAGTCCTCTCTGGTTCTCTGTCAGTTTCCCAACACGGCAAACACCTTTTAAGCATCCTCACTGGGTTACTTATCAATCACTGTCAGTATCTCTCAACAGCCTAGTTAGTGTGACTTTATTAATGGTATGTATATTATTAACCCACTGTGCTGAAACTCACTTGCTGCAGCACATGTGAGTGTTTTTTAGTTTCTTTTCTGACTGACTTGTAAAAGCATATAAATCATTTACATTCAGTATTAATGAGTAAATGAGTTTTTTAACAAGCTCTGTCCTATCTCGTCCTTTTTTTATGTCTCTCTCTCTCTTCTCCCTGCACCTTTCCCTATTTCCCTATATATATATATGCTTTTTTAAGCAACCACATCAAGTAGTACACTTGGTGAAATGGTTTCTGACACTGTTTGACATTCTGCTACCTGTAAGAACAAGAAGAACCATGAACAAATAAAAATAACGCCTCAGGCTTGGACAACAAACATGTCTTGGCTGAGTGACTACATTTGGGAGATTTTCAAAGTTCCAAAAACTTGATTCTGAATGATATATATATACACACATACACACACACACAGACATACATGTTTGTGGTCCAGTTTGGGTCCAGTGCGGACCCTAACTGAAACTATTTCAAAGGAATGAAATTTGATAGTGTTAATATTAAGAGGCGGAGCTTTTTTTTGTCTTTACGGTATACGGGCTTTGCAGCGCGGTAAACTCACAGACCAATCATGTGCGTTGTAAGATCACCAAAGGCTCCTCAGCCAATCAGATCTGTGCAGATTCAGCACAAAGACGAGGTACAAAGCGAGAAGCAGCAGTCGGAGAACAAAGCGAGTCAGGGAATAAAGCGAGTCAGGGAATAAAGCGAGTCAGAAAATAAAGGGAGTCAGAGAATAAAGGGAGTCAGGGAATAAAGCGAGTCAGAAAATAAAGGGAGTCAGAGAATAAAGGGAGTCAGGGAATAAAGCGAGTCAGGGAATAAAGCGAGTCAGAAAATAAAGGGAGTCAGAGAATAAAGGGAGTCAGGGAATAAAGCGAGTCAGAAAATAAAGGGAGTCAGAGAATAAAGGGAGTCAGGGAATAAAGCGAGTCAGGGAATAAAGCGAGTCAGGGAATGAAGCGAGTCAGGGAATAAAGCGAGTCAGGGAATAAAGCGAGTCAGGGAATAAAGGGAGTCAGAGAATAAAGCGAGTCAGAGAATAAAGCGAGTCAGGGAATAAAGGGAGTCAGGGAATAAAGGGAGTCAGAGAATAAAGCGAGTCAGGGAATAAAGCGAGTCAGGGAATAAAGCGAGTCAGGGAATGAAGCGAGTCAGGGAATGAAGCGAGTCAGGGAATAAAGCGAGTCAGGGAATAAAGGGAGTCAGGGAATAAAGCGAGTCAGAGAATAAAGCGAGACAGAATAAAGCGAGTCAGGGAATGAAGGGAGTCAGAGAATAAAGGGAGTCAGAGAATAAAGCAAGTCAGAGAATAAAGCGAGTCAGGGAATAAAGCGAGTCAGAGAATAAAGCGAGTCAGGGAATAAAGCGAGTCAGAGAATAAAGCGAGTCAGGGAATAAAGCGAGTCAGAGAATAAAGCGAGTCAGAGAATAAAGCGAGTCAGGGAATAAAGCGAGTCAGAGAATAAAGGGAGTCAGGGAATAAAGCGAGTCAGAGAATAAAGGGAGTCAGGGAATAAAGCGAGTCAGAGAATAAAGGGAGTCAGAGAATAAAGCGAGTCAGAGAGTAAAGCGAGTCAGAGAATAAAGCGAGTCAGAGAATAAAGGGAGTCAGGGAATAAAGCGAGTCAGGGAATAAAGGGAGTCAGGGAATAAAGCGAGTCAGAGAATAAAGCGAGACAGAATAAAGCGAGTCAGAGAATAAAGGGAGTCAGAGAATAAAGGGAGTCAGAGAATAAAGCGAGTCAGAGAATAAAGCGAGTCAGGGAATAAAGCGAGTCAGAGAATAAAGCGAGTCAGGGAATAAAGCGAGTCAGAGAATAAAGCGAGTCAGGGAATAAAGCGAGTCAGAGAATAAAGCGAGTCAGAGAATAAAGCGAGTCAGGGAATAAAGCGAGTCAGAGAATAAAGGGAGTCAGGGAATAAAGCGAGTCAGAGAATAAAGGGAGTCAGGGAATAAAGCGAGTCAGAGAATAAAGGGAGTCAGAGAATAAAGCGAGTCAGAGAGTAAAGCGAGTCAGAGAATAAAGCGAGTCAGAGAATAAAGCGAGTCAGGGAATAAAGGGAGTCCGAGAATAAAGCGAGTCAGAGAATAAAGCGAGTCAGGGAATAAAGGGAGTCAGGGAATAAAGCGAGTCAGAGAATAAAGCGAGTCAGGGAATAAAGCGAGTCAGAGAATAAAGCGAGTCAGAGAATAAAGCGAGTCAGGGAATAAAAGGAGTCAGAGAATAAAGCGAGTCAGAGAATAAAGCGAGTCAGGGAATAAAAGGAGTCCGAGAATAAAGCGAGTCAGAGAATAAAGCGAGTCAGAGAATAAAGCGAGTCAGAGAATAAAGCGAGTCAGAGAATAAAGCGAGTCAGGGAATAAAAGGAGTCAGAGAATAAAGCGAGTCAGAGAATAAAGCGAGTCAGGGAATAAAAGGAGTCAGAGAATAAAGCGAGTCAGAGAATAAAGCGAGTCAGAGAATAAAGCGAGTCTTTATAATATTCAGTTTTTTTAACGTAGCCCTTGTTTTTACCTGATGTGAGTAAAAAGCATTTGTTTGAAGTTTTATAGCATTTAAAACAATAAATACTGTTGAAATATTTTTCCTGGTATAAGATGTTGATACTAGGCTACTTCAGTAAACAGGATATGGCACTGAATCAGAACACACGTTAGAAATGATGATGGTCCGGACCTTGGGCTGAGGAGATCTCCTCTAACTGGACCTTACTGACTCTAATTAAACACCCCTGATATATAAGATATACAGGCAAGTTCTGAACACTGCAGTTAAATTATGTTTTGAAGATTTTAAAGGAAAGTTAGTTCTACATTCTCTACTCCATTTATCAACAGAGACTTTTGGTGCTTAATTTCTATATAACATAACAGACTATAAAAAAACTATGAAAATAAACTATAAACTATAAAATCCACCATAACTGAAGGTCACACGTAATTGTTTTTTTCCTCTAACAAATTAACCTCAGCAAATAAACAGTATCTGTTCATTAAAACCTGATGTTCATTAAACCTCTTGATTTGTGTTTTTTTTACATGTTAACTTAAACTTCAACAAAACATTATTTGACCGGGCATGCCCACATTTTTGCATACAACCCTAATCATGCTTCGTGTTGTGTACCTGTTGGTGGTGATGTGAGTACGTGTGTTATGAGCATGGAAGCGCTTGCCCAGGTTGTCGTAGTACAGAGCTGTGACGCGGATCCTCCAGCCTAAAGGGAAGGCGGGCAGGGCTCTTCTGCCCTTGCTGTGCAAAGATGACTCGGTGACCACCCGCACGTACCACACTGCAGACACCTGCACCACAACACACAGCTGTTGCTCACTGTGTTCACTGTTAAGCCCATTGCACACTCATCCATCGTCATGATCTCAGAATGTTCTAAAGCCTGTGTCTACTAATGACTCATGATGTTCTATTATCTACTGTAACTATTACATATAGTTTTTGTGATGTTTTACTGGCAGAGAAAGAACGATGTTACTCTTTTCTATCAAGTTTTCCTCTGTTTGTTTGAAGGTAACGTCTGCCGAAGTCCCAGACTAATTCCTGTCCCTGACATGAAAGGGACTGATGTCCCGCTGCTCAAAGTCCCAGACCAAACTAAGCTTTTATTTAAGCTTTTCTAAATTTGTTAATGGTGTTTGTTTTGAAGGTTGCCAGATGCTATTTCTTGCTTGCATTAACTGCCTTTTACCGGATCCGACTACAAGTTATTTACTTCATTAACAAGAGCGCCAGAGCTGGTGGTCCAACCGTACTTTGGAATGAAATTGTATCTTAAGATTCTATTAACTACAGTCGTGGACAGTCTGAAGGTTAGGGATCCAGTCTTGTGAAAGGAAGGTTGCCGGTTTGATCCCCTGCACCAACAGGCCACGACTGAAGCGCCCTTGAGCAAGACACCTAACCCTCAACTGCTCCCCGGGCGCCGTGGATAGGGCTGCCCACCGCTCTGGGCATGTGTGTGTCCACTAGTGTGTGTATATGTGGGTATATCACTGCACGGATGGGTTAAATTTTAAATTCTGTTGTGTGCAAACACAAGTGGCTAATGATTCTAATTGGAGATGAACCGATCAGCGTTTTTGAGGTCGACAGCCGATACCGATTAAGGGCGGGGTATATGCCACGGCAGGGCTACATGTAGTTATTAGCATAAGCAAGTCATGAAACATGGTCTAAACTGGTTTATTATCATTTTTAATGAGCTCATATGAAACAGCATCATATTTTTAACAAAATTAACAATAAATAAACAAAGTAAATCAAACAAATATCTCCAATACTGCAATTATTACATTTAGACCCTTAATTTAAAACAAAATAAGCAAATTAAATAAATGCAGTAAAACTGCAGTCATTAAATGCAGACTCTGTTATTTTAAACAAAAACTACAATCATTTAATGTAGATCTTGAATTGTTGTTGCTGTTCTGTTTGTACCGGTCAGATCTGGTCTATACGGTGTTCTGGGTTATTAGTTTTGTGTTAGCTGTGTGTACTAGCTCTGCTGTTTGCTGATATTCACTGTATTCAGCTGCATGCAGTGTCGTGTCAGATTAGTAGTGTTAAAAGTCTTTGGTTCCCACGATAGCACTGCGCCCTTGTGCTGCTTGTTAATGTTGGAATAGAGTTGAAAATGGATTACAACACTGCCATCTAGTGGTCAGAGGTTTAAACACAACACACAATGATTCACTGTCTGCCAGGAATCTGTGTATTGATACTATGTTTTTGAGAATCGACATAGTATCACCAAACATAATATCCCGATATTCGATATTTATGATATTTACGATATTTTCTTACACCCCTACTATTTATAGAGTTCAAGTTATTTACAATAAAGATGTTCAAATAAGGAATTTCATTATTATTTAATTCACTTCACTAAGTATAAAGAATAACATAAATAAATATGTGCATATGGAAAATGTGTAATGAAAGTTGAGCCTTTTGTGTAAAACTCTCAGAAAACAAAGTTCCTACGTTCTGTCTAGAGCTGTAACCTCATCTTTAGAACTACAGCTTTAAAATTATATAGACACGCGTGACATTTCTCCAGTTTACTTCATCTTTTTTCATCACTTCAAGACTTTGATAAGATTACGTTCTTACCTTCACAGTAATTAAAAGAGTTTGGTTGATGCCACATGCTTCTGTTGCAATCAGCTCCAAAAGGGCAACCCCGGTATCGGGCCCTGTCCGCAGCACACCTTGTTGGTCTATGGTAACAAGCCCCGCCCCCAGGACACACTGATAGAGAGCATAGTGCACCGGGCAGACAGAGTCCCTAAAATACACCACATTATATGAACACATGTTCTATCAGTTGGGCTAGCCTTGCATATTAATTAATGAAACTATTGATTAAACAATTATGCTTTCTGCTATTACCGCTCACACTGCCCATTCACTGTGCCACCATCATTCAAAGTTCTGTACAACAAGTGACTACTCTCTGTGAGGATGACTGCATTTGTCATTATTATCTAAGTGTTATTGTTTTTAAGTATTTTCAGACTATTTGGACTTGACTAGATATACATGGGGATTTACTCAAAACTAGTGATCTCCTACATAGACAGCATTTTACATCATAGTGCGCTCCCGACATGTAGGCTGTCCCAATTCTTAGATACCTTAAACATGCTGTCTCCTGAGGAACCTTATTTAGACCTGATTTTAAGGAAGCATTCCTCAGCCGCTAAGGCAATCCCATGATGCAACACAGTGAGTTATTTTGATCTTCTCTGGTGTTTTAATGTGTTTCTGGTCATATAATCACACAAAACAGTATTTTATTATCAACTCTGTAACCAGTCTTGATCATTTAGCAGTTTTATACTCAAGCCATTAGCATTTATGTTAGCAGATTTTTAAGCCTCGGGCTATTGTTTTGGATGCCGGCCGGTAGCTTAGCAACCAGCTAAACCACTGATCTCATGCTGCAGTGGGCGAGAACAAGCCGTGACGCAGTCTCTCTCTAACTAGAGTCTCAGTAATCTGTTTTATGAGGAGAGATGAGGAGAGAACGCTGATACTTACACAGCTGCTACCTAGACAGCCTACTTACACACTCACTAGGTTTTGAGACACACCCTAAATACAAATACATGAGGGTATTCTTAATAAGTGGCCAGCCAGCGTACGTATACTCTTTTTTTTATCAGCTCCACTGACCATATGGGTGCACTCTGTAGTTCTCCAATTACAGACTGTCCTTTATCTGCTTCTTAGAATACATAGTTAGCCCCCATTTACACTGTTTGTCAGTGGTCAGTTGGGTGGTGGAGCATTCTCAGCACAGCGGTTGGTCTTTGTTTTTACTTAGTGCACTCATTATTTATGTACCTTGTTGAATACCAGCACCACATACACTAACACACCACCACCATGCCAGGGTCACTGCAGTGCTAAGAATGATCCACCACCCAAATAAGGCCTTCCCTGTGGGATTCCTGACCACTGAAGAACTGGGTGAGAAGGGGACTAATAGGTATGCAGAGAAACTATAGAAACAGCAGAGCTACCCAGTGGAACACATATAAAATGTGAATCTGATAAAATGAGCAGTGAGTGTAGATACTCAGCTTTTGGCTATGAGGGGCTTACCATGGGATCTTTTATCTTTTAGCTTTAATCTATGGTTCCAAAAAATGATAATCACCATCACGGTGCCAATTACATCAACACACAGCCCCAACTTCTGCAGCCTCTGCTACCCAGCGGTACTTACTTGTTGCTTCGCAATGCATACTGGGAGTGTGGAGACATGAGAATGGATGTGAACGTTCCAGCAATTAACTGTATCTCCTCAAAAACCTGAGAGAGAGCGCAAAAGAGTACAACATGAAAAATTAGCTCTGAGTAACGTCCACGCTGATGCAGCAAACAGCTGTGGCTTATACTAGAGTTTGTTGAAAAAGACTGAGAGTTACCAGTATCTGTATCTGGTCAGTGAGCGGTTCTGAGAGTGAAGTGTTGGTGGAGTATGTGAGACTAGGCTGCACATGCACTTTAAGCCTGGTCCTGCCCGGAGACAAAGCCCTCAGCAGCACTGAGAAACTGTGTGAGGGAGACACGCTGACGCCTGCCTAGAAAAAAGACAGCATAACGCCTACATGGACGTTTCTCCTTTTGCTTTAAATTAGCCTTTACACTCAAATGAGTATCGGAATAAAATACACTATGGAACAAACACAACACAACACAACACAACACAACTAAAACACTGCCAGATATACAACATTATTAGAAGTATTAGCTACATTTAAGCAGAATTCACAATCACACACATTGTTGAACAGGTGAACATGCACAAAATCTATATTTCACTTTAAAACACAAACATTTTCTTAATTGTGGTTTGGGAGTAACAATGTGGGTGTTTCACTGCCCCCTAGTGTGTCTGTTCACTAGTGTGTATGTGTATATGTGGGTGTTTCACTGCCCCCTAGTGTGTCTGTTCACTAGTGTGTGTGTGTATATGTGGGTGTTTCACTGCCCCCTAGTGTGTATGTTTACTAGTGTGTGTGTGTATATGTGGGTGTTTCACTGCCCCCTAGTGTGTCTGTTCACTAGTGTGTGTGTGTATATGTGGGTGTTTCACTGCCCCCTAGTGTGTCTGTTTACTAGTGTGCGTATATGTGGGTGTTTCACTGCCCCCTAGTGTGTCTGTTCACTAGTGTGTGTGTGTGTGTGTGTGTATGTATATGTGGGTGTTTCACTGCCCCCTAGTGTGTCTGTTCACTAGTGTGTGTGTGTATATGTGGGTGTTTCACTGCCCCCTAGTGTGTCTGTTCACTAGTGTGTGTGTATATATGTGGGTGTTTCACTGCCCCCTAGTGTGTCTGTTCACTAGTGTGTGTGTGTGTGTGTGTATGTATATGTGGGTGTTTCACTGCCCCCTAGTGTGTCTGTTTACTAGTGTGTGTATATGTGGGTGTTTCACTGCCCCCTAGTGTGTATGTTCACTAGTGTGTATGTGTATATGTGGGTGTTTCACTGCCCCCTAGTGTGTCTGTTTACTAGTGTGTATGTGTATATGTGGGTGTTTCACTGCCCCCTAGTGTGTCTGTTTACTAGTGTGTGAATATGTGGGTGTTTCACTGCCCCCTAGTGTGTGTGTTCACTAGTGTGTGCATATGTGGATGTTTCACTTCCCCCTAGTGTGTCTGTTCACTAGTGTGTGTGTGTGTGTGTGTGTGTGTGTATATGTGGGTGTTTCACTGTTCCCTAGTGTGTCTGTTCACTAGTGTGTGGGTATACATGTGGGTGTTTCACTGTTCCCTAGTGTGTCTGTTTACTAGTGTGCGTATATGTGGGTGTTTCACTGCCCCTAGTGTGTGTGTATATATGTGGGTGTTTCACTGCCCCCTAGTGTGTCTGTTCTCTAGTGTGTGTATATGTGGGTGTTTCACTGCCCTCTAGTGTGTCTGTTCACTAGTGTGTGTGTATATATGTGGGTGTTTCACTGCCCCCTAGTGTGTCTGTTCAGTAGTGTGTGTATATGTGGGGGTGTTTACACTGTAACAGTATAAACGGACTGTGTCTCTGTGTATGATTGGATATGTCTGTCTGATTATGCTTATGTGCATTTGCATTTTACCTGTGTATGTCGTGGCTGGATTTCCAGGACCCCCGGTGTGCTCAGACTCCAGATAAAGCTGAGTCCAGCCTCCACGCTGCCTAGAGCCAGAGGATTCTGAGCACTGTCCCTTCCCATCGCATACACTGGCATCTGCAATCACAGCAGAACATCACATCAGAGAAGCATGAAAGAGCAGGAGGGGAGAAAAAAAGGGAAAAAAAAAGAAAACAGGAGACCAACCTCTGTTCCCACAGACATTCGGACCAGCGGAGCCTGGATTCTCACAGCAGTGAGGCTGAAAACCTCTATCTTCACTTCATCCTGAGCCAAGCAGGAGATAAAGGAGCATAAAGCGTGTAATATAAGATTAACTTTATTGATCTTTAACAGAAAATTCAATTGCTCCTGGGTGACAGTGTGGTATGTAAGCACTGTATAAAACTATTCACAGAGTCAGAGGGTGAAATGCATACAGCATACATACAGTATGAGCAAAAGTCTTAGGACAGAATGATTTATTTTAGTAGAAAGTGTATTAGGTGAACTAGGGCTGTGCGATACTGACAAAAAAATTATATCTGGACATTTTCCGTGATTGTATTGATAACGATAATAAACGATATTGCGCATTAATTAAAAATTCTTATATAAGAAGTCTTATATTATGGATACCAATATCCATCCATCCACCTAGTTAGTCAGGGTCACGCATTTGGCTTCTTAAAAGCTAAATGCTTGAAGAAATAAAGAAAAAACAGAACCTACTATTTCCAAAAGCTCTGGGAAGATCTACAAATAAAAAGAAGAAGAAGAAATGGTAGGAGATTGCAGGATATAAGTTCTTGTAGTGTTCATCACATACACATCATTGTAGCGTCCATTCACAGAACGATGTGTTATAGAAGTATGATTAGCGCCCTCTTTCGTTTTTCAGACAGAACTGCACATGAACTTCAAGTTAAGAAGAACACAGAGTTACGAGCGGCTCAGACTACTCTTATGCTGACCATCCACTAGAAGACTTAAAAGACTCTGAAAAGACGTTTAATAGATTAAAGTCTGACTCCCTCTCACATCTAAAGACTAGTCACAGTCTTTTAGTCACAGACTAGTCACAGGTCATGATTTTGCAAAGACTGGGGGTCTTTCAAGGTTACTGTTTATAAGACTGCAACTCGATTCCTTTTGAGATTATTTCCAATTTATATGATTGAAGCAATATTCAGCTACAGTGTCTGATTCGCTTGTAAACACTGTAGCCCCGTTCAGCAGGGATTTCAAGGGTTTTAGCGATTTCTGTTACCCTCTTTCCTTTTCCACTCTGTCGTGGTATAAATAGGAAGACACGTGAAAGAGACACTCCTGCTCACTCCACAGCTCCACCAGTTTCTCCTCCTTTTGTAAAGTCCAGGAGAACCGCAGTTTCGGAACCCTCGCCGGACTCCCCTCCATGTCTAACTTCTTAACCCGCCAGACATTTCTGCGCACCGTGTTGGAGGAGCTGCACGTGGGGGCGATGTTCCTTGTGGCTTCCAGTTTAGTGGTGAACAGAGCTCTCCTCTTGGTTGTTGACAATGTTTACATCACTATTTGCGTGAGCTAAGACTTTAGACTTATGATAATATTAAACACGGTTGAGTTTATCGGAACGCTCGGACGAGAACAAGACTCACTTAAACCTGCAGTCTTGACCTTTTCACACTAAACGACTGAGATTGACGCGAGCGCGACTCAACTCCAGCAAGACTCTCATGATTTTATTCCGACACTGGAAATTTGTCTGCGACCGTAAAATCGCTTGAAATTCATTTGGTGTAATGTCTGCATTACATTTACAAACGTCTGTACGTACTACATTAGTTACGAAGGCTGTCTGGAAACATTTGTGATTTTAAGAATGTTCTTAAGTATAAAGTTACAAAGTACTTCGCATTAAGAACATTTTGGGAAATGCACTCCAGGTTAGTTGTGGAGAGATCTTTAACGGCTGCTTCCTTACAAAGTCTGCAAACTGGCGTCTTCTACCCAACGTCAAGTCTTTTCAGATCTAATCCTGCTCCACGCGGGTGAAGATGATCCTCACCTAGGAGTTAAATCTAAGGCGGTGAGCCGCAAAGCCCGTATACTGTAAAGACTAGAAAAGATCCACCGCTCAAAAATAAACACTATTGAAATTATATCATTCTCAATAGTTTATCACTTTGGGTCCGCATTGATCAACGTCTTGGGCCGCCTATTAGTGACCCCTGTTGGTTGATGATATGTATCACACACCCCTACTTCTGAACGTTCAAATAAATATAGATGAACAAGAATGACCCATTTTATTTGTATGTTGATTAGATGAAGAAAATGCTTTCCAGACACCACAGTAAAGACCACAGAATCTTTTACCTACTGTATGATATATATATATATATATATATATATAGTGGTCGAAAGTAGTTTTGGGAGCACTTTTTTACATTTACTTTGTTAATGTTCTTACTTATTGTGGAAACTACTGTAGAAACTGTCCTTTACTGTAGTCAAATGTACATACATGTGCTATATTAGGACTTATAATTAAATGGTAAGCAATCCAGCCGAGAGGAGAAAGTTTATTTTTAATGGCGTCTCCCATCAGCTGAAGTCAGCTCCTTGTTCACCAGCTTCTAGTTTGGTTTTTCCTGTCCCCGCCGGTGAAGCCGTTATATGGTGCCACCTCAGCAACTGCTGTTAACTGCTGCACCATTTAGGGTGGAACAGGAAAATTCAAACAAGAAGCTGGACAGGTAGCCTGAGGCGACTGAATGTAACTGCTACAACATTTAAGAGGGAACAGGAGCATTCGCCAACTTTTCACTCGAATGTACTCGTTTCCTCGCAAAATGCTGCAGCAGCTACATTCTGACTGCTTTTCCAAACTGAGTCAGTACAGCGCAGCACTGCCAACAAAACTTCTCCTCGTACGAGGGATCGCTATCAACTGTCTGTAATAGATTATTAGGCTCTGGGGCTGTTTAGCACCAAGTTAACAGCTGAGGGGAATATTAACATACATGTAATGTTCTAAAGTTCTTGGTGTTACTCACTGAAGTATCCACAATAACACTAATATTTGAAAATATTGAAACACATATACGTCTTCGTTCTAATATTATTCAGTCAGTTTCCAAAAATAACTCCCAATAACCAATAATTTATCTCGGAAATCGGCAGCTGAGAAAGCTCTCACTAGGAAGTGGCTGTCACAGGAGTGTCCAACTTTAAATGTGTGGATGGATATTATAAAGGACATATATGAAATGAAGAAGATTACCGAGTTTATTAATCTTACAAAAAGACAGTTCCTCTCGGATTGGGGAAAATGGGTTAAATATGTTACACCCCTTAGGCCTGATTTTATATTCATAAAGTAATTTTACTTCTGTACAGACAAGATCACCCTCGGTATGTATATAGTTCTGATATTGTGGATACTATTTGTTATTTCTTTATTTATTTCTCTTTGTTTTGATGTATGTGTCTGTACACATATACGCAAAAAGATTGAAATATGTCTCACAATGACATGTATGCTTGTGCATGACAATAAAAAAAAAATATATATAAAAAAGACTCAAATATCCTTAAAGTTTGATTTGTCTTGAATAAACTGACCTTTGTGAGAAAGAAAGGGAGAAAGGGAGAGAGAGAGAGAGAGAGAGATACCTGTGCAAAGGCAAGCAGTGCTCCTGTATCCTGTGTTACAGTCTGAAGGGCAGCTCGAAGTGTGACCACACCAACTGCCAAACCTCTCACAAGTCCTGTCTCTGTCACGTTAGCGATCCGACCATCACTGACCGAGAACCCCGCGCTGGACTGAGGGTGGGGTCCACCTTCCCATTTCACCTGATCACGTGCATCAAATATGGAGAGAAGAGAAACATCTGCATGACTACATTATATCATTTCATTACAGAATCATTACTACAAAAACACTACAAGTAGAATAAATACAAATGAACACCACCACAGTACGCCAGCTTAACCACCGCCCAACCTCTCCTGTGGCCATCCACAACCTAGCTGAGCTAACCAATCCTTTTCAAATGAAACTGAACAGACCTACTGGCTGGACTACATACCCACTGCTGGTAAAAATGGGCCAAAGATGTGTTACCTGGCAGTGTGAACGGCAAACACACTGAATCTGATACTTTCAGTTCCTATTTAGGAAACTTCCGTATGTGGTTCTAAAGACTGATCTGTATTTGATATGGTAATGCAACTAAGTCTGCACATCAGCTAGATCGGAATTCATGCAACAGTTGCGCAAATCCATCTCAACATTCTTCATAATTTTGCGCTGCTGAGGCCTCAAGTCAGTAATCGCAAGCACGTCGTGTCCAAAGACATTTAGAAAGAAATACCTGGAAACAACCACAGGACAACAATACCATGTTGTCAGAGTAAAGTTTCAAGTTCATGTTAAAGAAACCAAGGACGTGGATGCAGCCACTGAATCTCACTGGGCCTGTTTGGCTCTGTTCACACTGCCAGTATAACTGCGGGTGAAAGAAACCCAAATCTAATCCTTTTCTTTATATGGGTTTGTGTGGCAGAGTAAAGAGAAATAAACATTAAATCAGACTTTTCCAATCCAATCTAACAAATATTTATAGCTGGTACTGAAATCCAATATGCATCTAAAACAGGGCAACTCTGGAGGAGGAGATTCTGTCTGAGCAGAAAGACTGTAATTCATGTGAATTATATTATGTTTATATACACATGAACACAGACCCTTTATCAAAACAGATGTATCATAGATAAATATATCTACAAGACATTAGTGTCCTGCATCCTGCATATTCTGTTGGATGCAGTGTGTACGTCTGCGTGTGATAAAGATATGCCCACCTGCCAGACGCTGCCCAATGCAAGAGCAAGTCTGCGTGGCTGCAGGTTGAACCGAGGGTAAACTTCCATGTGCTTGTGGGAGGAGCTTATCACTTTTCCGCTGCCATCCACTGCCGATAGATGGAGACTGACCAGTCCCACCACCTGGCCTAGGACACGGAACCCTGCAGAGTAGCTGTCCACTGGCCCCACCTCCCTGAAAAACATGCAGTCTGTTAATCACTTTGTATTATCTACATAAAAATTATATTACTATAACTCTCTGAGGATCAGCCTGTGCTGCAAGAAATTTGATTGTGCCATCCATTAGCACCACCCACATATGACGTGTGCTTCACCCCATGCTGTTGTCCTGCTGGTGGTTTATTGAAAGGTGTTACGCTCCAGTTACGATTTCTAGTTTGGTTGTACTTTGTTGTACACTAGCTTGTGGTAATGACCCAACACTTGGTTTGGCTAAACAATACATCATCAGGCATGCCGTTGACACAATTTAATAAATCTATATGATGGCCGAGGATGTCCAGGAGACTCCTGGAACCAAACAAAGATCTTCATACTAGCTCACTAGATAAATAGAACTACATTTATAAAGACATTATTGTTACTTTTTATCTGAGCATAGCTTTAGTAATGTTCCTTCAAGGCCTCCCAGGGTCTGTGACGACTCTCTGAAGGGACAGTGAGCTTTGAGGTGATTGGTTTGGATTGGCATCTCCTGAAACTTGCATACGGATGCAGCCTCTTCTGTTGGTTAAGGGATTTTTTTAGTATTCGATGGTTTTATTGATGTGTGAATGCGAGGGCTGTTTTCCCTGCCAGCTGATGTTTCTTGTGCTGCTTTGGTGGGGGTGTTTTCCCACTCAGTTGTGCGGCAGCTCCTCCTGCTGGCTGGAGGTTTTCCTGGTTGTTTTTGGGGGTCTTTGAGTCACACACCTAAATATAACTACTGCAAACGGAAACAAAATGCTTTCTTTGACAAGGCAGTCCTGGTTGAACCGTGTTTATGTGTATTTGTTTCTATTCCAGTGTTATGTGGTACTATACAAACCAATCAAAGGACTGCATGCCGCGTTACTGGTGTTCAAATTGGTGAAGTTGGGAGGTGTAAAGAATCTCTCTATCTGAGAGATGAGGGAGGTAGATGTCTTTATTTGATTGGGCACTACAGTAGCCAGGGGCAGGGTATGCCTTTACAGGGTAAAGAAAAACCAGGTATTAAAGAAATCAGAGAGACTTGCAACTGCTGCAGCATGCTTTATATTACATTATATTATATTGCTACTTGGTTTCTTGTAGGTTTCAAGCGTCTGGTAGACCAATCTCTAGACTGACGTTGCTTGTACCTCCCACTGCTTTAATTAAACCTTCTCCATGAGGAGAATCAAAGTTCTCCATGCGGTTTACTGACTTTGAGACTCAGTGTGAGACAGCAAAAGTGTGGGGAAGTGAATATTCCTCACTTTTAGTTTTGCCCCAACATAATACTGTAAAAAATCCTGTTCTGCACTGCATCCGATTCTGATTTATATAAGTCTGAGGTCTTTGACTTGCTCTTACCCAGTAAAATCAGTGGTCTGATCAGCAGAAAATTCAGCTGTTCAAACAGTGTTTTATCATGTTTCCTGTTTCTCTGTTGAAAGCGAGGCTGGACGATATTGGAAAAAATCTTATCACTATATATTTTTTTCAGTCGATATCAATATATATCACGATATAAATCAAATCACTAATGCTTTATTACTTTAAGTGAGAAGTAAAGATATCAGAAATTCAAAATTTTCTTAAATTGTTTTGTATCTTCTGATTTATTTTCTATCAGAAGATAGACAAATATACTATAACATTACACAACTGTATTTTAAATAAATTCAACAAACACCCTCATATACAGGATATTTATATATGAAGAGTATTTACACACAGACACTGTGTTAAGCAGGCTGTTGCTGGCCCTTTAGGTTTGAGCTGAGGAAAGGACTCGATTTTTAATCAAAATATGTGATCGGTGATCAGCCGATATTTCTCCAATTTAGCCGATCCCTAGAGCCGATTGATGGCGTTAAACAAATGAGCTTAATTTCCTCCTAGTGCTTCATTAAAACGCCCTCCAGTCAGGTTGCAATTCCTGTCTGAACCGCTAGGTGGAAACACATACCCTTTCATTTTCCGGTGAGTCGACTGTCTATTGGTTTAAATGAGGAGTTGGTTTAGCGGTTCTGTTTTCAGTAGAAAATAAAGTTTCCCTCCTCGGGATATTTGGTTATAAAATCAACTTTGCCTCAGCGTTCTCACTTAAACTCCTACAATATACATATTTATCTTTATCGATTATAAAATTACGTTGATAAGCATAATGTGCGTCGATGCGTAGCAAAGCTGGCCGCGCCCACTGAAAGCACAAACAATCTCTCGCGTGTATCTAAAGTTGTGGGAGTGTTTCACACAGAAACACAACAGTGTGGTGCTCTGTCAGCTCTGCACAGCGGAGATGATCACAACAGTACAACTGCTATACACGAGACTTGAAGCTCAAACATCCCGTAGAGCTTCATCAACACAGCAGCAGGACAGCACCTGTTTACCTGTTTATCTTATCTTATAGTTTATTTTAAGATTATTAACACGTGTATCATGTTCTTTCAGTAGTAGTTTATGTTTTCTGTCGTCATTTTCTCTTATTTTATTCTCTCTGCTCGACTGTGACGCCTGCAGTAACCAGATTACTAGCAGGTGGGTTAAGCTGCCGCTACGCCTACTCTGTGCTGTGAGCTTCAACCAAACATCAAATGGCTGGAACTCTAGTTCAGCCACCTGATTGGTTTGGAGCGGCGCTATTCTCATTCTCTTTGGCTATTCGTGTTGTCTATCAAAACATGGACGGTACTTAATTCTATCGACTACGTCTAAAAGTTCTATCCAGGAAACGTTATTTTGCGATAATTATCGTTATCGTTTTATCGCCCAGCCCTAGTAAAAGTTTACTGGATGTTTAACAGCCACTGGTATCATATTTTTTTTTATGACTAAAGAATGTCTTCATGATTAGCAAATTTGGTCTGCAACACTTTCACAACTGTACATGTAACTCAGTGTCTCCCTCATGCAGAGAAAGTGAAGACTCACTCTAGAGTGACGATGGAGGAGGAGGGGATAAGTTCCAGCTGCATGAGTCTGAGGAAGCGATAGAGGAACGGCTGTCTCTGGGAGTCCAGAACGCGCACTCGCACCACAGCAGTACGGCCCACCTCAACCTGCAACAAGTATACACACTCTGTTCAGATCTTAGCATTCTTAGTTAACACCTAATACTACTGATGACAAAACCTCTCTCTGAAGATCTACCTTCCTGCAGAATCTAGTTCCAACCACAAGCTGCCATACCTGCTCCAGTTAATTAACCTTAGCAGGTAATCAACCTCACAACCCATTGATTGGCTGGGTCAGATGCATTAGTGTTAGGTCAGACAGGGCAGCATGTTAGACATCAGCTGGCACTCAACTCTGCAGGACAGCAGATCTTCAGATAGAGGGCTGGGGACCTCTGCTTTGTGCAGACTCATGAAACATGATGTACTGAAAGTTCAGTGGTTTTTCAGTGCTTAGGCCGGTCACTAGTATCTGTATGGCATCATATCCGGTTAAAAATTTGAGAGTGAGGAAATCCATTAAAAGAAGGGTGAAAGTGGCATACTGTGTCCACGAAGTCCATCTGAAAGTCTGAGATGTCTGAGACAGTGACAGAGGTCACCGCGGGCTCAGGAGAGGTCAGACAGAGGTCATAAGCCAGGAGAGATGAAACACCAGCATGAAGAGGTGATATCTGCGTATAGAAAAAAGAGAGAGAGAGAGTCTAGTCTGTGATGTATTTCTAGTACTTCTGTTACATCTATACAATTCTACTCTCACTGCAGTCTCACCTGCACTGGACTACTCTCTCACCTGGTTAATACTTGATAATAGGATATCGCTCCTCTGTTATCACACCAGCTGGTAATATGCAAATGACCCTCTAACATATCACTAAATTACATCACTGCATAGATCACATTTCTAACAGTTCCAACTGATCACTTTATAAAGCACACCTCCTTGTTTCTACACTCTACATTTTATCAGGTTCACTTACTATACTGGAGAACTTTTCTAAAAATACTAGGACACCCCTGTTTCCCAAAAACAATATATGGAAATATAAAAATGTTAAAATTTAGAAATATGTTGTCTTTGCAATACTTACAATGAAACATAGGGTTTAAATGATTGGAACATCATTGCATTCTGTTTTATTTACATGTTGCACAGTTACATATTGTAGCCTGTTTCTACGCATGCTGTGTTAGCACACTTTTAACCCTGTTCTTTAAAGGTCAGCACTGCTGTCTTATCCTCTCATACCAAAACACTCACACGCCACCACCAGCGTCACTGCACATAATACCTGCTCTGTGGTGGGAGGGTTTGACTGGTAGTGTATCTAAAAGGTTTGTCTGGTAGTGTATCTAAAACGTTTGACTGGTAGTGTACTAAAACGTTTGGCTGGTAGTGTATCTAAAAGGTTTGGCTGGTAGTGTATCTAAAAGGTTTGGCTGGTAGTGTTACTAAAACGTTTGGCTGGTAGTGTATCTAAAACGTTTGACTGGTAGTGTATCTAAAACGTTTGGCTGGTAGTGTATCTAAAACGTTTGGCTGGTAGTGTATCTAAAACGTTTGACTGGTAGTGCATCTAAAACGTTTGGCTGGTAGTGCATCTAAAACGTTGGACTGGTAGTGTATCTAAAACGTTTGACTGGTAGTGTATCTAAAACGTTTGGCTGGTAGTGCATCTAAAACGTTTGACTGGTAGTGCATCTAAAACGTTTGTCTGGTAGTGCATCTAAAACGTTGGACTGGTAGTGCATCTAAAACGTTGGACTGGTAGTGCATCTAAAACGTTTGACTGGTAGTGCATCTAAAACGTTTGACTGGTAGTGCATCTAAAACGTTTGTCTGGTACTGATCTAAAACGTTTGGCTGGTAGTGTATCTAAAACGTTTGGCTGGTAGTGTATCTAAAACGTTTGGCTGGTAGTGTATCTAAAACGTTGGACTGGTAGTGTATCTAAAACGTTGGACTGGTAGTGTATCTAAAACGTTGGACTGGTAGTGTTCTAAAACGTTGGACTGGTAGTGTACTAAAACGTTGGACTGGTAGTGTACTAAAACGTTTGGCTGGTAGTGATCTAAAACGTTTGACTGGTACTGATCTAAAACGTTTGACTGGTAGTGTACTAAAACGTTTGACTGGTAGTGTATCTAAAACGTTTGACTGGTAGTGTTCTAAAACGTTGGACTGGTAGTGTTCTAAAACGTTGGACTGGTAGTGTACTAAAACGTTGGACTGGTAGTGTACTAAAACGTTGGACTGGTAGTGTTCTAAAACGTTGGACTGGTAGTGTACTAAAACGTTTGACTGGTAGTGTATCTAAAACGTTTGACTGGTAGTGTTCTAAAACGTTGGACTGGTAGTGTATCTAAAACGTTTGACTGGTAGTGTTACTAAAACGTTTGGCTGGTAGTGTACTAAAACGTTTGACTGGTAGTGTACTAAAACGTTTGACTGGTAGTGTATCTAAAACGTTGGACTGGTAGTGTACTAAAACGTTTGGCTGGTAGTGATCTAAAACGTTTGACTGGTACTGATCTAAAACGTTTGACTGGTAGTGTACTAAAACGTTTGACTGGTAGTGTATCTAAAACGTTTGACTGGTAGTGTTACTAAAACGTTTGGCTGGTAGTGTACTAAAACGTTTGACTGGTAGTGTACTAAAACGTTTGACTGGTAGTGTATCTAAAACGTTTGACTGGTAGTGTATCTAAAACGTTTGACTGGTAGTGTATCTAAAACGTTTGACTGGTACTGATCTAAAACGTTGGACTGGTAGTGCATCTAAAACGTTTGACTGGTAGTGCATCTAAAAGGTTTGGCTGGTAGTGTATCTAAAACGTTTGGCTGGTAGTGTATCTAAAACGTTTGGCTGGTAGTGTATCTAAAACGTTTGACTGGTAGTGTATCTAAAACGTTTGACTGGTACTGATCTAAAACGTTGGACTGGTAGTGCATCTAAAACGTTTGACTGGTAGTGCATCTAAAACGTTTGACTGGTAGTGCATCTAAAACGTTTGACTGGTAGTGTATCTAAAACGTTTGACTGGTAGTGTATCTAAAACGTTTGTCTGGTAGTGTTCTAAAACGTTTGACTGGTAGTGTATCTAAAACGTTTGTCTGGTAGTGTATCTAAAACGTTGGACTGGTAGTGTATCTAAAACGTTTGACTGGTACTGATCTAAAACGTTGGACTGGTAGTGTATCTAAAACGTTTGGCTGGTAGTGTACTAAAACGTTTGGCTGGTAGTGTATCTAAAACGTTTGGCTGGTAGTGATCTGAAACGTTTGGCTGGTAGTGTACTAAAGCATTTGATTGGTAGTGTGTGTATATATATATATATATATATATATATATATATATATATATATATATATATATATATATATATATATATATATATATATATATTATTTTTTTTTTTTTTTGAAAAGGTTTACAGTCATTCACACTTCAATACCAGCTGGTCCACAGCTTGCTGTACAGACAAGGCCAAGAGACCGCAAAGCCATCTGTAACAGCAGACCAAGTCAGGCTATTCCTCAGCCTGGACTCATTGGTCTGAGGTGCATGTTAGGCTAAAGCCCTGCTTGAACGTGATATTACCCCAAATAGCCCTGTAAAGTGGGTTCAATCAACTTACCAAACGCCATACATCAACAGAAAACATCCTGCCTTGCGAGAGGTGCTTTTTGAGATATATTTTATTTCCTTCTCCTCGTAATTTGGTCATCGAGTCTTACTCACCTTGATCTTGGGGATTCAGGGTCAAATCAAGCTCTATTACAGATAATAGCTTTGTTTTCAGGCCAAAAAAAGGTAAATAAAGAAAAACACCCTTTTCTACAAAGCTTCAGCCAATTTCTTATTTACCTGCTTCTTGTTAGACTTTTTTCATTGCACCTCAAAGGGTGCAGCAGTTACTACAACCTTAAAAGTTAGCAAACTTTCTTTGCTGCCACAAAAACAAAGTAGACTATTTTAGATACAATGAACAAGACAATAGAAGGTGATTGAGGGACTGCTGCTTTTTTATTATTATTTGAAATAAGCCTAAAACAACCCCTATAAACAGGCAGTAGCATGGTCTGCACTGTAGGGTGTGCCATATTGTATCGTACACAATAATATCGCCAACATATTTGAATATGGTGAACGATATTAAACCCTGAAATATCGTGCCATATCACCCATCACTAATTATCACATCAGGGTACTACTTTTACTGTTTTTAGAAAAAGATAAATTCTCACTTTTCTCATTTCCCATTATATATCTACTAGAGACAGAGTTTATCTGTCCAGTATCATTCACTTTACTTCAGTCCTGGATATATGGAGATATTTGGAGTGCATTATTTAGTATCATGACATTCTGGATCATTGACTTCTGTTACAATCTAATGAAAATTCTTGTATTTTTTAATATCTCAGTTAGGGGTGTGCCATATCATATCGTATGCAATAATAATATTTAATTTTCATTTTGTTGCAGTAGTGTATTCTTGAAATATTTATTTTTTAATTTAATGTTTTGTCATATCGCCAAGATACCAGGCAATATCGTGATATTATTGTAGGGCCATATCGCCCACCCCTTCTGCACTGTTTGTATGATGCGTTATAACACAGTCGAGTCCCATTATGACCACCAGCTAATAAACACTGTAACCACAGTAACTGCAATAGGTAGCAATATAATCACAATGTTAGAATTTTGTGTTATATTCCAGTATATGTTACTATACTCCAACATGTAGCATATTACTCTCTTTGAACTGTATTCATCCATACCATGCTGTTCTACCAGCAGTCTACAAAGGTGCTGCTCTCACCTGCCCTGAAATACTGTGACCTGTACTATTCTCCACACCCACCTGTACCATTCTGGTCTCCTCAAAATAGGTGATGCTGGCCATGTCTTTGTCCTGTAAATGAACCAGAAAGTGTCCCGAGCCCTGCACCAGCGTAAGGTTCTCCTGTTGACAGAAAGAGTGTTGCTGTTAATGGATCCTGAGAAGATGTTTAGGGATCCACATTATTTCAGCTACCAAAAGGGCCAAGGAAAGTTCAACAGGCCTACAACACAGTGGCCAAAACTGACCCTTCACATATAATCTGACTGCTAATTAAATTATAAACAGTAATGGAAAATTAGCATTTGCAGACATAGTTCACACTCTATGAACAGTGAAAATGTTGGCCAGGTGGAAGTATTCCACAGTTTCTACAAAAGATACTAGACAAGCGATTCATAGGCTGTGTCTCATAATCTAGTGAGCTGCCTACATAGGCAGCATTTTACATCATAGTATGCGCTCCCGACATGTAGACTGTCCCAATACTTACATACCTTAAACATGCTGTCTACTGAGGAACCTTATTTAGACCTGATTTTAAGCAGGTATCGAACGCTTCCTCAGCCACTAAGGCAATCCCATGATGCAACACTGGCAGAACTTTTTCCCCAACATGGCAGACAAAAGCGGAGCCACTAGCAGAGAAGTGCTAGTGCTTATTTTGATTCTCTCTGGTGTTTTAAAGTGTTTAAACACAGGTGCTGCAGTGGGCGGGAACAAGCCGTGACGCAGTCTCTCTCTAACTAGAGCGTCTCAGTAATCTGTTTTATGAGGAGAGAACGCTGCTACTTAAACAGCTGCTACCTAGACAGCCTACTTACACACTCACTAGGTTTTGAGACACACCCATAATCTCTGTTTATGATAGTGCCCAAAAACTTCTCCACTGAGGGTCTGATCTCTCTTGATATGCAGAATACAGCGAAACCACAAATAAAAAAAAATATCACCAACTGCAGCCTCAGATTTTTAAAGCTAATGCTCCAAACAGAACCAAATGACGGAACCAATGACCAAGTATGTTGGAGTTGAAAAACAAGTACTGTATCCTGTGTAATGTCATCGTTTTAGTATTGAATGTTAGCTGCTGTTATTGACTGTCAGCCCAGTTTTGGTCCTACTGAACTGATTTGATCAATAACAGCTTTATTCAAAAGCTTCAGTGTGTCCTGACCTTCATTTCAAGAACGTTCATTCTGGTGCATCACTGGTGGGCTAAAAAGAGAACAGAGAGAGAAGAGTAAGCCATGCTTACAGTGACTCTGGGGTGGTTGTAGAGGGTAATGGAGCGCTGGTCCCACTGAACATCTTCCATCAAGCACAAGTTCACTGAGACGGAGATAACTGGACCCCATATCTGAAACACATCAGAGAATTAGATTAACACAAACACACAGATACATAAACTAGGCTGTACAGCTTCGGACTGATTACTGATATTAACTGAAATATTAAAATCATGTATATTATACAAAATATGGCTTGTGTTCATTATAATGGCGCCAGAATGTAACTGCTGCTGCACCATTTAGAGTGGAACTGGAAACTTGCAAATTACAGTGGCTTGCAAAAGTATTCATACCCTTTGAACTTCCAACAGGTTTTCTTTCAGGACTGCCCTGTATTTAGCTCCAGCCATCTTCCCATCAACTTTGACCAGCTGAAGAAAAGCATGCCCACAGCATGATACTACCACCACCATGTTTCACAGTGGGGATGGTGTGTTCAGGGTGATGAGCAGCATTACTTTTCTACCACACATAGCGTTTTGCATTTAGACCAACAATGCTTTTCTTCTCACTACACTCACATTTGTGGGGTGCACGGCTTAAAGTTGTCCTGTGGACAGATTCTCCCACCTAAGCTGTGGATTTCTGCAGCTCCTCCAGAGTGACCATGGTCCTCTGTCAGTTTGGTTGGACAGCCATGTCTTGGTTGGTCTGAAGTTGTAGAATACTTTTTCCATTGTTGGACGATGGCTTGAACTTGGGATATATTTTTATCACCTAACCCTGCTTTAAACTTCTCCACAACTTTATCTCTGACCTGTCTGGTGAGTTCCTTGGTCTTCATGATGCTGTTTGTTCACTAGTGTTCTCTAACCAACCACTGAGGCCTTCACAGAACAGGTGTATTTATTCTAAAACTAAATTACACACAGCTGGACTCTGTTAACTAATTAAGTAACTTCTGAAGGCAGTTGACTGTACTGGATTTTATTTAGGGGTATCAGAGTAAAAAGGGGCTGAATACTTCTGCACATAACACGTTTCAGATTTTGATTTAATTTAAAATTTTGAAAACCATGTATTATTTTTAATTCACTTTAGAATTATGTGCTACTTGTGTTGGTCTATCACTTAAAATGTCAATAAAATACACTGAAGTTTGTGGTTGTAAGGTGACACGATGTGAAAAAGTTCAAGCTTCATGTGACTCAGGCTGTCAGAACATCCCGCCGACAGCTTTATGTAGATTATTATTGTATTTATACTACGTACAGTAAGATATATTTATGTATGCCAAGACATTTTGTGAAAGGAGGCGTTAGCACAGTTTTTCAGAGCCCAAGTTAATACCAACTCTGACACAGCCGAATGATGAGCTATACAGTATAAACAATCTTCTATAAATAAGAAAAACTGAATCAAATGATTACTCACAGTGTCATATGCGCAGGTGACAGAGTTATGACTATATTTTTATTTGACTTCCAGCACTGACTGCTTCTGTTTGCATCTTAGTAATGTGTGTGCATGGGCATATCAGCCACGCAGCGTGAAGAGCACCATGGAGTGGGAAGTTTTGTGCACAAATTAACTTAACAGTAATCTATATACTAATTTTATTACCTCAGACAGAGGCTGGTCTCTATTAGGGGTGTAAGAAAATAAAGTATCGAATATTAGGATATTATGTTTTGAGCAGACAGTGAATCATTGTGTGTTGTGTTTAAACCTGTGTTTGACCACTAGATGGCAGCGTTGTAATCCACTTTCGGCTCCACTCCAACATTAACAAGTAGCACAAGGGTGCAATGCTATTGTAAACATTGATAAACCTGTTCATATAGTGGTGTGGTTTAGTAGTAGAATTTTAAAAAATCGCATTATATCACTTTGCTTGCAGTATCGCAGAATATCATGATATATTGAATCGTGACAGCTGTATCACGATACATACTGTATCACCAGGTTCTCGCCAATACCTTACCTTAAGACCAAGACAAGACTAAATGAGGTTGAGAAACCCAGAGCGCTAGTTTATGGTCAAATCCAAGTTTTATATAAAAGATACTGCAACGTAGCATTATAACCACACTACCCATATTATGTAGACTCACTGATAAAATAAAGCACAGCAAATAACATACCAGGTGTACTTACCTGGGAGGAACTGAGGGTCACAGTCACAGTTACTGTTCCTGTTTGTCCACTGGGCTGAAATGCCTGGAGACCTGTTCAGACGCATTACCACCAATCAGAGACCAAAGCTGTGCAATTACAATTCAACATACTTTAAAAGTATAGACCAGATTTACTCATTTTTTTAGCAATGCAAGGCAACTTCGTGTTTTTACACTGACAACAGCCCTACTAGTAGACCAGCAACTAACAAACTGTATTATTTATGTTATAATACTATCTACTTGATAAGTTCATGAACATGATGTGAAGTTTAGCTTGGCCCAGAAATCTGTGAACACTAGGGTGTGTCTAAAATGGTCCACTACTCATTCACTGATCACTACTTAGACGCAAGGTCGTAGAATTAGCATGGGCAGAAGTGACGTGTCCCCACCAATATCTAGCGATTATTGAATTGTCCCCATCAATAATTTGATGCCCTTCAAAAAAGACCCCGATCGGTAAACGTCTCATAAACCTAGAGGTGCAGAAAGGGTTAAATCACGTTCTCTACTCGAGTCATATGGTCAGTGTGTCGTTCCCTGCTGTCACGTGAGACTCTGTAGCTACATTTGGTTGTTAGCAGCGCCAAAACTGGAAGGAAAACTTTCCAGTCATACTGTGTGAGACTCAGATCCAACATGGGAAACACATGGGTGTGAAAAGCGAGTAAGGATGGCAGTAAAAAAAAAGCTGTTTTTCAAAGAAACGTGTAAATCACTTGAAGTCTAGTTCTCTAATGAAATGAGTCCATAATAATAACATTAATGCCGATGCTCGGCTTTGGCACACAGCATACAGCAGACTAACATCGTCTTTAGTTATAAACAACAAGCAGTGTTCCTACTTTTATTAATGCTAATCTATTAGAGATGTCAGTTGCACTATGGCTGAAGTAATGCTGATAAGTCTTTAGATGTAAACTCACTGTTTACTGGTTTAAAACGTGTCTATGTCTTGCAGTTGAATTGAGACATTAAGAAAGATTGAATTGTTTTCTGGGATTGTTACTTTGGTTTTTTGGACAACAGCACCAGGTTATGCAGTGCTGTCATACATCAGGGTTAATACGTGGATTAATGTATGAGACCTGTTTCACGGACGTCCTCGGGACCTGTTTTTGTTAGCTGGGCTTTCATTGACACATTGAAAGAGATTGTTTGCTGTGATTGTTACTTTGTTGGTTTTGTGGTGATTGTGAAATTTTACTATTGCTGATGTATTTCATTTGCACTGAAGGCTAAACTACTTCTTTGTCAGTCATTAGTTTAACATAAATTTTTTACACTATATATTAACAAATTAAAATTCTCACCTGTTATTTTGAGGTGAGAAGCATGTGGAATAGCATATCGTCGCTGTCCATTTTGAGTTTTCTACATCATTTGAACGCGGCAATGGTTGTTCACATTGTGTGAACATTTCATGATGAATGGACTAATAGAAGTGCTCCAAAATAGCTCAGAAAAAACTCTGGTTCCACTGACTTCTATTAAAGTACGTTTTTGGTCTCATATATAAAGTTGCAATTTTAGAGATTTGTTTTTAATTGGACAGCGATGATATGTAGTATGTCAGGCCTTTATCGTTTATCATAGACTTGCATAGACTGTTCTATGTAGAACACTAGGGGAACAGTGAGGGAAGCAATAGAGGGAATTCAGATGACACTCACTTCAACTGGAAACAAATCATCTTGACTTTCTGTCATATAAACAATCCAGAACAATGGAGGCTACCGTATCGTACACAATAATATCGCCAACATTTTTAAATATGGTGAACGATATCATACCCTGAAATATCATACCATATCACCCATCACTAATTATCACATCAGGTACTACTTTTTACTGTTTTTAGCAAAAGAAAAATTCACACTTTCCTCATTTCCCATTATATATCTACTAGAGACAGATTTTATCTGTCCAGTATCATTCACTTTACTTCAGTCCTGGATATATGGAAATATTTGGAGTGCATTATTTAGTATTGTGACATTCTGGATAACTTCTGTTAGAATCTGATAAAAATTCTTGTATTTTTAATATCTCAGTTAGGGGTGTGTCATATTATATTGCATGCAATAATAAAATTCAATTTTCAATTTATTGCAGTAGTGTATTCTTGAAATATATATTTTTTTAATTCAATGTTTTGTCATATCGCCAAGAGTATCGTTATCGCAAAAATACCATGAAATATCGTGATATATCGTGACCCTACATCACTGTTACGTTATTTTCCAGGTTCCATTGTCTTTTGATTTAAGCAATAAAACTACTGATGAAGTGTCGACATGCATCGCCTTGTTTGTCATGCATGAGCTTTATGTCCTCATGCTTGTGGTCATATTAACATTGACTGTTATTTCTCATATTCTTACTTCTGTTAGTCAAGATGTCCATTATTTTAGTCATCTAAACTCATGCACTGTGGTACGTTAGCCTGTAAGTAGTGTCCCACTGGTGGTCCACTATTTTTACGGTGCACTGTGGGTAACAATGTAGTGAACTATATAAGGAACCTTGTCATTAAACTTCAAACATGTCTTGGCTAATCAACTACAATTGTGTGCTTTTAAAACAAATGCTGTTGCATATTGTACTGTAACAATCTGTTATACACACACACACACACACAGATACACACCATGCAGTTTGTAGCCTGTTTGCGTTGGCAGGTCTGCCTGGCTCAGAGTGGAGTTTGACAGGAGGCAGAGGAGAGCGGGGTCAGATCTCATCCAGGTCACTGTGTATGAAGTGAAGTTGTCAAACTGTGCCCCCTTCTGGTCAAAGACCGACAACCGCAACACTGTCCTCCTACTGCTGGATACCGGGAACTGAAAGACAGAGACAGATCAAAAGCAAGTAAACAAAGGAAAGCGTGACCCGAATGATTATCAAGTAAATGTTAAACATGCATTTGCTTTTACAATCTTATAACCAATAATACTTGGCAAGGCATAAATGATTTGGAGAGCAATAGCAGCAGGGAAATTAACTGTGCCTGAAGAAAGAGAGAGGGATGAGGAAGAACACTCCTCACAGTTGACAGTGTTTGGTTACGGCTAGACTGAAAGTAGGGCAACAGCCTTTTGGCAACCTTGTGTGTGTATAGGTCTGTGTATAAGTGTGTGTGTGATTAGAGTGCACACATTTGCATCACACTAAATCTGCTCATTCTGGAAGGTTGCATTAGAAATGTGGCTTTAACAGGATAGACGGAGCCACATACTGTAAAAAAAAACAAAAAAAAAAACAAACCAGACCTAGATTAGATTTAGGCCTATCCAGATACTTTTCTTCATACCAACAGCTTTTCTGAAAATCTCCCTCCGTCTAAATGAGAATGCAAAAATGAGTGAAAACCACTCGCACCAGCACGTAGGCGGCAGAAGTACAGTTCAGTTCTGGGCCATGGTTTGTTTTGCATGGGATTAGTACAGCATTGCCAGCAGAGCAGCACCACCTGGGACAGTGGGGTGTTCAGTGCCTTGCCTGAGGGCACAAGCAAAAATACTCTGTCCTGGGATTTGAAACTACAACCTTCTGGTTTTTATTTTGTGCATCAACAATATTGTGAAAAACTATTAATATTGTTTGTATTGAAAGTGAAGACAGACCTATAATACTGGGTCATATCTTATACACCCACCGACCACTTGTGAACTGGCAGTGAATCAAATGAACTGTAGTCCATCTGATTCACTGCAAACCTTTTCACTCTGTTCTTTAGTGGCTAGCAGCCCTTACAGGACCACCAAAGCGAAGGTATTATTTGGGTTTTGGCTCATTGTAAGCACTGCATTGATGTGCTAGTGGTCAGTGCAGTGGTGTGCTAGTGTGTGTTGTGCTGGAGCAACAACGCAGCACTGTCCACTCCCACCTCACTCGTCCACCTTATAGATGAACTGCTGCTGCACAGTTTGTGTTAGTCTTCCTGTAGTCCTTCATCAGTGGTCACTGGCGCTGTTCATGGCACACTGTTGGCTTGAGAGTTTTGGTTGGTGGACTAATCTCAGTCCAGCAGCACTGCAGTGTCTGGTCAACTCCCACCAGTGCAACACACACTAACACACCACCACCACCACCACCATGTCAGTGTTACTGCCGAGAATGATCCATCACTTCAAGTCAAGTTTATTTATATAACGCTTTTTACAACCATGTTGTCACAAAACAGTTTTCCAGGAGTTTAAAAGCATGAAAACATGAAATCACAACACTTCATCCACTGTGAGCAAGCCAGAGGCGATGGTGGCAAGAACAACTCCCTCAACTGGAGGAAGAAACCTTGGGAGGAACTAGACTCACAAGCAGAGACCCATCCTCCTCTGATCAAACAGTATTTACAGTTTATTAAACTAAAGCTGAGTCTGAAGGTAAAAGCTTTAGACACTGCACAGGTGCTACATCAGGATGATACAGTGATGCAGTCAAGGTTGTAGCAAATTGCATTACATAATACCAGCTCTGTGGTGGTCCTGACCATTAAACGGCAGGTTAAGAAAACATACAGAGAAGCAGGCGGACTACAGTCTGTAAGTATAGAACTACATACATACATACATACATACATACATACATACATACATACATACATACATATATATATATATATATATATATATATACAGTGCTCATACATAGTCAGGAAAGCTGCTAAAATAGACAATGTAGATACAAGGACGTGTACCTTATTAAGTGGCTAGTAGGTGTAGTATCTAAATATGGTGTAATATATAAAACTTCATATTTATGTCATGCATGGGCTTGTTTTTCTGAGCTCTCAACTACTATTGAAACGGTCGCTACAGAGTTTAACTGTGTTATGATTGTTTTGGTAGTAATAACACAGAATCGTTTGTGATTTAATCGGCATGAAAAAACAAGGGAAAACAGTAAGGGTGAGCGATACATATCGTCTAGGATAATATATCAATTGGCGTGTTAATGATGTGAGAGCTGATGTTATCGAGTACGCTACTCACTGGGAAAACAACAACAATCAGAAAGCCTTGACTCCACACGCTCACTACTTTATGCTTTAGTACAGGCTGCTGAGAGTGCGCATTGAGAGTGCCCATACTGTGTGCTAGCAAAGGCTCAAGTTAGTATAGCTGCCTAAACAACACACGTTAAGAAAATAAGTGAACCCACTGCGCCAGGGGAAAAAACTCGGACACTGCCAGCCTCGCAGTCTACTGCCTTAGATTAAACTTCTAGGTGAGGATCATCTTCACTTGCATGGAGCTGGTTTGGATCTGAAAAAAGTGATGTTGCTCAGAAAACAGCGGTTTGTAGACAGCCGTTAGAGATCGCTCGACAGCTAACCTGTTCCATCATCTCCCAAGAAACCACCAGAGTATGAGGAGTATGAACAGAGTATGAACAGAGTATGAGGAGTACGAACAGAGTATGAGGAGTATGAACAGAGTATGAGGAGTATGAACAGAGTATGAGGAGTATGAACAGAGTATGAGAAGTATGAAGACAGTATGAGGAGTATGAACAGAGTATGAACAGAGTATGAGGAGTATGAACAGAGTATGAGGAATATGAACAGAGTATGAGAAGTATGAACAGAGTATGAGGAGTATGAACAGAGTATGAGAAGTATGAACAGAGTATGAGGAATATGAACAGAGTATGAGAAGTATGAACAGAGTATGAGGAGTATGAACAGAGTATGAGAAGTATGAACAGAGTATGAGGAGTATGAACAGAGTATGAGGAATATGAACAGAGTATGAGGAATATGAACAGAGTATGAGGAATATGAACAGAGTATGAGAAGTATGAACAGAGTATGAGGAGTATGAACAGAGTATGAGAAGTATGAACAGAGTATGAGGAATATGAACAGAGTATGAGAAGTATGAACAGAGTATGAGGAATATGAACAGAGTGTGAGGAGTATGAACAGAGTATGAGAAGTATGAACAGAATATGAGGAATATGAACAGAGTATGAGGAATATGAACAGAGTATGAGAAGTATGAACAGAGTATGAGGAGTATGAACAGAGTATGAGAAGTATGAACAGAATATGAGGAATATGAACAGAGTATGAGAAGTATGAACAGAATATGAGGAATATGAACAGAGTATGAGGAGTATGAACAGAGTATGAGGAGTATGAACAGAGTATGAGAAGTATGAACAGAGTATGAGGAGTATGAACAGAGTATGAGAAGTATGAACAGAATATGAGGAGTATGAACAGAGTATGAGAAGTATGAACAGAATATGAGGAATATGAACAGAGTATGAGGAGTATGAACAGAGTATGAGGAGTATGAACAGAGTATGAGGAATATGAACAGAGTATGAGGAGTATGAACAGAGTATGAGAAGTATGAACAGAGTATGAGGAATATGAACAGAGTATGAGAAGTATGAACAGAGTATGAGGAGTATGAACAGAGTATGAGGAATATGAACAGAGTATGAGAAGTATGAACAGAGTATGAGGAGTATGAACAGAGTATGAGAAGTATGAACAGAGTATGAGGAATATGAACAGAGTGTGAGGAGTATGAACAGAGTATGAGAAGTATGAACAGAGTATGAGGAATATGAACAGAGTATGAGAAGTATGAACAGAGTATGAGGAGTATGAACAGAGTATGAGAAGTATGAACAGAGTATGAGGAATATGAACAGAGTGTGAGGAGTATGAACAGAGTATGAGAAGTATGAACAGAGTATGAGGAATATGAACAGAGTGTGAGGAGTATGAACAGAGTATGAGAAGTATGAACAGAGTATGAGAAGTACGAACAGAGTATGAGGAGTGTGAACAGAGTATGAGGAGTATGAACAGAGTATGAGAAGTATGAACAGAGTATGAGGAATATGAACAGAGTGTGAGGAGTATGAACAGAGTATGAGAAGTATGAACAGAGTATGAGAAGTACGAACAGAGTGTGAGGAGTGTGAACAGAGTATGAGGAATATGAACAGAGTATGAGGTGTATGAAGACAGTATGAGGAGTATGAACAGAGTATGAGGAGTATGAACAGAGGTATGAGGAGTATGAACAGAGTATGAGAAGTATGAACAGAGTATGAGGAATATGAACAGAGTATGAGAAGTATGAACAGAGTATGAGGAATATGAACAGAGTATGAGAAGTATGAACAGAGTGTGAGGAGTATGAACAGAGTATGAGAAGTATGAACAGAGTATGAGGAGTATGAACAGAGTATGAGGAGTATGAACAGAGTATGAGGAGTATGAACAGAGTATGAGAAGTATGAACAGAGTATGAGGAATATGAACAGAGTATGAGAAGTATGAACAGAGTATGAGAAGTATGAACAGAGTGTGAGGAGTATGAACAGAGTATGAGAAGTATGAACAGAGTATGAGGAGTATGAACAGAGTATGAGAAGTATGAACAGAATATGAGGAATATGAACAGAGTATGAGAAGTATGAACAGAGTATGAGGAATATGAACAGAGTATGAGAAGTATGAACAGAGTATGAGAAGTATGAACAGAGTGTGAGGAGTATGAACAGAGTATGAGAAGTATGAACAGAGTATGAGGAATATGAACAGAGTATGAGAAGTATGAACAGAGTATGAGGAGTATGAACAGAGTATGAGAAGTATGAACAGAGTATGAGGAATATGAACAGAGTATGAGAAGTATGAACAGAGTATGAGGAATATGAACAGAGTGTGAGGAGTATGAACAGAGTATGAGAAGTATGAACAGAGTATGAGAAGTATGAACAGAGTATGAGAAGTATGAACAGAATATGAGGAATATGAACAGAGTATGAGAAGTATGAACAGAGTATGAGGAATATGAACAGAGTGTGAGGAGTATGAACAGAGTATGAGAAGTATGAACAGAGTATGAGGAGTATGAACAGAGTATGAGAAGTATGAACAGAGTATGAGGAATATGAACAGAGTATGAGAAGTATGAACAGAGTATGAGGAGTATGAACAGAGTATGAGGAATATGAACAGAGTGTGAGGAGTATGAACAGAGTATGAGAAGTATGAACAGAGTATGAGAAGTATGAAGACAGTATGAGGAGTATGAACAGAGTATGAGGAGTATGAACAGAGTATGAGAAGTATGAAGACAGTATGAGGAGTATGAACATAGTATGAGGAGTATGAACAGAGTATGAGGAGTATGAACAGAGTATGAGAAGTATGAAGACAGTATGAGGAGTATGAACATAGTATGAGGAGTATGAACAGAGTATGAGGAGTATGAACAGAGTATGGGGAGTATGAACAGAGTATGAGGAGTATGAACAGAGTATGAGGAGTATGAACAGAGTATGGGGAGTATGAACAGAGTATGAGGAGTATGAACAGAGTATGAGGAGTATGAACAGAGTATGGGGAGTATGAACAGAGTATGGGGAGTATGAAGAACTTCAAAGTGCAGTGTCCAAGACAAACCTAAACCAGCTAAGGTGTCTAGCTAAACGCTCACTCAGCAAACTTCAGCCGAGTCATTCACTAAAACAGAGCCTTCACCCGATGACGCTGGGATTGGCTCCAGCCTCCCCATGACCCAGACTAGCGGGATAAAGCGGAAGATGGTGGACGGATGGATATTAATATTCTTTAAAAAGTGCAAACTAGTAAAATATAAGACTTTTACAAACACATTTGTAAATTAAGCAAAATGTTGTTTATTAGAGAAAAAAATTAGAGAAAATACACAGACATCATTTTTTATCAATATCGCACAACCCTATCCAACCCCTACAACAGTATAAATGAGAAAGAAAGCATTTGCCTATTTTTCCAAAGGTAAAACCCTCATATTCTTTTATAAACCACAAGCACAATAATACACAAGTTTTATGTATGAATAAAGTGCAAATGAAAATTATATGAAAAAAATAACAGTATTATTCTTAGACTGAATCTCACAATCTACAGCTGGCCAACATCTGATGGAATTTCAGTGGGCTTCGAACAGTGTCTCAGCCAATACTAGTTTCTGAGAAGCAAGAGACATTCCAGCATACTGATATCCCCGTGTATGGAGCTTTGATGAAATGGAAGAGAGTCATGAACGTCAGGATGTTTTAGTGTTGTGACATGTCCGTTAAGCGGAATGGGGTGAGGGGGCCAAGAGGCCAATGAATGTCTGCTTCAGGGGGCACACAATTCCGTGGTTGTGGTTTATGTTTGTTAACACTGTGGTGTGACATACAGCAACTGACTGAAAGGACAGTCAGCGTGACACTGATAACATCTCGCCATCAGAAAAAACCCTCACACACACACCGAGCTCCGGATGTAGGTATGTTGTTACTATGGAAACTGACATAACTTTTTGCCTTGCATGTCACTCAACTGCATGAAGAGATGAATTGGTAGAGGGCGCAAAAGAGAGTAACTGTGAGGCAGATAAAGAGCGACTGAGAAAATAGAGAGTGATGTATTAAGATAAGAACCAATGGTGAGGGTTCTTAACACCGAAGGTAGATTAAGAGAGAACAGAGAGAGAAAGAGGACAACACGAGATCACTCACCAGGCTGGAGGGGTACTGTGGTTGTGGGCAGGAATAATGGTGCGAGGATGGAGGGACGGACGGAGGTGAGGGAAAGGAATGAGGAGAGACCGAAAGACTGTCTGGGACTCCACACTCCACCCTTACTCTGCTCTCTTCTATCGAGGGTTCTTCATTCAGGAAACCGGGGGTGTTGCCACATTTGAACACTAACCACTACATACACAGATACACACAAACACATTGTCTCATTATGCTTGTGAGAAGCTAATCACTTTTACCCTCACTTGCCTACACCTAAATCTCACGCTACCCTTAGTTACCTACACCAGAACCTAACCCTTTATTCACTGTCACTTACCTACATTCACACTAATGTACCTACACATAAACCTGATCCTACATATACCCTCAGTTACCTCCACCAGAACCTAACCCTAACCCTAAGCGCACCTCAGACTATGTGTTTTCAGTGATGGATTACTTTTGTAGTAAGGCCAAACATTCAATATGTGGTCTAGACAGATCACCAACCTGTTCTCCTAGTGAAGTGCATGTGATCACATATGCACGTCGAGCAAGCCTTCCTTCTGCCACACTAAGTACCTCTATGGTGAGACCACCTTCCGGCTGGGCCTGGGCACTGCTAAAAAAGCGGGCTGGAGCCAGTGGCCATGGCTGTGGCCCCCCCTCAAATACAAGTACACGAGAGGAGCCCAAGGTGAGTAGAACCTCTGAAACCAGAGCCTGAGAAAGAGAAACTAATTGGCATTGGCAAGTGTATTGGCAATAACCTGGCGATAGGGTTGTAATTCACAAGAAATGATATCATGATATTTTCTTGGACGGCCGGCTCCCAAAGCTTCTCATACTCTGTGCGACTGATCTTAATGATTTACAAACTACTTTAAGTATGATGTAACTTTAAGAGCCTTGAAGAGTGTTTCAAGTGGCTCTTTGTTGATTCTACCCCCCGCGTCTGACCACCAAATTACCTAGGTTTCCTCATTATCATGCCACAAAGTATCGTTATATTAACAATTATAATAAAAAAGAACAACAAATAAGCATTTACATTACTTTTATGATAAAAATAAATAAAAACATTTCATTTGCAATTGTTGTCTATAGCATGTCGAGGCACACAATCAACCTTTTAATATGTAAGTGAGGAAGCATGGCAAACCGAATTTTTCCCAGGATGAACTAAAAGCCTACTATTTTCCAAAGTTTGGAGAAGTTCTACAAATATAAGAAGAAATAGGAGGAGACTACAGGATATAAGTGCCCGTAGTGTTCATCACATACACAGCGTTGTAGCGTCCATGCACAGAACGATGTGTTATAAAAGAATGATTAGCGCCCTCTTTCGTTTTTCAGACAGAACTGCACGTGAACTTCAAGTTAAGAAGAACTTACAGAGTTATGAGTGGCTCAGACTACTCTTACAGTTACGAACATCTTTACGTACTACGTTAGTTATGAAGGCTGTCTGGAAACGTTCGTAATTTTACGAAATTTTCTTTAGTATGAAGTTACGAAGTACTTCGCTTTAACAACGTTTTGGGAAACGCACTCCAGGTTAGCTGTAGAACGACCTTCAACGGCTGCTTTCTTACAAAGTCTGCAAACGTCCGTCTTCTGAGCAACGTCGGTCTTTTCAGATCCAGACCAGCTCTATGCAAGTGAAGATGATCCACACCTATGGGTTAAATCTAAGGAGGTAGACTTTGTGGCTGGCAGTGTCTGAGTTTCTTCCTCTGGCGCAGTGTGTTCACTCATATACAGCTATAGGTGTGTTGTTTAGGCAGCTATGATAGCTTAAGCCTATGTTAGCTCACAAATTGGGCACTCGCAGCAGCCTGTAGGCGAGGCGTGTATATATAACGCACACCCCTAACTGAAGATACAACATCTGTATGATTACTATTCAATATAATGCAATATATAGTACTATACATATATATACTGTGTTTTATCTAATTTATGGGAAACTATTATGACAGAAAAACACACCACTATATGCATAGTTTTGCTTGTTTACGTGGGAGTGGAGAAGTCAAATGGCTGAAAATACAACACTGCTTTCTAGTGGTCACATGAAATGAACCATAGTCTGCCACTGATCTTTACATTTAAACTATTCATTTAACTGAACACTTTAATTGCTTTGGAGAATCAATACAACATCACAAACCATAATACTGAGACCAATTTATGGGCCAAAAAAAAAATGTACTGCTGTTTACTACTACATCTGTCACCACCGACTACTTACAACTTACCCTGAGGGGACTATAGGCAGCCAGCGTGGCTGTGGCACTGATGTTGCCCTCTTCTGTTTGGACAGTGACGGTCACAAGCGTGTGGCCCGGTGCCACAGCCTGTAAACTCACTCCTCCACAGAAACCACTTCCAGGAGATATAGACTCTATAGGATAACGGAAATAAAAAATAAAACAGATAAAATGCACAAGAGAGGCAAATAAAAAGCAGAGTGGGTATCGTGAGTGGAAGACAACACATCTGTGTACAGGGGAGGGAGAGCTTATCAGATTAAAATGCTACTTAGCATCGTACTACGGTTGCAAGATTTTGTTAACAATAAAAATGAGCAATAACAACACAGCCTCGAGGGCAGGAGCAGATTCAGAGCAAACGGACTGAACTGACTCTAAAAAGAACCGACTGGATCAATATTTGATTTTAGGGTACAATTAATTCCAGCTGCCCTTATTTACTCTTCAGGTCTGAGTTTGTAAAACAGCATCACAGAGTGATTTTGACCATAAGATGAATGCATGTGATCATGTTACTGTAAGGGGGCACAGAGCCACTGTAAATGATATGATATTAGTAATCAGATTAAAAAAATCTCCCAACCATAGAGAAAGAGGCAAAACAGCATCAATCTAAAACAAAACAAACCGCTGTCTTTACAACTTAACTACTGATTGAAAATCATTGCTCTGTTGTTGAGGATTGACATGCGGGAGCGGTTTGTTGGTGTGTTCTCTTGTTCCCCTCACCTTTCCAAGTTCTTTGTTCCTTTGATTATATAACAGTCTACAGGTGTGCTTGCTGAGCTGACTGAAGGTGTGTCTGAAATCGCCTACTAGTCAGTAGGTACTAGATTAGAGTCAGTACGTGCTGCTCGAGCGGCAGACTAGTAGGTAGTTTCAGTAGGTGAGTTTTAGTACCACACAAGCTCAGACGTACTACATCCACCATCTTACCAGCGTCCTGTGACACAAGACGTCAGACCACCACCGTAAAAGTCCTGCTATTCATTTAAAAGCTCGTTTACTGACAGATTTAGATCTTTTTGTGACACTTATCTGCGCTTATTGTCTGATTATGTATCAGACGGTGTGGAGCTGTAGCTCAGAGAAGATGAAACAGGAGGGATGTAATCATTGTTTATCTCAGCAGTAGCGCTAGCTTCTGTAGCAGCAGGTCACTAGCCGTAGCTACGTACACACAGCCGAGGTTCCGCTTTTCACTGTTTTTATCCTCTGCTTTGAATTAATCCGTGGCTCCAGGTGAATCATGGGATAGCGCAGTGTGCTGTGTTCACCTACATAAAAATGGCTGCTGATTCAGTAGGTGATCCGGGTACCGTTCACCTACTACTCAATGCCATGTCTGATTCGTTACAGTTAGCTTAAGGAGGAATCTTCTTGTATTGTTTTGGGCTAAGACCATCCCTGAAGTCTTGTGCTTCCTTAATGCCAAAATAAAAAAAAACTTGAGACTAGCACCTTTGTCTGTGAATGGTCTAGTGGGTTGAGGTCTGGGAAGGTTGGGGGAGACACTTTTTATGTTGCGGTCTACCCCTAGACAGGCCGTAACAAGAATCCATACAGTATCACGAAACATAATGCTGTGATCCTTAAAGTAGGTACAACATTCTATCAGCCAGAGACAAAGGGGCAAAGGAGAAAAAATAAACAATCAAATGTGCAAAGAAACATAGAAATGGCCCTAAAAGAGATAATGCTCAGTATGCAAACACAGTGGTTTGGCAATACTTGGCTCAGAAGCTCTGTGGTTTTGGGGTGTACAAGGTGAGAGTCACTCAAGCAGCTAAGGCTAAGGTTTGTTTTGTGACTGGAAAAAACATACTGCTCTTTAAACTAAATAAGCCACACACACATATCTGTCAAAGCCCAAACCTGTCAGAGCTCAGGGTTGCAGTTGTAGTTGCTGATCATGGGATTATAACACGTATATGGAACATGGAAGTCTTAGAGGAGACAGGTAAGGACAGGTGAGGAGCCTAGTAATTTCAGCGTCTGGATCACTGGTTTCCTGAAGGCTAGCAATGCGATCCAGGGCTGTTGGAATAGGCATGTCACGCTGTACTGACCTGTAGAGTTTGGCTCTGTTCTAACATCTCCTCTGATCTACAGCGCCGGACACTGAATGTCCGTATCTTCAGTTTCCCGAAGATTACAAAAAAAGTTGTGTGCCGATGAAGAGTCATACCCTATAATCCTGTAAACTTTAAAGTCTAAATTTCTCTGGCTTTCTGGACCTCAATACGCCAGTGTCTTGGCAAGGCTGCCCTGAGTGTGCCTGAGTTTATTACAAATTTGTGCGATTCCAGGATCTGTGTGTCTGGTTTCCTGCAGGACAGCAATGCGATCCAGGCCTCATCGGAAAGGGCTTGCCAGTCTCTGGGGATTTTGGCTTGGTCATATTCTGGCTTGGGATATTATGTTTGGTGATACTGTATCGATTCTCAAAAACACAGTATCGATACACAGATTCCTGGCAGACAATGAATTGTGTGTTGTGTTTAACCTCTAACCACTAGATGTCAGTGTTGTAATCAATTTTCAGCTCCACTCCAACATTAACAAGCAGCACAAGGGTGCAATGCTATTGTAAGCATTAACAAACCTGTTCATATAGTGGTGTGTTTAATAGGACAATTATAAAAATTGCAGTATATCACTTTGCTTGCAATATCGCAGTATATTGTATCGTGACATATCGTATCGCCAGGTTCTTGCAAATACACAGCCCTACTTAATGTTAATAAATAATAAAATCAAAAATGAGATATAATGTATAGATAATAATTAGTTGCTAATGATTTCTGCTATAGGTAAACTGACAATTATTAATCCATTTATTTTTGCATTACTCTTACAGGAGAAATCATCTGAAGAATAATGCAAATTTCTTAAAGAATCAAACTATATCTATAACAGTTCTAGACCTGTTATAGTTTTGTAATTAAACTTGGATTAGAGCCTTTCTGAGTGCAATGCAGAAGATCTGATAATATACAAGTTAAAAGCAAATACGATTAATAAGATAATTCAATGTGTTTTATGGTTGAAAGAGCAAAAGGAGGATTCCTTATTTTTGAGTTAAACCACTGCGTACAACATGAGCTATTTACTTATTGACAGAGTACTAACAGAATTTGTCTTTCAAAATAAATGAATAATTAATAGATTTCTTGATTGTAACACTGTAGAAAGTCCATTGTTGGTACATGTTACAAAATTATGTGGTAACAAATAATTAAACTAGTTTTATTCAATTAAAAAAAAGCTTTGCTTAAAAGAATCGTTCGTTCAAAGTACTATTGTAGGTTGTACTACAAATATCTTAGTTCAACTGTTTGTTTCCACATGAGGTTATTGTTATAAAGCACTTTTTACAGTGTACTAGTCGGCCTGTTCTAACTGAAGAGAAGTATTTTACCCGCTTTCAGCCAAACAAACATCTATAAAACTTAAAATTAGGGGAGGGCAATATGGCAAAATATCATGTCACAATTTTTTTTCAGGATCACGATGAGGATTTTATCATGATTCTTTTCATGTACATTTTTTTGTACAACCAAACTAATCTCCCAATTTCTAAACAAAGCACTAAAACAATAACAAACGATTTTGGCTAAATCAACTTTGAACAGATTTTAATCTCTGCGTGCAATTTTTTTCACTGGTTAAAAAAGATAAACAAATAGGCCACTCAGGTAAAGTGCAATCTTATTGTAAACACATCACAAGAAGAACAAGGCATCAATAAAAAAAATGCCAAGACGATAAAATTGATAAAAAATGCAGCAAAATAATGTAAACTATTGCTGTCATTTAAGTATTACGATTAATATTCAACACAGTCATTAACAGGATTAAAGAATTAAGTTAAAGCACCACATAGCGTACCTGCTATAACTTTTTAAAGTACAATGTGATTTAGGACAAAATTGTGCAAAAAAATTTAGGACAAAAAGTGCCTCTTTCAAATGCTAGAGAGAGCTGTTTGTTTTGGTCTGACTAGCGTTAGCCTCTATAATTTAGCGTATTATTTGGGATGTCACCGTTTAAGTGGTTGAAAAGGTTTGTTGTGTTACCATCCGACGCAAGAACCACCTCTGTGCAAACTCTGCAGATCACCATTGCTTGTAAAAATCCAAACCATGTCCATATTACCGATGTCAACTTTTTTTGGTGGGACTAACTTTTTAGCTATGTGTTCGTTCATGGCTTCCTGCTCGCTTGTGAAAAGGTGGAGGGTACGTAAACAAAGATGTTCCGGTGTGCTGTGATTGGTTTATCTGCATGCCACTAGGGTCCGTGAAAGGCAACTAGCAAATGGTGTGCTTTGAACTGAGAGAATTTGCTTACTGATCTAGTGATTTTTCTGTGATGGCGTATCGTGGACACATTGTAATCCTTCACAATCTTTTATCGTCATATCACACACCCCAACTTGAAATGTCTTTAACAAGTGCACAGAGTTTAATCATATGTTTAGTTTTTACTATGCATAAAGATGTTAACATTTCCAATTACATGTGAGCCCTAAAGCAGTAATATAAAACACTAAAAATCAAAAGTGGGTGGAAAGGAATGGATAAATAGCCTCTTGCTTGCTCTATAAAAAAAACATCCTTGCTACACTTCTAAACGCAACCGTAAATGAAAAACTGATAAAATCCAATGATGATGATTCATTTCTTTGCATAATCAAGAAATAACCAAATACTTGACCAAATTACAAACACCAACGAAACCTCATCTAGTTTGTTGGCCAAAAGTGCGCATACACAAGGCGGTGAGGGACAGGGGAAGGGTAAGATGCACCTGATGTACCTGAGGTAAGTGTGAAGACTCCTGCAGGTTCAGTGTGGACGTGCAGAAGGAGGTGAGAGCAGTCACGAACGAACAGAAAGCTTCCGTTCCAGGCTTGTGAAGGCTCGCCTGTGTCAGACGGAGAGTATGTGTTGGGGATCTGATGCCTATTAGAGTCAGCGTGTTCCTGAGAGTGGGAGGTGTCCTGGATCCCCCACACAGCCAGAGGAAGGTCTATCGTCTCCCCAGTTCTACAGTCACCCTGCTGGGGTAGCAGCTGCAGCCGGGCAGGCATCAGAACCAGCACCTGCACGCGCATACACAGAGGTATAAATAACAGTGACTGGTTTAAAAGCACTATAACAGTATTGTTAAATCCACTCTTCATAAAGTCCAGAAGCCAACAATCCCAAACCTGGGACAAGAGTCAGGTTTTGGGAGGGCGTGGAGCAGAGAAGACAAAGGCAGGATGAAGAGAGGGTGGACACAAATGCAAGCTTTAGTATGATTTTAATAAACAAACAAAAACCACAAAACGAGAAGTAAAAGAACAAGCTGGGAATAACAAACAAATACGGGAATTAAACAGACTAACTAGAATACACGACGAACAGGAGAAACAGAGATCAACCACGAAGAGCAAACGGAAGGCATATATACAGACACTAACGAGAGGAAACATGTAACAGCTGGGAACAATAGGCGGGACCACAGAAGGGAAACTGGTGAGGGGCGGAGACAAGAAGCACATGACAAAACATATACACATGGCTGGGAATGTAAACAAACGCACACGGAAAGACAGGGGATAAAAACAATGATATAGAACCACTAGAACAGGGCATGACACGTTTGTCAAAGCATTCCCAAAAATCTCTCTTCATTTAGTTCAGTTAAATGCCCATTATGATATAGTTATTATTATATGTTTTATTATAACATATGGTGCCCAAATGTTTGCATACAAGGGCTGGAGCGATGCATCGACGTCATCGATTACAAAATTAGCATAACGTGCATAAATGTGTCACAAAGGAAAGCATGGATTTATCCGAAGCGCAACCTGCAGCTACAAACAATCACTCGCGTGTATCTAAAGTTGTGGGAGTGTTTCACACAGAAACACAACAGTGTGGTGCTCTGTCAGCTCTGCACAGTGGAGATGATCACAACAGTACAACTGCTATACACGAGACCTTGAAGATCAAACATCCCGTAGAGCTTCATCAACACAGCAGCAGGACAGCACCTGTTTACCTGTTTATCTTATCTTAGCAGATTATTTTAAGATTATTAACACGTGTAACATGTTTCTTTCAGTAGTGTCACTTAAAAAGTCTCACTGCTTACCGGTTCTTAATCGTATTTTATATTTCTGCTATACATAATAAGCAAATGTAATTCCTAACACACTCACATTAGAGTAATCTAAAAATTAGTTGTTAGATTAATCGACTACTCGAAAAAAGAATCAATTAAGAAATGAATCGTTGGGTGCAGCCCTACTGCATACAACTGTACTTACATAATTAATACATAATAATAAATTGTTTATATACTTAGAGAAAGAGCTAAACTTGATCAAGAAAACCATCTTATATCCAAAAAACAAAGAGAACATACAGAACATAAAATAAATGCAGTTACGTTATTACATTTGACTAATGTCATAATTCTGTTCTACATAGTACAAAGGGCTCTGCTATTGTAACAAGTACACTATAGAAAACCACATAAATGAACAGTTATGTAATATATATATATATATATATATATATATATATATATATGTGTGTGTGATTAACTATAGATAACGCTATATAAAAAGGTTGAAGTGTGCACTCTGTCCTGTATAATTCTATGCTAGAAATGATGGAAAAACATAGCAAAAACATTACAAAGCGTTAAAAAATAATAATGCACACAAAAACTTTTATGAACTTTAAAACATAAAATATCTCTTTTTCAAACTATAAGCATGAAATGCATCTACACAGAGAATTTCTCTGCTTGTTTCAGTGAGCACTGCATAAGAACTAATGGACATGAAATTGCATGCTTTGGTTAAATCTTATGACCTTTAAAGGTTAACTCATCATCTGTCCGTGCGTTCGCTCCTGGGCCTGTACCCTAGCACTGAGCTGAGTTTGAACTCACAATAAGACAAAAGATGCATCTAAATAAAGGGCTGCGGGAGCGTGTGTTTGTTAGGGCCAGGTGTTTTAGATGAGTTTTGGAGCTCTGCAGGAGGGCTTATTTCCAGTAACAAGGTCCTGATCTAATAGATGAACTGCAGCACTACGGTCATCAACACGTTCGACTAATGCTCCCTTGTTGATTCAGGCCTTTTGAAATGGGACATGGCTAACAGCCAAAGCACGACAGAGGAGTTGAGAAGTGCCACTCTACTTGTCCTGGTTTTGTCTGTGTTTTGTTACCTGTCCAAAAGCTTTGTGAAGTGGATTTCTGGCGTCCGACGCCTCGATGTGAGCTTGGCCTCTCTTCTCTCCCGCTAGCACAGTGCCGTTCACTGTCACTGTCGCAACGTCACTGTCAGACACATACCAGGTTACGGAGCCGCTACCTCCCAACACCTGCGCAGACACAAATGCTGTGGAAAAGTCACCTGACATTTATTTAACTTCCAGTCAAAATGACCATTAACTACAACCTATCTGTAGGGCTTGTTTCTGGGGAGGTTAGATGCAGGACAATCCATTTTATAAGGAAAATGAAAAGCTCCTACATAGGCAGCATTTTATGTCATAGTATGCGCTCCCAACATGTAGACTGTCCCAATTCTTACATACATTAAACATGCTGTCTACTGAGACACCTTATTTACACCTGATTTTAAGGAAGCATCGAACGCTTCCTCAGCCACTAAAACAATCCTATGATGCAGCGCTGGCAAATCTACGAGCAGTGAAGTGGCTTTAAAATGTGAGTTATTTTGATTCTCTCTGGAGTTTTAATGTGTTTCTGGTCATATAATCACACAAAACAGTATTTTATTATCAACTCTGTAACGAGTCCTTCACCATTTAGCAGTTTTGTACTCGAGCCATTAGCATTTATGCTAGCAGATTTTTAAGCCTCAGGCTATTGTTTTGGATTCCAGCAGGTAGCTTAGCAACCAGCTAAACCACTGGTGGCGTGCTGCAGTGGGCGGGAACAAGCCGCGACGCAGTCTCTCTCTAACTAGAGCGTCTCAGTAATCTGTTTTATGAGGAGAGATGAGGAGAGAACGCTGATACTTACACAGCTACTACCTAGACAGCCTACTTACACACTCACTAGGGTTTGAGACACACCCGATGTCCCCATTAGTACTTAAGTTTTTATTCTTGAGAGAGAAATGGACATCAGCTCAATCCAGATCCTTAGATTTCTGAAAGCTTGTCTCTTATAAAGAAGTAGTTGCAGTTTTTTCTTGTATTTACTATGTACTATGCATGCACATGGGGCTGAGCAATAAGACAAAAATATAATATCACTGGCTGCGTGTCTATGCAGTGATTTTTCCCAATCTGGCTGAATATTTCTCCGATTGCAGATTAAGGCAAAGATGCATGTGCTTATATGCTTACTCTACTCAACACTTGATGTTTATAAGCACAATACAAGTAATCACATCCAAAATTACATGCATGCGTACCACTAAGCATAGACATTACAGTGACAAGTAAAGATTGACCGATACATCGGTCGGACGATATATATCGGGTCGTTACTTGTCATTTTTTTATATATCTCCATTGGCCGATATCCGTGTTTGGTAGCGCCGATTTAAAAGTCAGACATGTCCACGGGGAGCCCCGTGTCATTGATGTGGTGAAACCTGCTGCTGCCGCATATGAAGGAACCCCAAGCCAAAACTTTTGAAACTGTTTGGTCAAGTGCTCCTATGTCAACAAAGTACTCCTATAAGGTGGTTATGGCTGATTGGTGTACACAGGCAGTTGCTGTATACATGTCTTACATATGCCTTTTAACTTATATGTGTATTATGTGAAACTTCTATACCTGTAGCTGGTAGTGATACAGCTCATTTTCAGGTTGCCAAGGAAACACAAGCATAGACGGCAGCAGAATTAGAGGCTCATAGATGTCCACTTCCTGCTGCACTCTGATTGGTGGAATGAGGGGTTCTTCACAGTCCTACGAAACAAAAGTATTTGTATTATGAGTGGGATGACACATGATGAAGACAGGGGGTGAATACAGATGTAGAGTATGACAAAATATTGTGTTTTGGGAAAATCATGATGCAGCTAAATCTATTTTTGTAAACATCCAAAATAAAATGATTAAAAAGTAAAGAGGTTTAATTCATTCACAAGTCATTTTGAAGCATTTCTTTTCGCCCAGTCATCATGAAACTCTCCCAGAATATAAAGAGAAGCTGTTGTGTTCAAATGATCGACCAAAAACAAAACAAAAAAAAATACATGTTTTTCTTTGGACAGCAACAATACGTGTCTGCTAGTATTCATAAAAAATTGATGCCTGTGTCAGAAATGTCAGTAATGCTGCTTACTCATGCAGTTTTCTAGAAAAAAAAGGCACCCGGTCATGTCCAAATGTAATATTCATATGAACTGTTGCTTGCTGGGGTGCCTCTGTTTGGCTGTTTAAAAAAGGCAGCATTGATGTATCCTATGCGGCCTTACACTTCCCATAATGCACGGTGTTAGCTTTTATATGGGTATGGGGGGAAAAAAAGCAAATGAGAGTTTTGGACACAAATGTTTGAATAAAAAATTTATGGGTGCATCTCAAACCCTAGTGAGTGTGTAAGTAGGCTGTCTAGGTAGCAGCTGTTTAAGTATCAGCGTTCTCTCCTCATCTCTCCTCATAAAACAGACTACTGAGACGCTCTAGAGAGACTGCGTCACGGCTTGTTCCCGCCCACTGCAGCACGCAACCAGTGGTTTAGCTGGTTGCTAAGCTACCAGCCGGCATCTAAAACAATAGCCCGAGGCTTAAAAATCCGCTAGCATAAATGCTAATGGCTCAAGTATAAAACTGTAAATAGTTAACGACTCGTTACAGAGTTGATAATAAAATACTGTTTTGTGTGATTATATGACAAAAAAACCCATTAAAACTCCAGAGAGAATCAAAATAACTCACATTTTAAAACCACTTCACTGCTTGTAGATTTGTCAGAGTTGGGTTTGCTTTAGCGGCTGAGAAAGTGTTCGATGCTTCCTTAAAATCAGGTCTAAAATAAGGGTTCTCAGTAGACAGCATGTTTAAGGTATGTAAGAATTGGGACAGTCTACATGTCAGGGACGCATACTATGACGTAAAATGCTGCCTATGTAAGAGCTCACTAGGTTTTGAGACAAACCCATATATATGCAATCAATCCTAAAACCAGTGCACTACTGCTGCAAGGGAAAGCTGTACAAGTACAAATACGTGATAATATGAAAATCAGTACACTGGCTTTGTCAAGCTCTAAATGGTTTATTTATATATATACACAGTGGTGTGAAAAAGTTTTTGCCCCCTTCCTGATTTCCTGATTTTTTTGCATGTTTGTCACACTTAAATGTTCCGGAACATCAAACCAATTTAAATATTAGTCAAAGACAACACAGGTAAACACAAAACGCTATGTTTAAATGAAGGTGTTTATTATTAAGGGAGAAAAAAAAAAAAAACCTACATGGCCCTGTGTGAAAAAGTGATTGCCCCCTAAACCTAAGAGCTGGTCGGGCCACCCTTAGCAGCAACAACTGCAAGCAAGCGTTTGCGATAACCTGCAATGAGTCCCACTCATCTTTGCAGAATTGTTGTAATTCAGCCACATTGGAGGGTTTTCGAGCATGAACGGCCTTTTTAAGGTCATGCCACAGCATCTCAATCGGATTCAGGTCAGGACTTTGACTAGGCCACTCCAAAGTCTTCATTTTGTTTTTCTTCAGCCATTCAGAGGTGGACTTGCTGGTGTGTTTGGGATCATTGTCCTGCTGCAGAACCCAAGTTCGTTTCAGCTTGAGGTCACAAACAGATGGTCGGATATTCTCCTTCGGGATCTTTTGGTAGACAGCAGAATTCATAGTTCTATTTATCACAGCAAGTCTTCCAGCTCTGATGTAGCAAAACAGCCCCAGACCACCATACTACCACCACCATATTTAACTGTTGGTATAATGTTCTTTTTCTGGAATGCAGTGTTTCTTTTACGCCAGATGTACTGGGACACTTCCAAAGAGTTCAACTTTTGTCTTATCGGCCCACAGAATGTTTTCCCAAAAGTCTTGGGGATCATCAAGATGTGTTCTGGAAAAATTGAGACGAGCTTTAATGTTGTTTTTTCTCAGCAGTGGTTTTCGTCTAGGAACTCTGCCATGTAGGCCATTTTTGCCCAGTCTCTTTCTGATGGTGGAGGCATGAACACTGACCTTAACTGAGGCAAGTGAGGCCTGCAGTTGTTTGGATGTTGTTGTGGGGTCTTTTGTGACCTCTTGGATGAGTCGTCGCTGCGCTCTTGCGGTAATTTTGGGCAGATGGTCACTCCTGGGAAGGTTCACCACTGTTCCATGTCTTCGCCGTTTGTGGACAATGGCTCTCACGGTGGTTCGCTGGATTCCCAAAGCTTTGGAAATGGCTTTATAACCCTTTCCAGACTGATAGATCTCAATTACCTTCTTTCTCAATTGTTCCTGAATTTCTTTGGATCTCGGCATGATGTGTAGCTTTTAAGGATCTTTTGGTGGACATCACTTTGTCAGGCAGGTCCAATTTAAGTGATGACTTGATTGAGAACAGGTGTGGCAATAATCAGGCCTGGGTGTGGCTAGAGACGGTGTACTCAGGTGTCAGAAACCACAGTGACGGTATATTTTAACAAGGGGACAATCACTTTTTCACACAGGGCCATGTAGGTTTGGGTTTTTTTCTGCCTTAATAATAAACACTTTCATTTAAAAACAGCATTTTGTGTTTACCTGTGTTGTCTTTAAATAATATTTAAATTGGTTTGATGTTCCAAAACATTTAAGTGTGACAAACATGCAAAAAATCAGGAAATCAGCAAGGGGGCAAACACTTTTTCACAACACTGTGTATATATATATATATATATATATATATATATATATATATATATATATATATATATATATATATATATATATAAAGGAATTAAGCCTCTGAAAGTAAAAGCAAGTGTAGAAAGAGAGTATGTGTGCTATATAGGAAATAATAATAATACGTGATGTGCAGATAAAGCAGCATGAGTTTTACTTCGGTAAGCAGGCCGGACAGCGTGGCCAGGATTGAGGTGCGTCCCGCCGCGCGCGTCTGCACCAGGTGGCTGGAGAGATTAGGGGAAGAGTCCAATACTGCAAATTTGTCACACAGTTCCACCACCATCATCACATTCTGCAGAGAGAGAGCAGTGGAAGGAGGGAGGTGGGGGAGAAGAGAAACTCACACAGAGAAAAGGGACTGTCAGTGATAAACACCCAGCAACAAACCAGTGACCCAAAGCATAAACACTGTTTGTCTCTGAAGAAGAAAGGCGGTTGGTTCTCAGCATCCTCATTACATTTGTATCACAGATCAATTTTTAAAGCATCCCAGTCATAGTTTTCATAATATTCTTGTTAAAATGAGGGTATTTGTATCCGAAACATGGAATCATAAAGAGATCCTGTACTGGTAGAGGAAAACATGATTACTGCACCATGTACAGAATCTCATTACAGAACATGTGGAACCTGTAATCTCAAAACGTTACACATTAAATGTACCACACTGGATATTTCAGCATGTTTTATGTGGCAGTCTGAACTTTTGCATCAACCCAGCTCAACGTTCCTCATAATTTGATGCTCCTGAGACCTCATTAACATTTAGGTTGATGTTTCTGTACCAAAAAAAATTAAAAGTGTTTATCAGCTGCTCCACGTTCAAAGAGAGTTTTAATAAAACGACAGAGTGCAGCACGAACATAGCTCCAGCACCAAAGTAAAAAAACAAACAAATCAAAGTTGAAAGAAACCGAACCAGAGGACGCGTGGCTGAGCCAAATGAACATGTACTCAGTGATGAGCCCGGCTGTCAGTCACTGGAATTTGGTGATTGCTCCTGTGATGCTGGAGAGAAGATTTTTGTTTTTATTTTTTCATTTTTGTTGCTCGTGTGGGTCAGTTTAGAAGCTGATCTGTTCAGACTATATATATATATATATATATATATATATATATATATATATATATATATATATATATATATATATATATATATAGATAGATAGGTAGATAGATGGATCACATTTAAAAAACTGTGCAAACAGCATAACAAGACAATCGGGTTTGCTGGGAAAATATGACCTGTGCCACTTTCCTTCGGGATCAATAAAGTATCTATCTATCTATCTATCTATCTTTTACTCACTGTATGAACGCAGCTATAGTCTTCATGGCCGACCAGACTGTTTCACATTTTTACTCAATTCTAGTACTTGGAACCATCAGGTTGGCCCTGAGGACACAGGCGTAAAACAATATAGCTGGCACAGAACCCCGACCTCAATCCTATCCCACAACGTTTGGTTAAACTGGTTTGCTGACTCTATAAAAGCCATGCTCCAAAATCTAGCGATCCTGACCAGAAAAAGTTTAATGCTTATTTGTAAGTTATTTTGATTCTCTCTGGAGTTTTAATGTGTTTTTGGTCATATAATCACACAAAATAGTATTTTATTAACAACTCTGTAACGAGTCAATTGCTATTTTGCAGTAGTACTCTTTTATACTGGAGCCATTAGCATTTTGCCTCAAGCTATTGTTTTGAATGCCGGCCGGTAGCTTAGCAACCAGCTAAACCACCGGTGGCGTACTGCAGTGGGGGAACAAGCCGTGACGCAGTCTCTCTCTAACTAGAGCGTCTCAGTAATCTGTTTTATGAGGAGAGATGAGGAGAGAACGCTGCTACTTAAACAGCTGCTACCTAGACAGCCTACTTAGACACTCACTAGGTTTGAGACACACCCTTAGTGTTTCTAAAAGGTGTACCTGTGACAGATGAACTACATGGCCCGCGCTGTCATGAACGTGAACTGTTAAATGATACTGACGCCCGGTCTCCAACACCCATCTGTCCTCTTCCTCTTGTATACTCAGAGCTGTGACATACATACACACATTCACACTATGAACACATTCAGTTACTGCTCAAGTTAGCCAAATTAGCATCTACTGTGCATCTACAAATTATCATTTTACTGTGTGGACCATCTGTTATGAGCCCCCACGCCCCGATTCCTGTTCCACCAATAAAAAAAAAGACAGCAGCAGAACCACCACTGATCATTTGGGTGGTGGACATTCTCAGCACAGCAGTGACACTGACATGGTAGCAGTACTCATGCTATTTTCCATGACAACACTGGGGGGCATCTTTGTTTACTTTGTGTTACAACGTCCGGTGCGACCGCAAATACTTTGATACTGATTACAAGCAAAACTACTACAAACATATAAAATGAATAGTATAAAATGTTCAATTAGAGGGAGTCAGTAATTGGAAGAAGAAGAAAACTTGGCCTGAGTTACAAACACAGCACATAAAGATCAGAGTGTTATAAAGAAGAGTTCCTGCGTCTGTGGCTGAAGGAGCTAAATTTAAAACATCCACCCAAAACCTCCGTATGTCTGCTCTTACCATTCTGTGGAGGAGAAGCAGCACCAGAGCTTCCTTATCCAGAGAAATGTCTCAGTTATGAAGCTCAGAGGAAGCAGACGTGTCGGTGCTGGTGAGACTATCAGTTAAGTAACTGTTTTCTGATCAGTGTCCACCGCGCTAGGCTATCTGGACTGTAACTAACACCCATGCAGAGGGGCTCGGGCAGCTGGCTGGACTTGGGTTTAACCAGCTTTCAGAAATATAAACTCACCGTCTGTGTGTAGGAGTACACGCCCACCTTCCCACTGTGCAGGTACTGATACGCTTCAGTACTTTTATAGTTTTTCATTGCCGAACCGTCTACACCTTCTGAGAGTACAGAGTAATTAAACATGTCGACTTCAGACCACCTTTTCACATCATCCACCTCGGATGAAACAGTGTTGTAACATTAGACCTTCTTACTGTCTCTCTGGTCTCCTCCCATATAACTGTATTTATTTTGGTTAGCTGAGCGGAAGTTCTAACACAAAGGCGGAACAAACACGCACTTGAAAGTGGGTGTGGCGAAATACAATGAATATTAGTAGGCACGTTCGGCTTCACCCCAATCAGAGCTTAATTCTCATTGGTCAGAAGCTCTATACTCTTTTCTTCTAAAGTGTTCTGAACTGCTCTTATGATTTGTAACTGTCTTTAAAAGCACTACATCACTATGTGGATCTATTTTTCCTTCTATCCATCCATTATCTGCTGCTTTATCCCGCTAGTCGGGGTCATGGGGGAGCAGGAGCCAATCCCAGCATCATCAGGCGAAGGCAGGGTACACCATGGACAGTTCGCCAGTCCATCACATGGCCAACACTCACTCACACACTCACACCTACGGGCAATTTAGAGTGACCAATCAACTTAACATGCATGTGTTTGGACTGTGGGAGGAAGCCGGAGTATCCAGAGGAAACCCACTCAAGCATGGAGAGAACATACACACTCCACACAGAACAGCCCGGATTGGGAATCCAACCCAGATCATCTTACTTTGAGGAGACAGTGCTGACCACTACACTACTGTGCTGCCATTTTTCTAGCTACTTCTTTTCTATTTTTCTATTGCATCTACTTCATCAGCTATAAAGAGAGTAAACACCGTGAGAGCCGCCGCTGTTCACGTAGGCTGCAGATGGCGACGATCCGAATCGAGGGTCTTTTCTAACCTCCTCCCCCAACTGCTCCCGCTGACCACCAAAGCTAGTCGCAGCTGTATCTTGAATACGCCTGGTGTCTTTAAAGCTGACATTGGGCGCAGGCATTTTTAAGTATGCAGCCCCAGCACACTGGCCTATCCCATGATTCCATCGGAGCCGCGGAGGAATTCAGAAGAAAAAGTATGGTGAGAAGCGGTACGACGGCTGTGTGTACGTAGCTACGGCTAGTAAACTACCGCTACAGAAGTTAGTGCTACTTCTTAGGTAACCAATGATTAAATTCCTCTCCGCGCTACAGCTCGACACCGTGTGAGTACATATTCAGAAAAACACGCAGAACAGTGTCACAACCAGGATCTTTTAAATGACTAGCGGTGGTGGTCTGACGTCTTGCGTCCCAGGACGTTGGTTAGATGGCAGACGTAGTACGTCTGAGGTTGCTTGGATACTAAACACTCGCACACTAAAAGAGCGCACCACTTAAACGGACCGGCAGTGCTCTCTCGCTCCAACAGAGTACGTACTGATCAAGTACGTGATTCCAGACGCACTCATTGTGTACATTTAACAATGTTTTAATAGACTCTACAGCCATAAACCTTTGGACCCTGGACCAGTGGACACACGGACAGTGGACCTATATTTTGTGACCTTCAATGAACCAGCCAATGTCATCATGTCAGATCTGCGAAGTGTAGAAAGCTTGTTAACGAGAAGGTTAAATGTTAAGCATCATCTTATAAAGCAGTAGGGCACACAAGCTTTCAGAGAATCGTCTGCTGTCAGATGCACATTCACTGCCTTGATCCAATCTAAGCAACATCCGATCATATATTGAACGTTCAATAGAAGCTGTGTTAATTCAGTTGACTCTGAGACTACAGCTAAGTTGTGTGTTCCTTACACTGGAGGACAGTTTATATTTGTTTACTATTATTTTGTAATGCCTTTGTCAGTTGTGTCACTATGAATTGTGGGTAATTCCATAAGCGAAGTCCAAATTGACCTCTTTGGAAGCAAAATCATGGTGTCGCTGTCCAAAGAAAAACACATATCTCAAAATCAATATTTTTATTGATTTTTATTTTTCTACATTACTTCAACACAGCAGCTGTTGTTTATATTGTGTTTATTTTAATTTACATTTACATTTTATGGTGAATGGACCAATAAAAATGCTCCAAAATAGCTAGAAAAAGTTCTGACTTACATTAATAATAAATAAAGTTACTATTTTGGAAATACTTGTTTTTCTTTGCACAGCCACGCTATGCATAATCCATTTCACAGTCTGGATGAAGGGCAGAATAAGAGCCCTGTGGCTTTTTCTTGCATCATCTACGTCTCAACTCGAGAGCAAGAGTGAATAACAAAAAATACAGTAAACCACAAAAAGATATGGATTAAACAAAAACAACTGTTTGTAATTCACTCCAAATATGCAGGACAACCACCAGCCCACATGGGAGGGAGCGCTTTGTTTCCCTGATCAGGCAGAAACACTGGCGTCATAAAATATTAATAAAAATATCTGACCATTAAAGACTCCTCAGCTACATTCACCTACTATTGTAATGTCTGGATGTTGGACCGTTCTCAACCTAGCCAGAACCCCGGCAACACGGCTACGCCTGATGCACCACATCACCAAGTCAGTGTTACTGCTGTGTTTTTGAATTTTTGTGACTGTAACAGCTTCGTCTATTAAACAGTTCAACTTTCAGCTGTTCAAAAGCAGGAGTTTGCTGCTAATGTGTTTCCTGGCAGACGCATTTGAACACGCCTCAGGTGTGTTTTAAAGTGAGTGCTGTGGTGGGTGTGCAAGTGCACGAGGGTCAACTCACTCAGGTAGGTGGGCGCCACCACATGCACACTGGAGCGAGGGAGGTGGGGCGCTGACTCATGCTGCACACCTGGGTCACCGCTCAGTTCAGGAACGTACAAAAAAACAACACTCTACTTGTGCAGCACTAGGACGACTGGGGGGTTTTATATGAGTGTCCAGGCTATGATTATTTTTCTCTCTCCACCGTGGCAGTTTAATATCTGTGTAGACTATTAGAACATCAAGATTGGAAAGTCATACACAACATCAGAGTTTTACTTTGTGAACTTTTTGTAAATATCCAGTCATTCCAAACTATGACTCTTGTCCTAGGATGGCTGTGCCATTGCTGGGTAGTGACTCGGCACTCTCCTGACAATAGAGCGAACACTTAAGCGAGGAGACCTGTTCAGAAACTGATGTGTGTGGGGAAAAGGATACTCTGATGTCTGAGTGCTAAGGTAGCCTGGCCCAGCTGCAGGGCGGTGAGAGTGGCTGTCTCTTGGTCAACAGTGACAACATCGCAATCGTCATCTTCACATGTGCATCCCTCGACGACCAGCACATAACCACTTTTAGAAAGAGGGACTTCTGCAAGGGCACAGAGGACATCAGGCATCAGTGTCACTTCTTTAGCAGTAGTGCTGTGAGCTGTATATTGTGGTAAATAACAGTGAGCAACAAGGAGGCACTGTAGGCATGACTGAATGCCAGAGTGCATATCTGTGCTCTCTCTGAGCTGATATTACACTAATCTGTAAAATAATATACTGTCTGCATTAAAACTTGCACACATTGTAAATATAGTCACTGTACTAACTAAAACTTGTTACGCTGCATGTTCAGAAGCTACAGCCCTTCATAAATTGCACTGCTAGATTAACCTTGAGGTTACAGGCAAATCAGACCAGGTTACAGTATACGTTCTAATTAACTTGTATTCCTATTCATCAATTTAGAATTGATCCTACAAAGGAATTCAACTTAGACATGTGCAAATTACTTATTTTCTTATGAAAGGTAATTTCTTGAAAGTAAAAACAGAATTTTACTATTTAGTATTTAATATTTGGGAAAATTGGAAATACAAGCTTGATTTTTTCCATACTAATTAGAATATAAGGCTGCCCATGTGTACAGTCTATAAATGTAAAATGTCTGTTACTGCTTTATTTTGCACATTTACACTGCCATCTGCGTATTTGCACTACTGAAGTGGTCTACACTGTTTACAATGGCTATTCTATTTATTTTTTATTCTATTTTTTTATTTTTTGTTGCAACTGTCCTGTTTTGCCTTACCTTACCTTGTGCGCTTATGGAATAGCTACTGGATGCCTTGAATTTCTCTGGGATCTGGGATCAAAAAAGTATAAAGTATCTACCTGTCTACCTAACTATCCATTTCATTTTAGTTGTAAAAATACAAAATTATAATATTAATAAAGATACCAAATGTTCAACCTTAACTTATGTCAGTAAACATTAACGCTAAAATAGCAATAAATCGGCCAAAGGCTTGAATGCCTACCAATGAGAAATTAAATCTGAGATGCTATAATATTGTGTAGGCAGACAAACAGCCCTTCACTTGGTGTGGGTCTTTGACCTCATTACAGAGTACATACCTCTGTGTTGAAAAAAACCCAAAAACAATTACAATCACAGTGACAGTGATGAACCACTTCAATTAAACATGCTTCATATTTTCTATGGTGTAGCACTGTTACCATGTGTTTTTAAAATTTGGCCCTTGAACTCTAAAGACTGTCAATTTTTATATACTACAAGTATTTGGTTAAAAAAATGAATACATGGTTTTCTGCGCTATGTCTCCTTTAAATAGAGAGCTGTAAGAAGTAAATAAAGAATTGAAAAGTCAAAGTAATTAGTTGTTTTCTAACACTAATCAGAGTCCAAACCTTTATCAGGTACTGTATAAGAGTATACAAATGAGTACTAATCTGATGACAATAACTTTGTAAGTGCTTCATCATGTCTACATGTACCTTTCTCTCCCTCTTGGTGTGCTCTCCGCATGCTGTATGTGATAGTTGAACCCACAAGAAGGTATATGTTATCGGCTGGGCTCAGATAAAGTCTGTCCATCACATATAAAGTCACGCTGGCTTCAACCACCTGCTACACAAACACACAAAAACTACTATGTTTTGTTTCCTGTCATAAAAGGGCTTCTGAAGTTGTAAACAGAGTACATTTCATAGTTTTGATCTGTTTTTTAAAGAACAATCTCTGTAGCACAGTGAGAGCAGGAATCACGTCGAAACAGCTCACGTCAAGTTGCACATCTTGGTGGAGGTGGGCTGCTTGAGCAGCAGTTCAACGTCCTCTAAAAGCAGGCATGCAGTGGGTGTAGAGGTGGATGATAAATCAATTTTACTGATTAATTGGAATTTACAATTAAGGATGATGTCGTTTATGAAAATAATTTTTCTCCCAGTTTTAACCTCCGACACTGATGCCCCCCTTTGAGCTTCCGTAGTGCAGAAAGACCTTCCCTCTTCCCCCCGCGTGTGTAAAATGGTTGTTTCCAAAGGAAGCAGGATGAAAAAATTATTCCAACACCTTAAACAGAAGCATGTAGCGGATTGGGAGAAGTGCTGCTCCCAGCTGAATGAAACCAGCCGCTCCGCTAGCACACCACCCAAAATAAAGCAAGCAACCGTCCCTGGCACGTTATCGACCTGTGTGATATATGATAAGTATGGGGGACGTTGAAAGGCAATCACAGATGCTATAGCGATGTTTATTGCTAAAGACATGGTGCCCATATATACGGTGGAAAAGTCAGAGTTCATTAACAAGTTTTAGACCAAAAGTACGTGCTCATCCTTTAACTTTAACCCCAAAGGGGACAACAAAGTAAAGTTAAAACTTGTTTTGAACTATTTCTTTGTCATCTGTGGTTTGATTTTTAGTAGAAAAAGTGATTAAAAAAAACTGTCAAAGTTTTGTTTTTTTTTAAAAGCCATATTGCCCTGCTCTAAGCGAGTTAATTAAAATATTCTTTGGTGACACTGTACATTTACTCAAACTGCCGTGTGCGACCAAAGCCTACAATATATACAGTCACTGTATGAAAACACCATGTACCAGATGTAATTCAAAATAACACCCTATCCACTGAACACGCATGCTAAAAAAACTGTGCTACTGCTGCTCTGCTAACTGGGCCCTGAAACTAAAACCAGGCAGTAGTGTACATTAAGCCTATTTTACAAAAGCAGTCTAAATAAAAAATCTATAGATTAACACTTGCAACTCTTGCAATTCTAGTGTTCCATTGGCTTACATTGAAAGTAAAGTATGTTTTTTCGGCAGTGGGGAACCGTCATGGCCCTCTACGCCCTCTCAGAGGGCCTAAAATATTCTTAACACACACACACACACACACACACACACACACACACACACACACACACACACACACACACACAGATATATATATAATTTTATTTTATCTACTTACAGTTTGACAATCAACATCTAAACAATTACAAAAATATAGGCAAATAAATTATTCAAACGTGTTTATTCAATCTGTGTTGGACCGTGAGGGGTTCAGTGGAAGCCTGTGAGCCTGTGTCCCCCTATAAGGACTATTATGCCTCCGCAGAATTTTGGTGATTGGTGGTCCCGCTGTTCATGTACAGAGGGGGCCAGGCAGTTCTACTTCAACACCATACCAATTTCAGCTCCCCCAGTTTGAGGGAGAGGGCCGAGGCTTAAGGGTCACGGTTCGCTACTGGTTTTTGGTCTCTCCTATGAAGTTGCAATTTTGGAGTTGTTTTTCATTGGACAGCGTCCCATATGCAGGTAGGCCACTTGAAACATTTTTTTTTTCCCATTTTATTGTTAGAGCTGATTTTTTGATTGCTGTTAGGATGTTAGGAACCTGGTCAAGAAATTGTAAACATAAAAAACTAATAAATCACTTGCTCAGTCTTTTATTGCGAGCTAAAACTTTATCTTGACAGGTCAACCTCTTAACAGCCAACAAACATTTACTTAGGATCTGACAGATCAGTCATATATAAAATACTGTACTGTCATGTTACTGTTATTGGTATATTCTTGTCTTGTGCGGTGTATGTATTTGTACCTCATCCTCAGAGTGACAAAAGGACACTCGTACATGTATGGAGCCGCTGTGGACGCTTTGCAGCAGCACGCTGTCCCCCCTCTGCCCTACTTCCTCCAAAGACAGGATGTGAGGTGCGATACTGTAGTCGGCGTCCGAGAAACGCACAAACCTAAAAGACAGCACAAACAACTCTTTTGTCTGTTCAGACACATCTAACTCTGGCAACTAATTACATACCATTACAATTTCATTCAGTACAGAATTTACCACAGTAGCCAGTTCTCAAGTTCATAATCTCATCCTAACACCAGATAAGACCGTCTAAGCATTATAGAAGCATTCTAATATGTATGAATTAAAAGGCTACTGGCATCATGGTAATTCATGGTACTCAAAACACACAATGATTAGTATTACCATTTTAGATTTAAATAAAACACACATTGAAAAACTTACTAAATATTGTCCAACATCAGCCAAAGTTAGCAGTAGTTCACTGGTGTTAGAGAAAGCCAGTATGCTATTCCTCAGATTTTTTTGTCCTCTGAAGGAAGCAAGTGTGGTTGTTTTTTTTATTTTATAAGAATTAAGAGGCCATAAAACTCTTAAATCACCTTAATCCAAAATGCCTACCAGCATTAAAACTTTTCTCATTCCGCCCTTAAATGGTGCTGCAGATAATATAACACCTCAGGTGCCAGAACAGAACTACTACTCTCTAAATACTGTTCTAAATTTACACTACCACTCAAAAGTTTAGGATCCCTTTAGAATTTCATTTGCATTGCATTTTCATGCAATTCACAAACAATGTTGTCCATTTCACAATTAATGTAAGTGTATCAGATGATTTTTAAAGAATAAAAATGTTTGTATCAAAGTCTATTTTTGTATAGAGGCTTATTTTGCATATAGTCCTATTATCAGTAATTCTCAGTCCTCTGTCTAAATCTCCTGGTACGGCCGCCAATCCAAGTTAAGGATGTTATTGGACTAATTGGTTGTTAGGACACTCTTGCTCAATTGTGATGCACAGCTGAAAAACATTCTACTAATAAGTGAGTATAAAAGGGAGAACAACATTCTAGGTTAGTTTAGTATCTGAAGCATCAGCAGTTGATGACTTGCTGACCGACTTAAAATGACCAGAAAGAAACAACTTTCTTTAGAGACCCGTCAGTCCATTGTTGTGTTAAGGAAGAAGATACTCCATTGAAAACAAGAACATTTCACTGTGATCCCAAACTTTTAAGCGGTAGTGTAGCACAACCTCAACAGTGTCCTATGCTTTCTTTAACCATCACATCTAAATCTTCTATCACGATATAAAATCACAATTTCCTTTTTACTTTAAATGAGAAGTAAAGAAATCAAAATTTTGTTAAATTATATTTATTTTGTATCAGAAGATAAACAAATGTACTATAGAACATTACACAATTGTATTTCAAATAAATTATACACATTTGGTCAACCACAAATAAATAAAAGTAGATTACGAAATTACATTGATTAGCATAATGTGTGTTGATGCGTCGCTAAGGTGGTCGCGTTTACTGAAATCATGGATTTATCTGGAGCGCGAGCTGCAGCTACAAACAATCACTCACCTACATCTAAAGTTGTGGGAGTGTTTCACACAGAAACACAACAGTGTGGTGCTCTGCCAGCTCTGCACAGTGGAGATGATCACAACAGTACAACTGCTATACACGAGACCTTGAAGCTCAAACATCCCGTAGAGCTTCATCAACACAGCAGCAGGACAGCACCTGTTTACCTGTTTATCTAATCTTAGCAGATTATTTTAAGATTATTAACACGTGTAACATGTTTCTTTCAGTAGAGTCACTTGAAAAGTCGCATTGTTAACCGTTTCTTAACCTAAGACTGTTCTCGATACAGCGGGAGCTTTAAAACACACGTAGCTGCTTCTCAAACGACTCTCTGTCCAAATATATATAGTCCACAAACTGTCCGAGTTCTTGTGTGTGAGGCGTGTAGGTTGCGTGTCATTAGTGCCTCTAAAAGTCGAGTCAGAAAGTAGACTTTTTGTTTTTAACCATTTATACATCACATGCATTTAAAGTACACTTTAATACATAAAGTCTAGAATAGACATGTGTTTTCCTCGTGCTTCTGAGCCCCCAAGAGCTTTAAACTGTGTCTGTTAAGGTGTGTCTTCGTGAATAGTGTCGCTCACGTTACCGTTTTCTGTCGTCATTTTCTCTTATTTTATTCTCTCTGCTCGACTGTGACGCCTGCAGTAACCAGATTACTAGCAGGTGGGTTAAGCTGCCGCTACGCCTACACTCTGCGCTGTGTGCTTCAACATACAGCCACTTAATTGGCTAGGGGCGGCGCTATTCTCATTCTCACTGGCTGTTTGTGTTGTCTCTCAAAACACTGACGGAATTTAATTCTATCGACTACATCGACTATAGTTCTATTGAGGAAACGTTATTTCCCTGATAATTGTCACTACTGTTTCATCACCCAGCCCTAATCGCATCTATTGTTTTTAGGTAACTGTGACAGGCAGCATGGTTCACAACATAATGCCATTTTTTTATTGCAACATGGTGGTTTTACTTTTCTAGATATTTTCTTGTTTGTAAATGTGTTTTGCTAACTTTCACGTTATTACATTTTAGGTTTGATCTTTTTATATCAGCTGTGGTACATCAGTAGCAGTAGCTGTCCAGCTATTATTTTTTTTAGCTATCTACTTTTCAGCTGCACACGTTTGTGATTTGCTTGGTAACATACATCCAACAGATTATCGACATTTATCAATGTATTAAATTGATCAGTGTATCATAATAAAGACCTCAAGTGACCTTCATGGTGCAGTTCCAAGGTCATTAGCTTTTGTACAAAAATGGACTTATGGATTTTCCAATATATGGAATATACACAGTTTTTCACACGATGGGTACTGCACGTTGTTTTCTTTCAATAAATAAAATGATTATTGTGTTTTTCTCATATTCTCATATCATGCTTCTGCACTGAACTGCGAACTAGATTTCTGCTGATGCGTTAGGTAAATCTGGGTGAACAATGGCTCTGTGTCACCAAATTAGTGCTTCTCAGCTTCCATTGTTTTCTCTCCCACCTCACTATCTCGCTTGTATCTGTATCCGATATCAGCTGCCAGTCAAACTCCAGCCCTGCCAGACTGCTGAAAGTGTTTCCTGACAAACGAAGTGTGAAGTCAGAACAAAGCTCTCGAATAACATCACTGCCACTGAACAATCACAAAACATGAACTCATTACAATGTGGTTAATTGCAGAGTGTTTCATAATGGCGTGCACCTGCTGAGTCCATTGCTTGCACAGTTAACAGTAACGGTGGGTCATCAGTAAAAAGGTGCCTGGTTATAGTGACTATCTGAATGCTCTGGATTCGCTCAGTGATGACATCACAGCGTAGGGTGTGGCCAGTCACTGAAATGGAAAAAAAAACATATCATCTGTATTAAAGATTTATGTATTTACCTACTTTTCTTCATTTCTGCATAAAACATAATAGTTAAACAGTCGTTCACAGTGATCGGACTGTGAAATGGTGCACTGCAGTGAGCTTTACCAACTTCTTTAGATGGCGGTGATGTGAACCAGGGGTTGCAACACAAACGTGGACCTTTTATTTACTATCCAAAATGACCAGTGAACCTACAGTACTGTACAAACACTTGGGAACACTTATTATTTATATTAGCTATTTTCCAGACAGCAAAACACTTTATTTTTGAAGTATTGAAATAGTATTAATACAGTTAGTTGTGGTTTTGTCAGTATGTTTATTGAACCCTTTCCAAGGGTAAAAACAACCGAGTATCATTTACAGTTCTCATCTAATACCTGCTTTGACTGCTCAGTACTTCATTAAGCTAAAATCAAGATTGCTGCTGAAGGAACTGAATACATTTATACAATGTCTGGGGCGTCCAGGAGAAATCTGGAACTACACTTTCTTCTTAAAACTGGTCATGGTCAAGGTATGATCTACTTCTTTTACAATTGTATTTATGTTTATTTACCCCTGTTCTAATGACATCTGGTGTTCTTACTGGTGAAAATACACTTACTGATAAGATAAATGAGCTGAAAAAAATCTAAAAAAAAGATGTCTTCTTTGGCTCAAAATGATCATAAACATCCGGCATCCGTTTTTACTCATTTTAAATGCATATTCGGTTTATTATTGCATAACATGATATACAGTTTCCACAGATTTGTCTTGCCTGGACTTAACAGACTTCAGTTCCATGCTTTCTGGAAAACTAAGAACGGCCCATTCTCCAGTGTTGCAGTGATGCCTCTAATCCAGAGGTCACTAGTAGGTGGGTCGCGGTCCGAGTCCGGACCCAGACGTTGTCCAATGCGGACCCAAACTGATTGGCATTGTTGATAGTGTTTACTTTGAGCAGCGGAACTTTTCTTGTCTTTATGGTATAAGGGCGTTGCGGCGCAGTAAAAAAAAATTGTAAAGTAAAGTATGTTTTTGTTTTCTCCTGTAAAGTTCAATTTTTAGGTAAATCTGGGTGAACAATGGCTCAATCACCAAAGGTGCTCCTCAGCCAATCAGATCTGTGCAGATTCGGGCACACACAGGCAAGGAACGAAGCTAGAAGCAGCAGTCGGTGTATAAAGTGAGTTGGAGAATAAAGCAAGAAAAAAAAAAGAGAAAAAAAACATTTTCTTTAAAATAAAGTTGACGCAAAAACCAACTGTTTAACCAGGAATGGACCGAGACATGTTTATTCTTCCCACAGGCAGCTTCAGACAAACAGGTCAATATGGGCAACTTTATTTACTTTTTGTATAAATAAAACCTTTATGATGCCCTTTTTTTAAAAAAAAAACAAGCATTCTGTTTTGTTAAGTAGCCCTTGTTTTTTCAAATAAAGTGAGTAAAAACATTTATTTGAAGTTTTATAAATAACTCATTAAATTCAGCATTTAAACAGTAAATATACTGAAATATACTGAACGGTATGTGTGATGTGTTTGTCGTTTAGTTGCTGATGGTATAAGATGATGATACTAGGCTATTTTACTATACAGAATATGGCACTGACTCACAAGCTAGAAATGATGACGGTCCAGACCTTGGCCTGAAGAAATTTCCTCTAACTGGACCTAACTGACTCTAATTAAACACCCCTGTTTAATTTGTCTCTTAGGCCAAACTTTTGTCTGTTGTTGGAGAATCTGGTGTGTTTTATTGCTTTGTTGCTTAATGTGGCAAGAACCACCGACTTTGACAGAACAGGTGACGCAGTTTCCTTCTAACTCATTAGAAATAATTACAAAGCAATCATGTAAACAACACATGTACTGCATTGTTGCGGGCTGCAGAAGTGAAGACAGCTGTGGAAAGTGTTTTTTGAAAGGTGAGTACATGACAATAAAGACGTCTAAAGGCAAGTCTGACGTGCGGCTGTGATTATCGGTTGTGGCTGTCACAGATGGACAACAGCTATCAATGAGACTGCAGGGGTGCAGGGGTGTGTCAAAACGTTTTGGTTAATGTGAGTGGGGCAAATGGTGCCAATGTTCGTTTCCTGACTCTTGAGTGAGTGAAAAGGCCTAGGCCGACCCAAAGCCCTCAGCAAAATACTGCCAATGTTCTGCCATGAAAACATACATTTAACTGCAAACAGTTTGAAGCAGTTCATAGACGGAAAACGAGGTCAGCGTGGAGTGCTCGTTCTCCAAAGTGAGCTACTTTTCTCTCCATTATGTAGTTGCTAGCAAAGTCATTTCAAAGCAGGTCACTCTATTGCCTGCCTTTCTGAAGTCTCGTTTCCGTTTCACTTGTGCATTTTCCTAGAACGCTTCTGAAATACCATTTTTCCCCCAATCGGTAACCACACATTTGATTTCATTTCAAAGTAAAATGAGCCCAATCAAGGTTGTTCATGGAAGAAAGTGCTTGCCTGTGCCAAAAAGCTACCTAAATAGGGTACAACCAACTTTAGCTGTGATTAGCTGTGCCTCACAGGAGAACTTCACATCATATTCATTTCTTTTTTATTTTTTTCTCAAACATTCATTTTTTAACAAAGCAGTGCCTTCGTAATTCGTGTCTGGGGCCTTGCCGGATAAATATTTAAAGATTACATGCATATGCAAGCAGGAGAGAGTACAACCGTATCGAAGAGCGGCACTCACAAAGGGAGCCAGTCTAATAACGCGACACGGTAGTATTTAACCCATTTAACTGCAGACTTAATACTCTACTATACTGTTAAACTACTATATCGTCACTGCCCAAAGAAAATCTTCAAAACAGTCCCTTTATAGGAAAAGCCCAAAACTTTCTTCACTTTCAATGTAAGTCATTGGAACCAGAATTTTTCCAAGCTATTTTGAAACATTTTATCAACATATATATCGTCGCTGTCCAGTGAAAAACATCTATCTCCATTTTTGTTGATTTTGAGTTTTCTACATCATTTAAACATGCCAATGATCATTTACATTGTGTGAAAACTTTCATGATGAATGGACCAATAGAAGTGCTTCAAAGCTGAAAAGTAAAGTATGTTTTTGTTTTCTCCTGTAAAGTTCCATTTTTGGAGATTTTGTCATTGGACAGTGACAATATGTTAGATGTCTTCCAAACTTCTGACTTGTATTATATGTAACATATCGTCGTTTTCATTGAAGAGCAACGATATATTACACACAGACAATAATAACCAGTTGAAGTGGGTTCATATAAACAGTGGGATAACCTACAAATGTTTGAACAAATCCGCAATTAAACTGCATTATGATGTAAGTAGAGCAATCAGCGTTTTTGAGGCCAATTCCAATCGCCGATCACCTTTCATCCGAACGAGGGCGGGGCTGTATGCCACAGCAGGGCTACATGTAGTTATTAGCGCAAGCAAGTCATGAAACATGGTCTAAACTGGTTTATTACCATTTTTAATGAGCTCATATGAAACAGCATAATATTTTTAACAAAATTAACAGTAAATAAACAAAGAAAATCAACGAATATCCCCAATACTGCAATCATTACGTTTAGACCCTTAATTTAAAACTAAAAAAAAGAAAAATATATAAATGTAGTGAAAACTGCAGGCATTAAACGCAGACTCTGTTATTTTAAACAACAATCTACTACCGGTCAGATCTGGTCTGCACGGTGTTCTGGGTTGTTTGTTTTGTGCTAGCTGTGCGTGCTAGCGCTGCTGTTTGCTGATACTCACTGTATTCAGCCATGTGCAGTGTCGTATCAGATTAGTAGTGTTAAAAGTCTTTGTTTTGGTTCCTCAACGAGACACACTGATTTTACACATTTTAAGGAGATCTCCTCTTTCTGAATGCCTGGATGAAACGCTAGCTGGAAATACAGAAATTAGGCTCATTTAACGCCATCGATCAGCTCTCGGGATCGGCTAAATTGGAGAAATATTGACTGATCACCGATCACATATTTAGATCGGCTGATACCAATACATAGCCAATCGATCCTTCCATCTCTAGATGTACGACTTCTAGGGGTGGGCAATACAACAATTTATCATCATCACCTATCCTCTGCTGAATCACTCACTACAGAGTTCCAAACTGTCTGTGGAAGAAACTTCAGATCAAGAACCGTGCATCAGGAGCTTCATCTAATGGATTTCTATTGCTGAGCAGCTGAGTGCAACGCCAGGCATCAGCTGTGTAAAGCATTAGATAAACCATCTTGCAGTCTCATGGATGATTCTGGGTTTAGTGAATAAGAAGATCACTACCTACCTGGTGTATTGTGACAAACTAGGAAAAACTGGGGTCTGGTCTACAGGGGTTGGGTTTGAAGGATCATGTTAATGCAACAGCACACAAAGATATTGTAGACAGTTATATGCTTCCGACTTTCCTGTTACAGCTGGACTGTGTACACAGCACAGTGCCCAGCCTGCAACCCCACAGCAGTGTTTAGTGGTCCATTAAAGAGGATGGTTAATTCAAACATAGCATCAACACAAGGGCTCCCTGTACTCCAACATTTACATTTGAAGCTAGTTCATTTCAAGCTTTGCTCTTTCTCTCCTATCAGCTGCTCACCGGGATCCTGTGCCTGCACTATGGCTGCTCCGCGGATCTGGGCTGTGGGTGAGGCAGCCAAGGCCGACACCAGAGCATACTGACTGCAGGAGGACAGAGGCAGCGAGGTGGGAGGAGTGGATGAGGAGAGGGGGTACACACTAATCTCCTCAGGCCTAGAGGACACCCTAAATGAATAAAAAAAAGACTTAAATGTTTTCAATTAAGGTTAACCATCATAGCCGTAAGGGTGATTTTAAGAAGAGCCCTTGTAGCTTTTAAAAATAAAAGTTTCTTTTTAACTTTTCAACAGTGATGCTAAAAGAAATAATTATAATAATAATTTATTCAAAACCGTCTTCTAGGATTGAGATCCACCACCCAAATAATATCTGCTCTGGGGTGGTCCTTTAGGGGTCCTGAACATTGAAGAACAGGGTAACAAAGTATACAGAGAACCAGATGGATCACAGTCTGTAAGTGTAGAACTACAAAGTGCTTCTGTATTGTAAATGGAGCTAGTAAAATGGACAATGTGTGTAGATACATTGAGGTAGTTTTAATGTTATGACATTATAAGTTATAAGTCTGATTTCCACATCGCCATTGTTTTCAGTATCATTGTTTGTGGCATCAACATCGAAATTGTTGTCGGTGTTAAGGCATCAACATCATGTCGTTATCAGTATTAAGACATCAATATCAGGTTTCTTAACAGTATTGAGGCATCAACAACGAACAGTTATAATATTGAGGCATCAACATTGGCGTTGTTATTGGTATTGAGGCATCAACAATGGGATGGTTATGAGTATTGAGGCATCAACATTGCCTGTTATTGGTATTGAGGCATCAACATTGGTGTTGTTCTTGGTATTGAGGCATCAACATTAGTGTTGTTATTGGTATTGAGGCATCAACAATGGGATGGTTATGAGTATTGAGGCATCGACATTGCCTGTTATTGGTATTGAGGCATCAACAATGGGATGGTTATGAGTATTGAGGCATCGACATTGCCTGTTATTGGTATTGAGGCATCAACATTGGTGTTGTTATTGGTATTGAGGCATCAACATTGGTGTTGTTATTGGTATTGAGGCATCAACATCGGTGTTGTTATTGGTATTGAGGCATCAACATTGGTGTTGTTATTGGTATTGAGGCATCAACATTGGTGTTGTTATTGGTATTGAGGCATCAACATTGGTGTTGTTATTGGTATTGAGGCATCAACATCTGTGTTGTTATTGGTATTGAGGCATCAACGTCGATGTTGTTATTGGTATTGAGGCATCAACATCGATGTTGTTATTGGTATTGAGGCATCAACATTGGTGTTGTTATCGGCATTGAGGCATCAACATTGCCTGTTATTGGTATTGAGGCATCAACAACGGGATGGTTATGGGTATTGAGGCATCAACATTGGCGTTGTTATTGGTATTGAGGCATCAACATTGTCGTTGTTATCGGCATCGAGGCATCAACATTGCCTGTTATTGGTATTGAGGCATCAACATTGCCTGTTATTGGTATTGAGGCATCAACATTGGTGTTGTTATTGGTATTGAGGCATCAACACTGGTGTTGTTATTGGTATTGAGGCATCAACATTGGTGTTGTTATTGGTATTGAGGCATCAACATTGGTGTTGTTATTGGTATTGAGGCATGATAAAGGTAGACGGTCAATTTCTCCAAATCTTTAACATAAAGTGTTTAGAAAAGCATAAAATAACCAGACTTTACACAAAACACTTTGAAATAGTTTCTCTCATTTTCAAAATGAAATAGCAGTTTACTATAAGCATGATTTATCAAATTTTTTATCAATAAACTTGTGACTTATTCTAGAGATGTTGTTATTTTCAGTTCCCATGAGAAATAAAATATAGAATAAATGTTTTACATGGTTTGGTAAAGTCTGACTTCCATAACATTTTACATCTTTAATGTTTAGAGATGCTCTTAGACGCCCAAAGTGGCATTTAAAATTTTGAATTTATCTCTAAATTAATCCAAAAAGAGAAAGAGAAAGAAAAGAACTGTTTGAGACTCACCAGGTGTAGCAGCCTTGCTCTGCTCTCAGGGTGAAGCTGACGGGCTTCTGAGTGGAGGGCAGGAGGAGGACTGGGACGTTGAGTCTGGTTGACTGGCTCAGCGAAATCAACAAACTCACAATAAAAACCCTTAAAAGTGGGCTGTGCATGTCGACCCAGTGCTTATCTGCCTAAAGAGCAAATATAAAAGAAAATGAGACGCTCACTTTCGCTCTCTGCTCCTGCTAGATGAAGAAAGACGTGGCTGAAGTTAGCTTCTTATTCGAATTCCCCATTCCACCTTAAATAGTGCAGCAGTTTCATTCTGGCGTATGAGAAACTAAACTCGGATAACGTGAGGCTTCACAATGGAACTGCAGCGCGATTTAAGGTGGACTGGGGAATACGAATAAGAAGCTAACTAAAAAAACGAGGCTCCGGAATGTAACTGCTGCACCATTTAAGGTGGACCGGGGAAGTCGAATAAGAAGCTAATGCCAGCTAACCTGATGTCTGAATGTAACTGCTGCACCATTTAAGGTGGACCGGGGAATTCGAATAAGAAGCTAATGTCAACTAACCTGATGTCTGAATGTAACTGCTGCACCATTTAAGGTGGACCGGGGAAGTCGAATAAGAAGCTAATGTCAACTAACCTGATGTCTGAATGTAACTGCTGCACCATTTAAGGTGGAACAGGGAATTCGAATAAGAAGCTAATGTCAACTAACCTGATGTCTGAATGTAACTGCTGCACCATTTAAGGTGGAACAGGGAATTCGAATAAGAAGCTAATGCCACCTAACCTGATGGGCCAGAATGTAACTGCTGCACCATTTAAGGTGGAACGGGGTTCTCGAATAAGAAGCTAATGCCAGCTAACCTGATAGGCCAGAATGTAACTGCTGCACCATTTAAGGTGGAACGGGGTTCTCGAATAAGAAGCTAATTTCGGAAAGCAGTTGAGCTTTTCCAGCAAACTAATAGCGAGTCTTGAGTTTTACGGTAACCCCGGATTCACGTAATAATTACGGATATTATTACATGTATACCTATGCGTTTGCCAGCTAGGCTAGAAAAGCGTAGCTGCCAAAAATATGAAAAGAGTCCAGTTTTAAGCAAAAAAACAGACACATTTTAGTCCACGTAAAAGTTATAAACTAAAAACTAACAATATAATAAACAATAACCTTAGTGAATGGCTCCGCGGCTAAGCTGCCTCGAGAATCGACCGTTGCGGTTTATATTTGAATTACTGTGGCTAGCTCAGCAGGCTAACGGCTCGATCTGTTTTCTCAGCGGCCGTTCTCTTCAGTAGTGTTAGGAGGAATTACGATACATTTGAAATAAAGTTGCGGTGGACTAACGTTGTGTCTTAAGCTTTAGCCTAAAACAAACTTTAATTTAAAGTAGACATCTCACAGTTTCTAATCACAGGCTGTCAGGCTTCTGAGAAAGCTGTGAAGTCCCCACAGCACCATTTCACTGATGGGCATCAACATCAGGATTCTTATGGGTACTGGGTAGGGGTGGGCGATATGGCCCTACAATAATATCACAATATTTCATGGTATTTTTGCGATAACGATAGCGATATGACAAAACATTGAATTAAAAATTATATATTTCAAGAATACACTAAAATTACATTTTATTATTGCATACGATATGATATGACACATGACCTAAGTGAGATATTAAAAAATATAAGAATTTTCATCAGATTGTAACAGAAGTCAATGATCCAGAATGTCAGGATACTAAATAATGCACTCCAAATATCTCCATATATCCAGGACTGAAGTAAAGAGAATGATACTGGACAGATAAAATCTGTCTCTAGTAGATATATAAAGGGAAATGAGAAAAGTGTGAATTTATCTTTTTCTAAAAACAGTAAAAAGTAGTACCCTGATGTGATAATTAGGGATGGGTGATATGGCACAATATTTCAGGGTAGAATATCGTTAACAATATTCAAAAATGTTGGCGATATTATTATGTATGATACGATATGGCACCCCCCTAGTACTGGGGCATCAACATCGGGATTACTATCGGTATTGAGGCATCCACATCAGCATTATTTTCAGTAGTGAGGCATCGATTTTGGAATTGTTGTCGGTGTTAAGGCATCAACATTGTATCGTTTTCAGTATTAAGACATAAATATCAGGTTTATGTTCAGTATTGTGGCATCAACATCTGTTTTGCTATTGGTATTGAGGCATCAACAACTGGATTGTTGTCGAGGCATCAACATCAGTGTTATTGGTTTGAGGCATCAGCTTTGGTGTTGTTATTGGTATTGAGACATGATTAACATATAGTGTTTAGAAAAGCAGGAAATAACCAGACTTTACACAAAACACTTTCAAATAGTTTCTCTCATTTCCAAAAGCATGATTTATCAAATAACTTGCAAATAAATTTGCGACTTATTCTAGAGATGTTATTCTCAGTTCCCATGAGTAGTGAAATATAGAATAAACGTTTTACATGTTTTGGTAAAGTGAAAGCCTCTGACCTGAGCTATCAGCTCATTTATTTATGAAATACTCAAAACGATCCAGTATTACAGATCAGTAAAAGGTAGAAGTATGTGAACCTTCAGTATTAAAAATTAACGTGAAGGTGAAAACTTCAAGTCATCCAAAATAGCTTGGAAAGAATTCTGGTTCCATTGACTTACACTGAAAGTGAGGAAGGTTTTTGACCTCTCCTGTAAAGTTGCCCTTTTGGGGATGTTTTTTTTCATGTTTTTTTATTAGACAGCAACGATTTAAAGAACAAAAATCTATTAAAATCTGATCTTCATAACACACGTTGGTGGAAGTGTGTCATGGCACAAACAAAGGAGATTTCTGAGGACCTTAGAAAATGAGTTGTATTCATTAGGCTGTTACAAAATCATCTGTAACCAATCCACAGTCAGACAAAATATGTACAGATGAAGGAAACTGAGGACCACAGTTAAAGTCCTCAGGACTGGTCAACCAAGAAAGATCACTCCAAGAACAAGGTCCACAATCTCACAGAGGAACCCTGGGTAACTTCTAAGCAACTAAAATCATCTCACACAGTGGCTTATGCTAATGTTCATGAGTCCAGCATCAAAAGAACACTGTACAACAATAGTGAACAAGGCAGGGTTGTTGCCACTGTTCTCCAAACAAAAGACTGCTGCCCATCAGCAATTATCAATGTTTTATAAAGATTAGTGTTTTAGGCCCAATGTTTTATTAATGGATGACCCGAAAATAGAACGTTTTGATTCAAATTAGAAGCATTATGTTGCCTTTCCAGTATATGAACCAGAACTTGTCTGTAAAACAATTCTTAACTTTTTATTACTTTTTATTTTTTTTATTATTTTGTTTTTTATTATTTTATTATTTATATTGTAAATACTGCACTGTTTATTTATCTATTTTTTGTACCGAGTGCCTTTTCTGCTGTCACTCTGTAAATTCGACTCATGTGGGACTAATATAGGATAATCTTATCTTATCTAAAACGTGGTGGTGGTAGCTTCGTGGTTTGGGCCTGTTTTGCTGCATTTGGGCCAAGACAGCCTTCCATCAGTGATGGAACCATGTATCTGTCCATGTACTGACTATCAAGAGAAAGAAGTTCATGCAGCAAAATGGGACCCAAGAACAGTTAAAGTAGAATACAGTTAATGGGCAAGTCATAATCCTGACCTTAATTCTGTAGACGTCTTGTGGAAGGAACTGAAGAGAGCAGATGATGTAAGGAAACCCACCAACATCCCTAAAGCATTTCTATATGGAGGAATGGGCTGAAATTACTGGAAAGTTACTGTTAAGTCAAAGTTATTGGGTCACACCAAGTACTGGAGGCAAAGGTACACATAGTTTTGCCACTCAGATAGATGTAATATTGGAACTTGTTGGGAACTTGGGTTTGTTTTAGGTCATATGTTGGCAGAAAATGACCTGAATGATTCTCAAATGCATTTTTTAACATTCAAGAATGATTAGGTTAGTGATTGACCAAAAATAACATTCATAAATGAACATTCTGTTTATCAATGGGTTGCTGTTTTATTCTTTTATTCTTATTTCTAGAAATAATATGAGCTTGACTTTGCTCTGATGCCAGTTCACAACAGAAACAATGGCTGCAGTAGGCATGCGAAAAAAAAAGATGACAACGTAGCCACAGTGATGTTATATAGATATATACTTTATTATTAATTCTCTCTGTTAAAATAAAATTACAAAATAATTTCAACCTCAAACCGCACCTCCCTTATCAATAGTTAACGTTATTAAAGTTGGTATTGATATAGCGATCATAATTGTCATGACGAATGAGAAGAATGCTATAGTAGTATCATAATAGTAAATATCAGCTAGAACTGCGTTAGTAATCAGTAATGGTAAAAAAAAAACTTGAGCGATACAAAGCTAGGTTTCAGTTAACAGCATAATAATGTACATTTTTTTTTTTATTCCAAGCGAGTTTAATTCAGTATTCCGGCCACAGGATGTCACTATGAGACAGTTTTCCAAAATGGTCTCAGTAGAAATGGGGTCAGCAGTAAAATAGTCTCTTATTCCAAGACTCCATGATAACAGGTTAAACTCCACTCACAGAAAGACTAACTCTCGTTCTACAGTTACTTTCTTGTGAGTAGCGCTCACGTTCCTCCACGCTTGGGCAGTTTCTGTGTGTATGTCGACTGGCTTCAGCTTCTCCCGCGTTAAAATGGCTGTGAGTCTCGTCTTGCAGGCAGGTTCAGGTGCCGTTCAGATCCAGAGTTTTGTACCGTTCTTCCATCATGACATTCTTAGACAATGATTATATTTATTTATTTACTTATTTAATCATTTTATTTTTTATTTATTTATAACTCTCTGATTGCTTTCGCCATCTCCCTCTCTTTGCCACATCTTCCACGTCCAGTCACCTTTATAGACAGAGCACTTTGGTTGTAGGTATAATTAGTGAATGTTTGTGTTTATGTATCTGTATATGTATGTACCCTCACTGGCCACTTTATTGGGTCCCTACCATTTACAGTCATTATCTGTTTTATCAGCTCCACCTACAATATGGGTGCACTTAGTAGTCTTACAGTCTGTTTCCATGCATTTTACCCTGTACTGTATGTGTTTACTTTAGTACTTCATTGACACTGACATGGTGGTGAGTGTTGCGCTGGTACGAGTGGATCAGACAGAGCAGTGCTGCTGGAGTTTGGAGTGCGGAAAGCTGCGTCCACGTACTGTTGACGCTGTTTGCCACTCCTATTTTACTGGGCCACCTTGTAGATGTAAAGTTAGAAAAGACAATCCTTCATCAGTGGTCGGTTTCTGGCCACAGAGCAGCCAGCTGAACATTTCTGGTTGGTGGAATATTTTTTAGTCCACCAGTGCCAGATGTACATGCCACATATGTCTTCATGTGACCACAACATGCACCAGAATCTAACATGCAATTCAATTCTACCTCCTTTAAAGTGTACTGCGTAGGTCACCAAACTAAGGCTTCTATACCCCAAACAGGACTCTAAGGATGTGTCTCAAAACCTAGTGAGCTGCCTACATAGGCAGCATTATGCGTTCCCAACATGTAGACTGTCCCAATTCTTACATAACTTAAACATGCTTCTACTGAGACATCTTATTTTGGCCCAATTGTAAGGAAGCATTGAACGCTTCCTCAGCCGCTAAGACAATCCCATGATACAACACAGGCGAAGCTACGAGCAGTGAAGTGGTTTTAAAATGTGAGTTATTTTGATTCTCTCTGGAGTTTTAATGTGTTTCTGGTCATATAATCACACAAAACAGTATTTTATTATCAACTCTGTAACCAGTCCTTCACCATTTAGCAGTTTTATACTTGAACTTTAGCATTTATGCTAGCAAATTTTTAAGCCTCGGGCCTTTTTAAGCCTTTGGATGCCCGCCGGTAGCTTAGCGATCAGCTAAACCACCGGTGGAGTGCTGCAGTGGGCGGGAACAAGCCGTGATGCAGTCTCTCTCTAACTATAGCGTCTCAGTAATCTGTTTTATGAGGAGAGATGAGGAGAGAACGCTGCTACTCAAACAGCTGCCATAGACAGCCTACTTAGACACTCACTAGGTTTTGAGACAGACCCTATATGTTAAACAGTGAGTTGTTCAGCTTAGGGCTAAATATAATGGCTTTAATGTAGATTTCGACTGGAGAAGCTGTTTCTTGACCTACATAGTGCACTACATAGGGAGTAGGGGAATATTCAAGATTCGTTCTAAGACCAGAAACTTACTGGGGCAGTTTTAAAACTCTGAACTCAAGGGGGCGATAAAGGAAAATCAGAACAGCATCATTCCAACAGCCACAACAGCTAAACGTAGTAAAAGAAGCAGCTGTTTTAGTTCTACCAGAATAAGAGAAGGTGCTGTATATAATCTATGTATATTCAATTGCGAGAGACTTGCCCAACTGCTTGTCAGCTAATGAGAGGTTAAAAAAGAAAGAAAGAAAGAAAGAAAACTGGTGGTACCCCTTGCTGTTCCACTCAAAATGAAACTTGCACACATGCAAAATACATACATGTAGCTATAAAGAGAGAAATATGTTTTTACTTATGGGTGTTATTAGGATTTTATCGCTACTGATATTAATACTGCTTATTGATACCAATATTTTTTTCTATACTACTCTTCACAGTTTAGTGTGAGAAACACAGGCATGACATGAAAAGGTGAAAAAAAGGCTGTGGTCATCTCCCTACAACTGAAAACACTGGCAACCAAAAACAGTTATATGCAAATTAGGTCCCCATGCTTGTAGGGACATCTCAAACTTTTAGACTTAGCACTTTTATTTTAATTTATGCTATACTAACTAGCTACCAAATTTGAATTCTGTACACGGTCAGCTTAATATTACTACTTCCCGCCCAATAAGATGATTTAGGCTTTCAAAATATCCTAATTTTTCTTTTAATGCTGTAAACACTTTCTAATGACGACATCGAACTATCCTACCTGTAGTTTTAATCTGATTCCCAGTCACCAGCTTGTTTAGATTTTACCTTTCCACCTAAAATTTTGGAATGTGGTATGAGAAAATCTGAACAAGGAGCAGGTGACTAGTTCTAGTTTTGTAGTTTTAACGCTAGTAGCATGTTTGATAGGGTGATCTAAGCTACCTAAAGTTTTATGTTGGGAACCACGATTTGGGGGGCTGCACAGCCATGCCATAGCAAACATGCTGCACTGCTTCAGACTTATAGAGTGTTGTGTTTGCGTTTTATATGGCTGCTACTGCTTTACATACTATGGCGTTGTTGTGCTATGCTTGTGTAGTTCAGTTGGAAATAAAGAAAGAAGAAATGTGTAGATTTCTAAGCTTGTTTAGACCAGGACTGCAAAGGACCCTGACTACGGGTGGGGTGGTGGAGTTTTCTTAGCACAGGCTACGTTTTTAGCTTCTAGCTAAGAAGTGGATGTTTTCTAGCTCTAGTTAAGTGAGGCTATGTTTTCTCCTCACTGTTTCTGGTTTGTATTAAACAAATAATACATTCCAGTTATAGACCAGACCTGTGACTCTGTGGAGTTTATCGAAGATGCCCTACGTGACAGTATATTCATTTAGCTGCATTATCTTTAATAAAGTGAACCCACACTTTTCAATGTCTTACCCTTTCAGCCATGACCGGAGAGTGCAGAGTAATGCTCAGCATTCAAATTGGTTAAGGCAGTCAGATGCATGCGAATGCTTTTATCGCACGGAGCCGAACCCCCGCGCCCCTCCCCCGATCCAATATAGCACCAACCATTTGAACATGACTGCTATGTGGAATGAATTAACGTTCCCAACAGAGCGACCCTATTGTCCAGGGGCTCATCAATGGTTTGATGACCCGTCAGGAACCTGGTACTGATATGTTTCTGGCCTAAGATGATCCACACCTCTGGATCATCGTGTGCGGGACTGTAAAACGAGGCAGTGATATACTGGAGCCGTCAAGTCAGCTTAAAACAAAACTTTCCACTGTGATGCGGACAAAATATTCCACATCCTTTGTGAACTGATAACATGGCCTGCACGTGCATACTGCAGCTGCGTTTCGCAACACGTCGCTCACACATACGCTTGGTCCCGAGAGTTTAAGCAGTGTTATTCTGGTGGTAAACATTGTTTCAGCACGTGTTTGAAGCTCGTGCCTCCGTCAAAGCGCCATGTCTGGTGCCATTGTTGAAGGAAGTCTCTCAACGGCTCGTCTTTTGAGACCCTAATGCAAATGTACGCCTGCTTTCTCGAACACGGAAACAAAGATCGCCGCAAAGCCTGCCGGCGTTAGATATCCCAGCTCACACTGAGCAGGACATGTCATCAGCTGGAGTTGCAGCACCTCCACCCACTTTTTTTTGCACGGTTCCCGTACGTCTCGGCCTCAGATTGCAGCTTCCGCTACACTCCGTTAGCGTTGCGGCGCATTTTTGAACGCAACGGCGCTCAAAACCATGTCTGCGGAGCTCGGAACACCTGCTTTCGCATCCTTGGGTGAGGCATAAGACGATTTGACAACTCCAACTCCAGCCCTACTGCTGGGCGTGATCCACTGTGTGCAGCCAAAGAGCCACCACCTTGTCAATGATCCACCACCCAAATAATACCTGCTCTGTGGTGGTCCTACGTGGTCCTGAGCATCTATGACATTGGAAATGGGGTGGGGGGCTAAAAGTCTGTTAATTGTAAAATTGCACCTATAGGGTTAGCAGAGCTGATAAAGTGGTTTAACAGTAAGTCTGCCTAACAAAGTGAACAGTGAGTGTATATATATATATATATATATATATATATATATATATATATATATATATATGTGTGTGTGTGTGTGTGTGTGTGTGTGTGTGTGTGTATGTATGCAGGACAGACAGTAAGAGAGTGCGTTTGCATGTGTTCTCTGATGTATACATTCATGATAACAGTGTATATCGTCTTTCATGTGGAATTACATGAAGTATGGCAGTTTCTTTGTAGCGTTCCCATGCAGGTAAGCGTCTTCTCCTCGAGGAACGAGCTGTCTGGCAGTGTTCCGTGTGGCTTTAGTGCATCATTCGAGTGTGTGTGTATGTGTGTGTGTGTTTGTGTATGCCTCTGACACACAGTGTTTGCACCGGGGCCTTAAGGGCGTGTGCCGATTCCGTGTCCCGTGTCTGCTAAGGTCAGGCATCACGTGTGTCTCCGTGTCGATGTTATTTCTTTTTTTTTCTCCGTGTTTTTCGTGCCGAGTGCCACTAGTCGTGTGGTATTGATTAGAACTCTTGTTAAAGGGATGCTCGTTAATACACAATTAGCAGTTAGATAGAAAATACGTCGTAAAGATACAAAGTCACTGCGGTTAGTTTTCCTGATGGAGGGAGAGACGCGTTTTCCTCTAATTAGTGCAGATTCCATTAAAGTATTTGCCATTCATTTAATTACTGCCTCTTATCTCTCTCTTTCTGTCTCTCTCTCTCTCTCTCGCTCTCACGCTCCCTTGCTCGCTCCCACCCCTCTACACCTTCCCCCTCATCACCCTCTTTATCTCTCCGTGCAATTCATTACTTCCTTCGCAGCCTCTCTCTTCGCTCCTTCGAACCTGATTCCTCTCTCCCTCGCTCTCTCTCTCTCTCTCTCTCTCTCTCTCTTCCAGCCAGGTTCCACGCTGTAAAGGAATAGTTCAGCCAGCAAAGCTAATGTTCTTAACGAGGAATGAAAGCAAATAGCCACTGATTAGCATTACCATGCAAATCGTGCTTATTGGAGGCTACGCTTTGTCCAAAAGTACCAGTTCTAGTTTGTTAATTCTGGAAATGTTCTCTATAGAAATTCACTGACCAATAGTATATGACCCTACGGTCTTCATGCCCAATGCCTGGTGTTCGCTATAGGGGTATATGGCCCATCCCCCAAGCACTGGGCTCTGGAGTAGTGGAATTGAATTTGTGAATTCTGGAAATGTTCTGTATAGAAATTTACTGACCAATAGTACTGACCAATTGGGCATGATAGGGTCATCCTGCCCAATGCCTGGTGTTGGCTATATGGGTATAAAGCCCACCCCCCCAAGCACTGGGCTCTGGAGTAGTGGAAATTTTTGTGAATTCTGGAAATGTTCTCCATAGACATTTACTTATCAGTAGTATATGCCCCTAGGGTCCTCATGCCCAATGCCTGGTGTTGGCTATAGGGGTATAAAGCCCACCCCCCCAAGCACTGGGCCCTGGTGTAGTGGAAATTTTTTGTAAATTCTGGAAATGTTCTATATAGAAATTTATTAACCAGTAATTTATGCCCCTAGGGTCCTCATGCCCAATGCCTGGTGTTGGCTATATGGGTATAAAGCCCACCCCACAAGCACTGGGCTCTGGAGTAGTGGAATTAAATTTGTGAATTCTGGAAATGCTCTCTATAAAAATTCACTGACCAATAGTAAATACCTCTACGGTCATCATGTCCAATGCTTGGTGTTGGATATAGGGGTATAAAGCCCACCCCCCAAGCACTGGGCTCTGGAGTACTGGAATTAAATTTGTGAATTCTAGAAATGTTCTCTATAGAAATTCACTGACCAATAGTATATGCCCCTAGGGTCTTCATGCCCAGTGCCTGGTGTTGGCTTTAGAGGTATAAGGCCCACCCCTCAAGCACTGGGCTCTGGAGTAGTGGAATTAAATTAGTGAATTCTGGAAATGCTCTCTATAGAAATTCACTGACCAATAGTATATACCTCTACGGTCATCATGCCCAATGCCTGGTGTTGGCTAAAAGGGCATAAAGCCCACCCCCAAGCACTGGGCTCTGAAGTAATGATTTTTTTTGTGAATTCTGGAAATGTTCTCTATAAAAAAATTCACTGACCAATAATATATACCCCTAGGGTCCTCATGCCCAATGCCTGGTGTTGGCTATAGTGGAATAAAGCCCACCCCCCAAGCACTGGGCTCTGGAGTAATGGAGTGCCATCCAATGTTTAAAGGATGACTGAATAATAACTAATCATCCAACATCAGTACCTGACGTCACTAATGCTCTTGTGGCTAAATGCAATCAAATCCTCATCACAATGTTTTAAAGACTTCCCAGAAAAGCAGTGACTGTTAATGCAGTACAAAGGGCACAAGCCCCCTATTAATACCCCTGATTTCAGAGACAATGCTGCATGAGCAGGGGTCTACAAACTTTTGGACATATAGTGTAGCTTCCATTGGTTGTTAGCCATGTTAGCACATTTGGCTGAGCTGTTCCTTCAATGCCTCAACGCTCTCCCTAGCTTGGCCAAGGTTCCGACCCTCCCCACCCACTGCGTTAGCCAGGTTAACTTAATACCCATGCACGTCTTCTTCCTAGCTTACCACTCTCTCTCTCTTTCTCTCTCTCTCTTTCTTTTCTTTGTTTCTCTCTCTTTTTTTTTTCAACAAGGTTCCACAGTTAAGGATGGCCGAGCTTTCGCACGCACCCATCTCCTTCAGCCAGGATCCACACTGTAACCCCCACGCATTTCTCCCCAGCTTGGCTGAGGCTCCGCCCCTCTCTCAACAGCTAGAGGTGCTGGTGTTGGGGCTGTCCTCTGTCGGGGGTTTGGAGGTTGTTGCTTGGACGGTTGTTAGTGGGACAGGGGCGGGAGCAGGCGTAAGGAGGGGGGCAGGCGTGACGGGGGTAAGGGCCTTGGCGTCTCGCTCCTGGAGCAGGTGGACGAGCGCGGCGTGCTGCGCGCTGAGCGTTGCCGACAGGTGGGCGGGCAGCGCGCTGAATCCGGCCGTCAGCTGTTCCACGCGCTGCTCCAGACTCAACATCTGCCGCTCCAGGTCCTCGCTGCGGTCATTCAGCTCCGACATCAGCTCATACATAACACTCTGCATCTATATTCCAAAGAGAGGGAGAGAGAGGGAGATTTCAATGTAAAGCTTATTGCTATCTGCACTACATGAAGTAGTCTTAGTCACAGGTCCAGCTCCGCCCAAAGCCTGTCTGATGTATAATGCATGCAGGTGACCACAGCTTTCAGAGTTCTGCCAGTTACACTGATTGGCTTTACTTCTGTGTTTGTTTAGTATGCACTTCATAATCTGGTATAATGTGGCAAGTTAGTCACTAATTGTTCAGTGGGTTTACATGAACATTTACATAATTGGATAGTGGACAGTAATCTAGCACACCTGATCCAATTCACTGACCAATAGTAAATGCCCCTAGGGTCTTCATGCCCAATGCCTGGTGTTGGCTATAGTGGTATAAAGCCCACCCCTCAAGCACTGGGCTCTGGAGTAGTGGAATTTAATTTGTGAATTCTGGAAATTTTCTCTATAGACATTCACTGACTAATAGTATATGCCCCTAGGATCATCCTGCCAAATGCCTTGTGTTGGCTATAGGGGTATAAAGCCCCCCCAAACATAGCACTCTGGAGTATTGGAATTTAATTTGTGAATTCTGGAAATTTTCTCTATAGACATTTACTGACCAATAGTATAAGCCCCTAGGGTCTTCATGCCCAATGCCTGGTGTTGGCTTTAGGGGTATAAAGCCCACCCCCAAGCACTGGTCTCGGGAGCAGTGGAATTTTATTTGTGAATTTTGGAAATTTTCTATATAGAAATTCACTGACCAATAGTATAAGCCCCTAGGGTCTTCATGCCCAATGCCTGGTGTTGGCTTTAGGGGTATAAAGCCCACCCCCAAGCACTGGTCTCTGGAGCAGTGGAATTTTATTTGTGAATTCTGGAAATTTTCTATATAGACATTCACTGACCAATAGTATAAGCCCCTAGGATCATCCTGCCCAATGCCTGGTGTTGGCTTTAGGGGTATAAAGCCCCCCCAAGCACTGGTCTCGCGTAGTGGAATTTAATTTGAGAATTCTGAAAATGTTCTCTATAGAATCTGATTTTGGCTTTGCTATCATTTTATAAACTGACAGAATAAGAAATAAAACTTAGTTATGCTGAGGCTTTGAATTACTTTAGTGGAAAATGTGAATATATACCATCGAGATGAAGAATATCAAAATCCATAATTCATTTAGTACATAGTTGGTTTCAGCATTGCTTCAAAAGTTCTTTTGTTCCTGTGTTAAACCCTGCTTCCTGTTTCCGGGACAACACTTCTTTTATTTATTGCATATGCACAGACTAAGAAAAACAAAAGAAATCAGAGTAAGGGTATAGAAACCTCAGAAACCTGATCACTCAACTAAAATCCACCTCCCTTTCATTTCCAAACATCATCCTCTAAGAAATTGCTCTTAGCTGTATGCTATTTACATGACCAAGACCTTAAATAACCAGATAACTGCCTGAATCAGATTATGATGAGGTTTTATATGCACATGTAAACTCAAGAACCAATAAATAAACGTTATAAGCTATATGCCAACTAGTAACCTAGAAAAGACTAAATGGAGTATAATGGAGTTTTGTTAAAACTGATAGAGGCCTATACGTTTTAGGAGATCCAGGCTCTTTGACTTCCTTGACTGATCATGACTGTGATTGGATCCAGACAGCTCTTGTGGTAGGCAGGAGGCTGCTATTGAGACACTGGAAGTCGACTCAGACTCCCACCTTAAGTGAATGGTATGAGTTATTGAATAGAGTGGCCTCCTATGAAAGACTCTCTTATAGGCTGATAGGGACACCTAATCAGTATTTTAAGAAGTGGCAGAAATTCTTAGTTCATATTGGTTCAGACTCCTCGCCTCACCTGTCCAAATTATCAAATCACATCTGTTAAGGTAGTAGCACTACATATATACCCTCCCCTTAAAAAAATAAATAAATTATTTTTATTTATTTATTTTTTTGTTTTATTATTATTATTTAATTATTTTTATTACTTTTTTTTAAAATACTGTTTTCTTGTTGTACATACTTGATATTATAATTATAATAATAACATACTGTAACTTTCTTTTCCCTGCTATTCACTTTGTGATGTTTACTACTGTTTATTTTGAGGCTTTATAAATTGTGCTAATTATAAAATGTTCAATAAAAATACTGATCATAAAAAAACTGATAGAGACCAAGAATTGAGTTTGTTTTTGTTATGCTACCACACAACTGATTAAGCAACTGTTATATACTACAAATGTGATTTGCATCTAACATTGGCCTCGCAAGTCCCAACCAAACAACAAGCGTATTCCAGGGGTGCCAAATCCTGATTCAGGAGTTTATCTACCCTGCAAAGTTTAGCTCCAACGCAAATCTAGCACACCTGATCCAGGTAATGAAGGCCTTGAGGGGCATCTGAATATAAGAGTATGGGTGTGTGGGATCTCAACTTAAAAACCAATGTTTTAGACCCATAGGACCAGGACTGATGTACACTGTGACAGGTTAGAGCCCATATATCTTCATATCGTTGCTGCATCTCCTAATTTTTATTTTTTTATTTTTTTTATTTTTTTTAAACCTGTCATGTCTGGCAATTTTCTCAATCGGAATGGTGATCCGAATGCATTGATGTACCAAACATATTTGCTTTTACAGGAACAGCTCTATAGGTTCCCATAGCTTATTCTTGTTAATGTTTGTATTTCTATTTAATTGATTTATTAATTTAGCCTAGCCTGACAGGCAATAAAGGAGAGAAAAAAGAGTAGAGAGAAAACAGAAAACAGAAAAAAGAAGAAAGAAAGTAATTAAAAAAATTAAAATAAATAATAATAATAATAATAATATAAATATATAAATAAATAATCTCCTCATTTGAAAGCGACAGCTGCTTTTAATATCCTGTGAAAGGTTTATGATGAATGCACCAACAGAAATGCTTAGAATAAAACCTTTTTACATTAAGTTACACTGAAAGTTAGGAATGTTTTACCCTCTCCTGTGAAGTTACCCTCTCCTACTAGTTTGAAGATGCTTGGTTTTCCTTAGACAGGGTCGATATCGGAGGGGGGGGGGGGGGGGGGGTTAAAAGGCGAAGTGTCCCGCCCCCTTAATGTAAATAATAAGACCTAATTATTTTATAATATTTTTTAAATAATTGACCTTTTTGTCCCGTCGCTTTATTGGTCCCTAGACGTCGCATTAAAACACAGTTCGTAATTGTCAGCCAAATGGCTAAAAGTTTTAACAATGGATATCAGACAAAATGTCTCCGTATAGAAAATGGACAGGACAGCATCACATAGAAAGAAGCAACCTGGGTGAGACCCAGTCGACTGTTAGCATAGAGCTCCAAACAGAGTCAGCGCTCAGTTCAACATTGATTTTTAAGGTAAGCTAGAATTCGTATTGTTTTGTATTTCTGACTTATTTGCACATATACGGTGTGATGTTTGTTAAGAATCGCTTCATTGGCATTGAAAATTATGGTTGTGTGCATAATATAGGTGATGTCAAGATTTGATAATGCTCACTGCATTTTAGCACTGTATCGTCGGACCAATCAGATTGTGCAGGTTCACTGCGAGAGGTAGCAAAATTCATTTCACTTGAATAAGCACCGCCGCCCTAAAAAAAATCTTTTTTTTTATTATTTTTTTTTTTTATTATTATTTTATTAACTTTATTATATGTTGATTATTGGAGAGCTTTCATCAAAAGGACTTAGAGTTTTAGTTCAGACCCCCACAAATACTTTTTCTCTTTGCACAATGTGATGTTCCGATGTCACAGACCACCCTTTGTGTGTTTAATGTTCAGTCAAAATGGCCATAAATTCAGTAATTTTCCAGATGTTTCTGAGGAGATTGCATATGAGATAATCCGAACATAAGGAAGGAGAAAGTGAAGTGAAAGTGAAAAAAAAACAAAGAACAGCAGATTAAGTGATTAAACCAGGCGTCTATCTGTATCTACCAATCTGAAAAAAATGTCTAGACTGAGTAGAGATGTGAAGTAATGGGTACTATTGAAATCCGAAGATGAATTTCATGACATCATGACGCAAATCCAGTGTGTTGTGTCTCCATCCAGTACTTATGTGCTGCTGAAGCTGAGTGGAGCAGTAGAGTGTCATCAACACTCACCATGAAGAACATGCTCTCCTTATTACTGATACTGCTCACCTTCAGCAGAGAGTTCTCTGTTTAACATGGATTTAATGTGGTTGTACAGTCTTTCTAGAAAACCTGTCTGAATATTGTATATAAACTGGTTATAATTAATGTCAGTTTGTTTTCCAGCAGGTATGAAATCCCAAAGTCTTGAGTCCATTCCCTCTGATCCTGTGCTGAAAGCACCTGTAGAAACTCTGAGTCTCTCCCTAAAAAAATTCTGACGCCCCCCCCCCCCCACTGTATATGTCCTGGCGCCAGCCCTGGACGATATACTACTACTCAACATATAAGGCCTGAGGAACATGTGCAGTCCTCACCAACATGAATATCTGCCATTCAGCGTGTGGTGCTATTTGTTAGCCTTACTCATGCTTTTAATGCTCACATAAACAAGATCCTTCGTACTGGAGTTCTCTCATGTCAGTGCAGTAATATGTTTTTAAGCATTTCTTTTTTTTTTTTACATACCAGCATTATGTTATATGACACAATTCAAATATTACTGAATAAAAACAACCCCAGATTCACTTACTCACACAAACACGCACAAACATACCCACGCCGCAGGACAAAAACATAAAAGAGGGAGGGAAGAAAGGGGAAATAAGAGGGAAAAAAACAAATAATAATAAAAAAAATTAATTAATTAATAATAATAATAATAAAATAATAATAATAAAAATGTGGGGGTTGTGGAGGGAAAATTATTCTAATGGCAAAGATTAAAGTAAATCAAAATAGGACAAGAAGGGATTCCACTTATGGTAAAATTTTGAATTATGTCCACTTAAAGTAAATCTAACTTTCTCCAATTTAGGAAATGAGTCATGTCACTGAGCCACATTGAAATCGAGGGAGGTTTAGAGGACCTCCATAGCAAAAGAATACAGCGACTGGCTATTAATGACCAAAAACCTATAACATCTAACTGAGCCTGTGAAATTGTAGGCAATCCAGAGACCAAATATTGCTATGAGTGGACAGATAGTGATACTGACACCAATAACTTCAGACATTATCTCAGAATTAAGCATTTCTTACGTGGGCTTAAATTAAATACGACAGCTCTGTAGCCCTGATATATGGATTAGCTGTAGCTAACGCAGGGTCGGGCTAACAGCCTGCGCTACTCTGACTGAGCGCTTGAAAGCGCTGCTGCTAATTGGAACCTCGCTACATTTTGTGGAGTGAACCTTAACCATTAGTGTTCGGAAGGACAGATGAAGTACATGCTGGGCCTCAGACGGTACAGTATGTTATTACAGACGCCCCGTGGGAGGCCGCCACAGCGCGACGACATGTACTGTTGCTGGAGCACTTTAGGAGAGAACAAGAAGACATTCTACACAGATTACACGCCACAGACACCAGAAACCGCTCGGTCCCAGCATCCGAGAGACAAAAGCAGTCTAATGTGTATGTTATATCTCTAAAAATCTGAATCTGCTGTATTTCAATATATGCCTCTCTCTCTCTCTCTCTCTCACTCTACCTCTCTCCACATTCCCACTGTCGTCCCTCCTTTAACACTTGTTCTGGTTGCTAGGAGACACAAAGCCACAGAAATAAACGGGTCAACATGGAAAGAGTAGAATACTGAGATATATTTGGGCAGGCAGAGGTATGTGTGTGTGTTGTCAGGTGTTATGTGCTGGTCTAAGTTTTGCTGCCTATGTTTATACGTGTGTCGGTTCTATTTTGAACAGAAGAAATGATGCAGTCACCGAAACACAAAGACCAGGGCTGAAAAAGGTGTTGCATAATATTCCAAAAATATTCAATACATGCAATAACTGAAGTATTTACACTCTAAAAAATTTTATGAACCCAAAACACTGTCAGTTGAAGATACAACCTATCCATCCATCCATTATCTCTCTAGTCAGATTCACGCGGGTGGGGCTGGAGTCGATCCCTGCGTCATCGGACAAGTTGCCAGTCTATTGCATGGCCAACACACATGGGCAGTTTAGAGTGAGTGATCAACCAAACATGCATGTGTTTGGACTGTGGGAGGAAACCGGAGTACCCGGTGGAAACCCACTCAACCGCCTGGACCAGGAATTGAACCCAGATCGACTTGCTGTGAGGAAACAGTGCTAACTACTACACCAGGGGTGTTTAATTAGAGTCAGTAAGGTCCAGTTAGAGGAGATTACCTAAGGCCAAGGTCTGGACCGTCATCATTTCTAACTTGTGTTATGATTCAGTGGTGTATCCTGTTTACTGAAGTAGCCTAGTATCAGCATCTCTAACCATCAGCTACTGAAACACCAACCGTTCAGTATATTTCAGTATATTTGCTGTTTAAATGCTGAACTGAAAGGCTGAACTTGAAATAAATGCTTTTTTCATAACTCCAAGTAAAAACAAGGACTACTTTAAAATGCTTTTGAAAAAGTGTATCATTAAGTGTTTATTTATTTTTAAAAAAGGGAAATAAAATGTTTAGTTCACGTCTTAGCATTTTATCTTCCTCTCGTATTCCACTTTCTCTTGTCCAGTGAGCGAAGTGAGCTCTTGGTTGTCCAGCCAGGACTTTAAATCTGGGCTTAAATTGTGTTAGGACCATTCTCACACACATATGAGACATCCAGACCGTTCTGTGTGGAGTGTGTATGTTCTCCCCGTGCTTGTGTGGGTTTCCTCCCACAGTCCAAACACATGCATGTTAGGTTGATGGCTCACTCTAAACTGCCCGTAGGTCTGGGTGTGTGTTGGCCATACGATGGACTGGCGACCTGTCCATGGTGTACCCCACCTTCGCCTGATGATGCTGGGATTGGCTCCAGCCACCACCGTGACCCCGACTAGCGGGATAAAGTGGAAGATAATGGATGGATGGATGGATATGAGATACGTGGCTGCTTTTAATTAGCGCCACTGTCTCAGAACATATGAGATGTTGGTTTGGAGCTGGCTGTGGGAAGTAGAAACATTTCTTTCTCTGTCCATTCCTGGTTGAAAAGTAGTTTTTTGCCGTCGACTTTTCTTTTTTTAGAGCACGTCGTCTCACTCACTTTATTCTCCGACTGCTGTTTGGAGAATCTGATTGGCTGAGGAGCGCGTTTGGTGACGCTATTGGTCTCTGAAGTTACTGCGCTGCCTATATACCATAAAGACAGGAAAAGTTCCGCCACTTAAAATAAACACTGTCAACATTAAATCCTTCTCAGTAGTTTATCAGTTTGGGTCTGCACTGGACAACGTCTGGGTTTGGATCTAGACTACGGATCGCCTATTAGCGACCCCTGTTCTAGGCTGTATGGACGAGATCTGCTAACACATCATTGCAAGTGTAAAATTATATATATATATATATATATATATGCATTGTTTCCATAAGCTTCTGCAATATCACAACATTTACTTCTGTGCAGAGTTGCATTAGTTTTTTCCCCTAAGATCTTGTATTGATGATGGGAGATTTGAAGAACTGTGCAAAATCTTCTCCAGCACATCCCAAAGATTCTCAATGGGGTTCAGGTCTGGACTCTTTGGCGGAAAATACATGTGTGAAAATGATGAGTTTGAGTCCCATGACCCCTGGCATTGTCATCTTGGAATATGCCCCTCGTGCCATCAGGGAGGAAAAAATCCATTGATGGAATAACCTGGTCGTTCGGTATATTCAGGTAGTCAGCTGACCTCATTCTTTGGGCACATAACGTTGCTGAACCTACACCTGACCAAGTGAAGCAACCCCAGATCACTGCCCTGCCTCCACAGGCTTTTACAGTAGGCACTAGGCATGATGGGTGCATCACTTCAGCCGCCTCTTTTCTTACCCTAACGTCTGGGTCCAGACCCGGATCGCCTATTAGTGACCTCTGTACTACACCACCGTGCCCCCAAGGTACAACACCAATTCAGAAAAGGTTGAGACGGTATGGTGAGGATAAAAATGTGTCAATTATTTTTGACCTACTTTGTCAGAATTGAGGCTTTTTCCCAAAATAAACACTTACTTTAAATTTGATTCTAACGAAATACTTCAAATGAGGTTGGGGCAGTAAAATACTGACATTAATTTTTATAACTCTTAAAGGATCTTGTTGAAACATGCATAGGAGCCGGTGCATCACAGCAGCGCTGGCCGCTGACTCACTGACCCCATCCCATGACAGAGCCTGGCTTTTGAACTTGTTGCTTGTCTTGCTTGCTAGTTCCATCCTAGACGCCCCCCGAGCCCAGAGAAGTCGACGGCGCTTCCGGACATGGTTAAAGGCTTCTTTTTGGAACTGTAAAGCTTAACTATCATTTGTGCTTGAGAAAGGTTTGTCAGTAACACTGAGCCCATCTGGTTATATAGCTTATAGACGAATGACGGTTCTTGATGCATTGCTGTCTAATGAATCAGTGAATGCAGTTATTCAGCTTAGGCATGCACTACTGCCATTCACCGAAATTCCTCCAGATTCCTTGAATCTTTTAATAATTATGCATAGGTGAGGGCTATAATCAAATCCCTTCTTTTTTTTTAAAAAAAAAACAGTCACTGAGTTTACACGCAAAGACTCAAGTCAACTCAATTCCTTCCGATTACAGGTTTAATACTGAGGTGTTTATAGGTACACTCAATAGTCTGATCAATATCTGTTCACATGCACACTAGAAGTAAACAGATCCAAAATTACGCACCTGTCTAGAGCACCTGATATATAATCATGATATAAACTTATGTTATGGCGCCAGTGTAGAATGTACTGGAACTTTCAGATTAAGGCGTTTCTATATCTATTTAATGTAATGTTTAAAGGAATACTCACCTCAACGGTATAGAAAATGCATTCGGAACAGAATAGTCTGATTGAGGTGTATACATGGACTGATGTTCTACTCCAATTCAGCTATTAGTTGAATTATTAACATGTAAACATGGCTATTGTTGTCATTTGCTTGTGTATTTGTTGGCAAACTGGGGTTTGTTGGCTCAGCTATGCTCCTAAAGGATAAGGCTACTAAAGGATACTGGTTTTGTACCAAATCATAAATACAGTCACCTGTTAGCATTACTTGTTTCAAATCTTATCTCTATTAAATTATTATACCTCAATACCTGCCCAACTGTTTTGCAATGTGTTTCAGGGCTGAATGACTGTATAAAGGAAATGAAGTAGATTTTCCATACGGCTATGGTTCCATACTGCTCACGCTAACACTGAGGAGGAAGGATGGTGTGTTTCTTACAATAGGGGTGGACACCACAACCTTTAGTGATGTGCTGTCTAATGTTTGGACACTTTTCTTTTTCAGGGATTATTCAAAAGCTATATTTAATATAATACCTGAAAAAGAAAACCATCTAGTTACAGCCCTAACAAACGCTACAAAGCACTCTAGCATGTGTGTGTGCATTAATGTTGGCGAGGACGTGGAGTGAGCATACGTGTAGGTGCCCACTGTCTCTCGACAGACGTAATGTGCGTGGGCTGCTGTGAAAATGTATGTACGTATGTGTGCGCTCACCTTTGATAGGTCCACCAGTGTGTTGGCCTGGTCACTGAGCTTTCTTTGCTCCATTTTTACACTTCGCAGCCTGCAAACAGACACACACACACACACACACACACACACACACACACACAAAGTGTGTGCAAATGCGTGTGCAGAGACACGATTAATTATTACAGATCCCCCAACATTTACAGAAGATATACATCAAACAGACCATCATACATAACCGTATATAAATAACATATATTAACACAATGACTATAAAATATAGAGGTGAGCTGTACAGTGATGTGACATGTAAGTGTGCAAGGTTTACGTTTGCATGTTTTGGGGGCCGAGATTTGTTTCTGATTCTTTCGTTAACATTGATGTTGGACGAGAGAGCTTTGTTTTAGTTCATCTCAATGGAGTTAGATGGGGTTGAGGTCAGTGCAGGCCGGTCAAGGTCTTCCACACCAAACTCACCCATCCAGACTTTATGGAGTATGCTTTGTGCTCGGGGACACAGGCAGCCGTCAGGCAGGACCGCAAAGTTGGAAGTATACAACTGTCCAAAATGACTTGGCATGATGAAGAATTATGATTATTCTTCTCTGGAACTAAGGTTCCTCAGCCCACCATAGCATTATCCCTCCTCCACCAAACTTTACAGTTAGCAGTCAGACAGGTAACATTCAATGACATTCACCAAACTCAGACTCCTCTATCAGACCAAATAGAGAAGCGTGATTGGTTACTTCACAAAACACGTTTCCAGTGTCCAGTGGCGGCACTTTACACCACACCAGCCGACGTCTGGCATTGTGTTTGGTGATGTAAGGCTTCCATGCAGCGGCTCGGTTTTGAAAACTCAGGCTATGAATCTCCCTGTACAGTTTTTGAGCTGATGTTAATGCCAGAGAAGGTTTGGAACTGAGCTGTTATTGCAGATGGTTGGGGAATTTTACACACTATGCGCCTCAGCACTCTGGGACCTGCTCTGTAACTTTACATGAGCTTCCACTTTTCAATAATACCACTTAAAGTAGGAAGGAGGTTACGCCATGAGCAGAGAAGAGTCAACAATACTGTGGCAATAACAAGGAACGCCGCCCTTGCTGTGGACAACCACTGTAGCCATAACAAGCTGAAACATCTAAATTATCGAGGCAAATGCTGCGAAAGATGTCATCAGTGATTTTGAAACGATAACAATCTTCAGTTTGGAAATATTTTGTGTCTCCCCATTCAAAAGTATGGCGTCTGGTCTTTTGTGGCTGGAAATAACTGCAAATATGTTCAAATATGAATGTGATGCCTGCAGCAACTTCCAAAAAAGTTGGGACTGGAACATGTTTACAATTATGTTGCATCACCTTTCTTTTTAACAATTGTTTGGGGACTGAAGATACAAACTGGTCAAAGCGGAATTTTTCAGCTTTCTGCTTTGCAAGTCTTCAGCTATGCCATCGTACTGGTCATTCACTGTTGTGTTTTGCATAGAATTTCACAGGGACTCTTTTCTGGACTGCAAAAAGGCCAGTCTAGCTACCCACTCTCTCTCTCTGATGTCGTGCCATACTGTTTTCATCTGTGCTCAAATCTGAACGCTCAAGCCAACCACAAAAGATCTTTACTGTGCATCAGTCCATTGCCCAAACAAAAGATTCTGAACGCTGTTGACATATGACTTCTGTTGTTTAGTTTTAACGTGCAGCAATGGTGTTTACTGGCAACAGTTTGTTACAGTATTCCTGAGCCCATGAAGTGAAAGCCATCAGAGAAACTCTGCCTTGCCCTTTACAGATTTCTCTGGATTCCCTGAATCTGCCTATGACATTTTGCACAGTAGAAGGTAAAAATCCTTTTAATCACTCACTGAGGAATGCTATTTTTAAACTGTTGCATTTTCTGCTCATGCATTATTGGGAACGTGGCGAGCCTCCACAATCTCATGCTCCTGAAGAACTTCTGAAGGCTTCTTTAATATCCACGTTTGACTGCATCAACTGTTAAGATGTTCGAGCCTCTAGTATTAAAGCTCTCCTGTCCCAACTTTTTTGGAACATATAGTTACGAGAAAACAACATTCATAGGACAAAACATTAGATATCTTGTCTTTGTATTGTTTGTGTTCCAATAGTAGTCAAATACAGTCACATACTGTCCAACCTTTTTTGGGAATTAGGTTTGTACAAAGATAGCTAGAGATGGACCGATCAGCGCTTTTGAGGCCGATTCCGTCGCGTATCACCTGTCAGCGCGAACGGCCGATAGCCAATACCGATTGAGGGCGGGGCTATACGCCATTTTTAACAATCTAATGTGAAACAGCTTAATATTTTTAACAAAATTATCAGTAAATAAGCAAAGTAAATCAAACAAATATCACCAATACTGCTATAATTAAATTTAGAAACAAAAAAACAAAAAAATAAACAAAAAAAGCTAATTAAATAAATGCAGTAAAAACTGCGGTCATTAAACGCAGACGCTCTGTAATCATTAAATGTAGATCTTGAATTGTTGCTGCTGTTCTGTTCGTACCGGTCAGATCTGGTCTGTATGGTGTTCTGGGTTGTTTGTTTTGTGCTAGCTGCGCGTGCTAGCTCTGCTGTTTGGTGATACTCACTGTATTTAGCTGCGTGGTGTACTCTTAAGCACTGTATCAGATTATAGTGTTAAATGTCTTTGTCTTGGTTCCCCAACGAGACATGCTGTTTTAAAAATTTTACAAAACGTCCTGGACGAGTCTGAGTCACATACGGTAAGCAACTGCCAGACGGATGATGTTTTCTATCAGCGCATCCCATGAACACCATGAACTGTTCTCGCGAGGCACACTGCTTTAGTCAGTATGTATTTTCACCTAGTGGTTCAGAGAGGAATTGCACGGACCTGGCCGGAGGGCGTTTCACGAAGGGTGTTTCATCAAAATGCTAGCTGTAAATACAAAAATTAAGCTCATTTGTTTAACGGCATCGATCGGCTCTCAGGATCGGCTAAATTGGAGAAATATCGGCCGATCACCGATCACATATTTTAATTAAAAATCGTCCGATACCGATACATCGATCGATCGATCCTTCCATCTAGGATAGCATTCACACACATTCTACCATTAAATGACAATGGCTTTGGCTCTATAAAGACTTTGCAGTGTCAGGCTGAGTCATGCTTGGTTTGCCTTGTGTTGGTTTTAATCTTAGATTAAGGGCTTCCTGGACTGAAAACTTTTCATATGGGCCCAGTTGGGACTTATTTCATTACTAAAAAGGAAAGACAAAATGTGAAAACGCATTTGAATCAAGCTAATTCAATGCATCATATTTTTCAGTGTACTTTCACTCCTGGCTTAACGTGACACGGGCTCATTAATTAACATTCCGCTTGTTTTCTCTTTCTCTTTATTTGTTTGTTGATGAGAATTTCCTTCGATGGAGACATCCGCGTGAACCTACTCGTAAGACGTAGGTCCCACAAGCGCCGAACAATAGGCCTGTGACACAGTGGGCTTCCTCCACACTAAAAGAAAACACCGCCGTTTGAAAAGGATGCTCACAATTGGTGTCTAGCTCCAAAACAGGCCACCAACGAGGGGATTAAAGCCCTAAAAAAATATGGATTTGGCAGCGAGGAGACAGGCAGGGGAGGACGGGCACACGAGGCTAACAAGTTAACTCAGCAAGGAGAGGGTGATGAGCCAGGCGAGACAGCCAATGTAAACGTCCCCGAGATGAGCCATCCATCAGCGTAGCGGGTGGCGTAATAGCTGACGCTGTGTGAGCACAGCCTTGTCTGGCTTTAAAAAAGGAAAAAAAAAAGAGTACTAGGCGTGGGTCCAAAAAAATAAGTGTAGGAATAATAATAAACATTTTCGGGGAAGCGTGGTTTGCTTCGCGTCTGTTGTAGCATGCTGAGGGATTGCTGCTACCAAATGGCGCTAATTCTCACAGCAGGCTAGGCTAAAGCACACAGCCTCCTCAAACAGGCACAGCGCTAGGCCCTGCTGCCTCAGGCACCACTGGGATAACAATTAGCTGAGGGGGCTGTGGCTAATGTGCAAAATGGCAGGAGTTGAGCCGCTAAGGCACCTGGAGGCATTGGCTAGGTCAGGCTAGCTAACTGCTGTGAAAAACACTCCTAACGCAACTGGTGGCTGGGCCAGAACAGCACAGGGCTTCAAACGCTCTCTGGACGCTCTCTGAAGTCCAGATGGCCACAGCTGAAGCTTTGAATTAGTGGGTGGGTGCAAAAATGGCCAGCCACGCAATTAGGCAGGCGGTGGTGGCCCAATGCTACGAGGTTATATGTTCTATTATTTAGTGTTTGCTAGATCAGTTTGGAATCCAACAGCGCAGTTAAAGCGCACGGACTGGGGCTCGGGGGGGCTGGGGGTCAGGCTGGAGGGTATGTTTGTCAGTTCCAGTCTTAGACAGTTTGGTGATGTCTCTGTTTAAACGCACCTAGCTAACAGCAACACAGGTTTCGCTAATATTGTATAATAAGGGCGTTACCTGATATAAGTAGGACATTAGGCCCACCAGAAGGGCCAGAATGCATATCATTTCATTTTAGACTTAGATTTATTTAATTAACCTACTTATATATAAACAATAAAAATGAATAGATGTTGGTATCAATGTTTTTAATTATATTATTAGGAATTCACTAGTCTATAAGTGCATAAACCTGTTGTAATATGCTAATTCTATATTCACAGTATTTAGTAGAGCATGAAAAAAGCTCTAGTTAGTCCAGTTTAAACTGGTTCGTTTGCACTCTTAGTGCGGTTCATTTTGGCAGGAGTGAAAACTGTAATTGCACTCGGGTGTGGACCAAACCAACCGCACCGAGACCCAGACCAGTTCCAAACGAACTCCGGAGTGGGTTGTTTGTGCTGAGAACGTAATCCGACCCAAGTACTAGTACTAGATGTACTCCTCAAGTTTGATCTAAACATCTGCAGCCAGGTGTGCTTTGCATTATGGGATGCGGCAGATGGCGTAAACAGAGAAGTGGAGAACTGGAGCAGCTAACAGGGCGAGGACAATGAAGCGAGGTCTCTCTTGGACTAGCAGTGAGGGACGTTGTCTACTTGATGTTTGGAGTGAGCTGGGTGGTCTGCAGGTGGACTGTAGTGCAGGTATATTATCAGATTATTAGTACAGCTATGAACAGATGCTGTCTCTGCCGCTGCTCCGTGATACGCTCTACAAGAAATGTGCAGTAGTTTGGGAAAAGCGGATCTTCTCCCTGTGTTTACTTTCTTGCTCGCACGCCAGATAGCTCTGACCAATCAGAGGAGACAATGTGCTCATGTGGTTTGTTGGGGCGCATTTTGGTGCGTTTGGGTTTTTGCCTGTGAAAACAAACCTAACCGAGGAGGAAACACTCCAAGTACACAAACTCATGAACTGATCCGGACCAGTGAAACAAACTACAGGTGTGAAAACGCCCTTAGATGTAGAATTATGGACCAGATTGATATACCATCAAGAATTAAGATACAGCAAAATTCATATCCAGAATTCATTATACTGAGTTACAAAGTCAATCTGAATTCCCATTGTATGGCTTTGAAGACTATGAGGAGTAGTTTGTAGTGTATCTGGAAGGAGAGCAATGTGGTTTGTAGAGGACAGGTGTCGAAGCAATACTGTGCAAAAGTTTTAGGCACTTATATTTCAAAAGCTTTTATTTACTCCGAAAAACTTTAATACTGTAAAATATTAAACAGTATTAATACAGTTAGTAGTGCTTTTACATACATCAGTGTGTTTATTTAACCCTTTCCAAGCTTCTCCTTCTATAAACAACCCAGTATTAGTTACAGTTCTCATCTAATACCTGCTTTGACTGCTCAGTACTTCATTAAGCTAAATCAAGTTTGCTGCTGAAGGAACTGAATACATTCATACAATGTCTGGGGCGTCCAGGAGAAATCTGGAACTACACTTTGTTCTTCAAACTGGATCAAGATCTGATCTACTTCTCTCACAATAACATATTCATGTTACTTTGTATTGTATTTATGATTATTTACCATAATGATATATGGTGTTCCTACTGGTGAAAATATACTTATTGCAAAGATAAAGGATTTTAAACAATCAGCTTTGGTGCCTCAGACTTTTGCACAGTAGCGTTTGCAGAGCGATATGTTTGAGTGAGTCCTCTAACTGCTGAGTTCTGAACATACTGTGAGGAGTTTGTGAGGAGTTTAGCAGGAAGACCTGATACTATGACATTACAGTAGTCAACACCAGCATTACTTCGTCTGTGCTACTGAGCATGCGGAGAAGTCTGGAGATGTTACAGAAGAGATAGAAAGCGGTCTCAATAACGTGAGCCAATATGATGCTCAAACGAAAGTTAAGGAATCAAAGAAGACACCAAGACTGCTTTACACAAGCTCCATCAATGTCCAAGCTTAAATCTGAGCCAACTCTGATTACACAGCAGTTAACTACCTGTCATACTGAGTCCACTGTGTTGGACAGCAGCTCTCCTGGAGCCCCTAATGCACTGCACTGATGTGTAGGTTAAGTATTTGCTATGCTCACTGGTGGATGGCTTGCAGGAACTTCCTCTGGTGCTTGCGGACGCGGGAGTGGTCAATCTTCTTCATCAGCTTTGTGTGTTTGTAGATGAGCCAGGTCTCCCGGAGAACGTTGGCCGCCGCGTTCTTTATCTGTGGGGACAAGTCACCATAACAACTGCGTTAGCAAGAGGCCCGCGCCAGAGTCCCGCTGTGGCCTCTGTTATTCCCTTCTGACACAGATACAAACATTCACCAGCCCAAAAACACGGATCCTCCTGGGTGCAGGTGTCCCTCAAGACTAATCACTAGAACTTCACACTTATTGTTCAGTTATTAGTCTCAGGCTGACTTTCTGTGGAGAAACTCTGATGCAACTTTAACTGTTCGAAACGTGAAACTAAATTTAATTTGAAATACAGAAGCTCATGTGTGGCTCAATTTAGTAAAACAAGTAAAGAGGGAAGACTGGTTTCCTTTTATTTTTAAAGCACTTTCTGGCTGCATGCCATCGTATATCACAACAATGTTCACTGAGAATAGCACAAATTATGGAACTTGCTCCAGTGATTGGATCACCCTTCAGGTTCCTAGAGCTTTTACTGAACTGGGAAAATCTGCTTTTAGCTACAGTAGCACCAGCGAATTTCTAACCACCTCCACACCACCCGCCAGTGTTTTATTTAATTTTAGATTAGACTAGATTAGATTCAACTCTGTCATTGTGCAGAGTACAGATACAAAGCCAATGAAATGCAGTTAGCATCCAACCAGAGGTGCAAAATATATTATTATTCACATAAAGTGCAAAACAGAAATGACTAACAATTTGAGGTTATTGTACATGTGGTGGTATATAAATAAATATATAGAATGTAGGTGTACACAGAATGTGAGATGAGGGGGTGGTATATAAAATAGAATATAAATTATTATACATCTATACAGTAAGGAGTGAAATGCAAAGATTGCATAGAGCAGCATATGTTGAACATGTTGTAACAGTGTAAACAATAACTACAGATATAAATAGTGCAATATGAACAGAATTGCGAATATAAGTAGAACTGTACAAACATGACATTACAAAGATAGATGTGCGAAAATAAGTAGTGCAAAAGTAGTGAAAAACTTTAGTTAACAGTTTACCATTCTTTTATTGATTTTTTATTACTCACTTATTATTAATATTATTATTTTATTATTTTGCATATTTTATATTTTACTACTATATTTATATTTACTTTTATTGACTTACTTTTATCATTGTCTTATTCCTGATTTTAGTTTATTCAGTTTTTTTATTTGTTTTTCTTTTACGATTTATCTTATTTTGTCTATGTTCTTATTTTTTTTTTTTTCATTTTAAGTACTCATTAAAATTCATTTTAATTTATTTTCAATCCCTTTTTGTTTAATACTTGTAATGCTTGCCGACGCTGTAAATGAGGGTCGCCCGAGTGAAAATAAAGGTTGATTGATTGATTAAAATCCGATGTCTTGCCTTAATGTGACACATGTCTGATGCTCCCAAAGCAGTTGAGTCACTTCCATGTATCTGATTTGTGTATTATTACTCAGCATTAAAGTGGCAGCAACACCTGATCTGAAGTTAGTAACCAGTAAATAACAGAAAAATTAAGCCATCCTCTTCACCTCTGTGAAAGCTCTTCACACTGACTTGCCTTCGCAGTGAAAGCTTCTGGTTAGTTTGTTTGCTGTGATTCATCCATGTGACGTTACTGAGTAGGACGTGCACATGTGGGCTGTTTCCCAACGCTGGCTCATTCACAATAATGGCAGACTTGAACTGCTTACCTACAAGCATGTGAATCATCACGTCAGAGAGATCGGATCTGAGCAAGAAAATCGGATTTGAGCAACAAGGCTTGTAATGTGAACATAACCCAAGATGTTAGAAACAAGCATGCTGGGGAACTGCAAAGATGTAAACAATGCTGGAGTGGGTAGTCGAGGAGTCGGGAGAATTCCCGGGGGGCCTCCAGAACACTTGGACGATTTACAAATGCTAACTCTAAGTGTATATCTGGAGTAATGTATTCCTCCGGTTATATTAAAACAAATCACGGGTCAAAATGACCCACACGGTATAAAAACACTCAAACACAAGCAACGGGTCAAGTCAAAACATTAAACCTAATTCTAAATTCTCAGGAGATGGGAATATGAGACTGCATAGTATATATATATATATATATATATATATATATATATATATATATATATATATATATATATATATATATATATATATACCAAATTAACAATTATTTAATAAACATCTTCTTCAGGGAGTCAAACTGACCCATAACATAGTAGTGCTATAATAATTAAGTGCTAATCCCCACATAATCCATTATGTACACCCATATTGGCTGATTGTCTTCTCTGGGGCGAATGGTATCTTCCAACTAGACATTGCGACACGTCTAGACATGTCCCACATTGGTTGGAGGAGCTGACCAAGACCTCCAAGTACTACCCTGTACCCCTAATTCCCCAGACCTGAACTCAATTAAGCATGTGTGGGACCACGCCTGTTCGCTCTATGGATCCTTCCCACGCACACCCTCCAGCAGGTGTGGGATGCACCGCAGTCAGCAAGTCTCCAGATACCTGTGACCACCTACCAGGACCTTATTTAGCTGCTGTCCGTGCTGCGCATGGCTGTTCCCTGGATATTAGCTGGTGAGTAATACAGCTGAACAGAAAACGGAGGCAAAGCCAGTGGACACAGTAGCTCAGTTAGCAAGCCGCTACGTAAAAGGTGGCTAAATGAAGGCTGGACTAACATTAGCTCAGACTGTAAGTGACTACACAGTGGCACACTGCTAACAGAGGCCTGGCTCAACCATTCGGCTTAGCGGCTTCTGTTAGCGTGCTTTCCCCACCAAATGCTACTATTACAGATTTAGCTATTAGCTATTCGAGCTGCTGCTTGTCACGCTCTGTCTACTGGTGCGCAACCCAACAAACACACAACGTTGTCACAACGTTGTCTGAACAACGTTCTCACAAGGTCGCTACTAAATAACATTGTTTATTGTGTCTACTGACAGCGTCGCCTCTACATTGGCACTACATTGTCAGATAACGTTGTCACGACTTTCTAAGGAATTACATTTCAATGTTGTGACGTCATGGACGACCAAAACATAGGTTCTCACAATGTTGTTATAGCATCACAGTGTTAGTATCGGCTCCAACAGCGACACAGTATTGGCGCAACACTGTCGTAACCGTATGAGAACATGGAAGCAAGGCCCCTCAGATGTATGGCATGTTCTTAAACTTCCCCTTTGTGCTCTTGAGTGTGTGTAGATTCGATTCTTAGCTAAGAGCTAACCCCGAATAAAAAAAAACAGGTTAACATTAGAACATTAGTCTACAATCAATGTAACACACATGCTGTGTAAAGAATTTTGTTAAAACAATTGATTTTTCCGATACAAAAATATTTGGTATTAACAATTTACACTTTTGCTAGTGAGTGCGCCCCTAGTGGTTAAACAATGTAGTTGTGCTTCTTCTGTAACTTCATAAAGATGATTTGTTTCATTTGTTACATAGCTTTCAAATACTAGGGCTCTCATTGGCGGTCGCTTCCACGTACAACGTACCCCAACGCGCTCGTTATCGACCCCCGTAATGTTGATTGGGTGGGAGACCTACTGATACTCGGACGGTAAATGAGCCCCAATGTCTTTTAGGCCAGGCTCCTCCCCCAGGTTGTGATTGGTCCTAATTAAGTGCTTACAACAGCGTAGATTGGTTTGGTTCAGATGTTCCGTTTGAAGTGTACTCTGAGCTTTGAAGTTTAGGGGTTAAGCTTTTGACTTTGAAGGGTTAAAAAGCGAAGATTCACTCCTCAATCATGGCTGATGCAAATCTTTCCACGATCTGCTTCCTCGCTCGCCAGATAAAAGCAGATCAGCCTTATCAGGGCGGAATTCCCAGAGGCCAAGAGCCTCTCCCAGCCGTGATATCCAGCATGGCAATTTCATTCATTATGAAAGACATGGGGGTGGGGGTTGGGGGGAGTGGAGAGCGGAGGGGAGGGGGGGTTGTGTTTCAGAATTCATTTCCCACATTAAGGACCTGTGAAAACATGACTAGTGGTTCCAGTCAAATGTCAAAGCCAGTTTGAGTCTCTCTACCCTGAGCATGTCTTTGTCAATGCGATGCTGCTGACATGATGTCTTTGGCTGAAAAGCTTTGCAAATTGCGTGGGGGGGGTGCGTAGGGTGGGGGTAAAAAGAGGGAAAAGGGGGACGGTAACCAGAGAAAATTTAATGAATGAGGAGACTTCAAAGGAGTGCCGCTCGGTGAGAGAGGAACAATTACATCCTCGGCTGGCGGCACAGGGAGGACAGAGCCTTCCCGTTTTTTAATAAAGCTCCTGGTTTGACGGCACACCTCCGGCCACTGGCCAGCACGAAGGCTCTGTTTTTTATTTTTTTAGGAGCTCCGGATTTAGCACAACAACACTTTGATTAATTAGCAGAGGTCAGTGTTTTTAATAATACAAGCCTAAGAGTTCTGCCCTGACCACGGCATGGGTTTAATTTAGGGGAGAGAGAGAAAGAGAGAGAGAGAGAGACAAGCAATCATCAGGTCCATATTAACAGACACTCAGGAGGTATTGATCAGCTCAGTTCAATACGTAGCTTTCCTTTTGAAGCTTCCAGACAGAGGTCCCACTGCAACTGCCTCATGAATGCCCGGCTTATTTGTTTTCCAATGTGCATCGAACGTAGACCTACAGTATCAGCTAACGCCCAAACCTAATTGTGGAATGTCAGAACCGTTTGGTTTGATGTGAAAAGGTTAATTGGTTACTGACTCATCGCGTCTATGGACGTTTTAGTTAGCATCCAAAAATGACCAGTGGACTGGTGTCCTTACAGCGCCCTCCAGGTACACCTCAACCATGAATGTGTTGAAAGAAATATGCTACATTATCATAAAACAACAAGTGAGTTGGATTGCCCATTGGATTGAAAGCTATTGGAATATTCAAGTGGTCATGTTTTTGGATTTCTAGGCATTAAAGCCTAGAAATCCAATTCTGGAAGGTTTTAATTTAACTCAGTATTCAGAGTGTGTAGACACTTACTCTGATTTCTTTCCTTTTTTGTGGTCTGCAGAGCCTAACACAGCAACTGTGTCAATAAAATGCTTTTGGCGCGATGTTGAAACCAAATACATGCTCGAAATAAAGGACTTACACATGGTTGCTGTCCAAAGAAAAATGTGTATCTCCAAAATTGTACAAAAACATACCATTCATGCAAGGAGGTTTTATTCTAAGTGATTTTGGAGCATTTCTATTGGTCTAATTGTTATGAACCTTTCACAGGAACTAAAAAGCAGTTGTCATGTTCAGACAGTATAGGAAAATAAACACTGACATTGTTTTTCGTTGAAGAGCAATGATATTCTTAAAGTTCTAGGTGACATACACTCATATTTTTAGGTAAAGGGCCATGACATGAATTTTGAGATTTACTTTAAATTTAACTTCATTGGCACAACCAATGAACGACTTAATTGATTTTCTTTGAACAGTGATGATGCTTTTTGAACATGACATATTTTACCAAGAAGCACAGTGTAAACAAAAATGAAACAACAGAGCAGTGGACTTCCCATAATACTTCAGAAAGTATGTACAAAGGTACTTTTTTAAGGATTTCTAGTTGTAAAGCCATTTTAAACTGAAGGCATAGCTTCAAAAACTGCACACAGAAATAAACATGTATTATATTTGATAGAAATATGAGAATTTAAACAAATAAAACATTTTTTAGATATTTTATGATGACTGAAATTAGAAATATGAATTATTATTATTATTATATATATATATATATATATATATATATATATATATATATATATATATATATATATATATATATAACTACCAAGTTTACATTTCATTTCATTACATTCAGTGATTCTCTAAGCCAACATCTACATCACAATAACATACGCAACTAGAAAAGTGCATGGTTGCGCAGCTTAAGGAGAATGAGGAACGAGGGATGAATAAATGACAAGTAGAGGAGTGCAGGTCAGTGTGTTTGGGGATCTGCCCTGAATGAACACATGCAGTTTGGTGGCTGTAGGTTCAATGCCACCAAGATGTTTGTGAGGGCTTGAAAATGAATTGGACTCTATGGAAGGAACGAGGGATGAATAAAAGACAAGTAGAGGAGTGTGGGTCAGTGTGTTTGGAGACCTGCCCTGAATGACTGTAGATTAAACAAAACCATGCTATTTGTGAGGGCTTGAAAATGAATGGGACTCTATAGAGGGACGAGAGATGAACAGATAAGTGGAGGAGTGCTGGTCAGTGTGTTTGGGGATCTGCTCTGAATGAGCACATGCAGTTTGGTGGCTGTACGTTAAATGCAACCATGATGTTTGGGCTCTTGAAAATGAGTAGGACTCTAATGGAGGAACGAGGGATGAACAAACGACAAATAGAGGAGTGCAGCTCAGCAGGTCTGTGGATTACTGCATGGGGACCTGCCTTGAGTGAGTCCAGGCAGTTTGGTGGCTGTACGTTAAATGCAACCATGATGTTTGGCTGCTCTTGAAAATGAATGGGACTCTATGGGAGAAACGAGAGGAATAAAAAAAAAAACAAAAAACTGACAAACAGACGAGTACAGACCAAACTAAGACTGCTGTCGTGATCAGGGGTCTGTCCTGAGACATAGGCTGTTGGTCAAGCAGAAGCACCTTAAATCACTGTGTAAATTTCCATTCCATTCATTCTCTATAGGAAAAAAATCCTGGAAAACCTGTAGTTTTCCGAAATCCAATCAAAAAGCTGTATACAAGCTCGAAGCACACAATCAGATCAGACAATCTGGAGTTGGAACGGTGCTGATATTTCCAAAAAAATGCAGGTTACGCGGCAAAGATCTGTCAAAAAGCCAAAAAACGCATTATAGTTGCGCATTATAATAATGCAATTAATGGTTAAACTAATAAACTGTAAACACTCCTGTGGCTGCATAAGTTGAAGCTGTTGCATGAATATTATTTTGCATGAACTGAACTAATGCGACTGGACAGGCTCTGGGTGAGCGGCGGTGGACTGACCCCAGTGTCTGTGATGGCTGCTTTTTAATGACATGTCTAATATAATACTAATGATTACCATTCAAACACAAGCACCTGCTCTTAAACCAAATCTCAGGCTTGACTAGTCTCTTTCCGTTTGCCGGTGCTTTCCTTTCGCTTGGACAGTTTTGGGAAAGGCGTCTACTCTTCCCTGAAACGTGGGACGGTTGCGCAGTTTAAGCAGAGTGAGGAATGAGGGACGAATAAACAACAAGTGGAGGAGTGCGGGTCAGTGTGGTGGCTGTAGGTTAAACGAAACCATGCTGTTTGTGAGGGCTTGAAAATGAATGGGACTCTATGGGAGGAATGAGGGATGAATAAACAACAAATAGAGGAGCTAGTAGAAGCTGTTGCTTAAATATTATTAAGCATGAAGTGAACTCCTAATGCGACTGGACAGGCTCTGGGTGAGCGGCGGTGGACTGACCCCAGTGTCTGTGATGGCTGCTGCTTAATAACATGTATAATATAATACTTATGATTACAGTTCAAACACAAGCACCTGCTCTTAAACCAAATCTCATGCTGGAACCCTCTCTTTTCCTTTCGCTTGGACACGGTTTTGGGAACTACTCTTTATTGAGCTCGGCCAGTTGTTTTGGTTTTGAAGTTGCTGCTTGTTTGTTTGTTTCTCTTTATTATGCTCGCCTGCCAGCTGCACCCGCTTTGCCGGGCTGTCAGTGGGTCCCTCCCTTTCAAACGTGATCGTGATACTTTGCTGCAGACGATGAACAAAAGCCGCAAACGGAGGACTGTAGCTGAATGCTATGCATCATCTGAATTGAAATAACTGGCTACGCGAGCGGTATTTATCTCCCCGCTGCCGTTCGGCTGTCGGGCGCTGCGAACTCGAGCGCCTGTTTAATGGGTTCCGACAGATTAAAGCTAAAGTAAATAAAGGGAAAGAGGCTAAAATAAAAAAAGGATGCAAGACAAACAAATTGATTTATCAAAACGCTTCAGTGCAAAAATAACTCACAGCAGGGACCTCAGCGTTCCCCTTAAGGAAGACGAGAGCTTCAGACTGACAGGAAATGATCTGTTATGCATTACACATCAGCGATGGAGCGCTGAATTAAACACAGTCAGTTAGTGAGCCTGCTCAGTTCATTCTTACCGTCTCTGCGTCGGACAGGAGTGAAAGTAATACGTCTGCTGACATCTACACACACTGTCCATTATATCAGCTCCACTGTATAGGAGCTACACTTGTAGACTGTAGTCCATCTGATTCACTGTATACTTTATAACCTCAATAATCAGGACCCCCACAGGACAGCGTGTGTTGTGCTGGTGTGAGTGGATCAGACACAGCAGTGCTGCAGGAGTTTTTAAACACTGTGTCCAAGTCTGAGATGATAGCTCATCTGCTGCTGCATGTTTGTGTTCTCTAGTCCTTAATCAGTGGACACAAGATGCTGCCCGCAGGACACTGTTGGCTGGATGTTGCTGGTTGGAGCACTATTCTCAGTCCAGCAGTGACACTGAGGTGTTTAAACACTGATCCACTCATAGCAGCACAACACACACTAACACACCACCACCATGTCAGTGTCACTGCAGTGCTGAGAATGACCCACCTCCCTAATAGTACCTGCTCTGTGGTGGTCCTGTGGGGGACCATTAAAGAACCAGGTAAAGGGGGATGTATGCATAGAATCAGATGAACTACAGTCTATAAGTATATATATATACATATATGCAACTAAATGTTTTCTCAGGTTCCTCTTTAGTTCCTCAGGACTTTGAGTTGGTCATGAACTTTCTTTTACTTCAACCATCTTCGGTAGAACGTGTTTAGGGTCGCCGTCCTGCTACATGATTCCCATTTTCCAGATTCAGTTTACAGACCCCCTTCAGAACTCACTCTACCATCAATGATGGCAATCCCTCCTGGCCCAGATGCAGTAAGACAGGTCTAAACCATAATACTACCACCGCTATGTTCCTCAGGTTCTTATACCAGAATGCAGTGTTTTCCTTTCTACAGACAGTGTTCTGTTTTAAAGCCAAAAGTCAGTTGTTTGGAAGTTACATTCCTTTGTGACCTTGCTGTTGGAGTGCTCTTTGTAGGTTGACCAATCCTGGGGACGGGTCTTGAGCTTGCTCCATTCGTCTGACTGTGGACTGGATGAGTTGAAGGTCTTTAGAGATGGTTCGGATAAGCTTCAACAAACTCATATCTTTCACAAACACGTGTTATGAAATTTAGAATTCTAGTATATTAAATACAGCACGGCGGCCAGCAGGGGTCCCCTATTAAAAATTTTTAAGGGCCACATTTAGCCAACACCACAAACGCAATGTGGCGATGCGAAGACTCTGATCTAGCTGTGCACTGGAGAGTCTGTTTCTGTCCCGACTGTTGATAATGTTTATTGAAGAAAATTAAATAATGCCTCACAGATGTAGGTGGAGGGAAATACTGTGAGTAGCAGTAGGGGGCAGCAAACAAAGCAGCTCCCCTCAAAAAGCTGAGAGCTGCTCTACGTCCGTCCTATGGACATGAAGTTCGTTTCCTTCAGACGAGAGAGCAGGGCACTCAAACAGTCCTCCACTAGAACCTCCACTCTTCTCACTGCAGTGTTAACCGATAACAGTACTCGGTTGAACAAGTCTACGAAAGTTTTCTTTGTTTTTTTTAGTTGTGGCTCAAAACTTCTTCCACCATATCAATCGCACACGTCTTTATCAACACGGCTTCCGTGAAAGGTTGTTTAGCTTTTTCTAAGTTCCACGATACGCGCAGAGACGCCGTTGTTGCGGTTTCTTTTGCAGATGTTGTCGTATGGATGGTAGTAACAGAATGGTTGTAGGCAGCTATCAAACTTGCAATCTTCTGTCTTCGACTCTGATTTTTCTGGAAAGTTGTGATTGAAATGGCTGTGGCGTGTTTTGAAGGCCACAGCTCGAGAGCATAGTAAGCAAGCTGGCTTAGCGTTAGCACGGTTTGGTAAAATTAAACACAACTCGTCGGTCCAGACGGAACTGAACTGTCTACGTTTGTTATCAGCTGGCCGTGTTTTTGTACATATGCTGTGCTCTACAGAGGGAGCTCGCCAACCGTTGGCTACACTGCTCTCGTATTTTAGTCGTAAGGTAAATACATAAACATAGGTTTTTGGCGGCGGGCCAACAGTTTGAGCCTTGCGGGCCGCCTATTGGGGAACACTGTCCTAGAGGTTCACATCCTTTTACCCTCACTGATATAAAACACTGGATCGTTTTCATCAATAATGAAATAACCCCTTATAATAATTTGATCTGATTTCTTTCATTTGCTTCTCTAATTTTAGGTCTGGTTATGTTGGGGGTCATGTTTCTGCAGAGGTGTAGACAACTCTACGGGGCTCACTAACTTCTAAGCACCGCAGTAAATTGCCAGTCGCCGCATGAAGCTACAGTGTGAAGTGTTTTCTTTACAGCGCCGCCGGCGTACGGCAACAAAGCCAACAGCAGCTCGGTTCCTCTCCGTCAGTCCTTTGGCGGCCAGGATTCAGCGAGTTTGAGCCGCTGTCACGAGCCGGCGGACCACGGAGAGACGAGAGGAAGGAAACACCCACCATTTTGTCATCCAGTTCAAGGTAAACACGCTGTGCCTCGGCGTCTCCACGGCAACAGGCCCGTGAGGTAATCATTCCATTATTCAAAGTTCTCAGTTATTTATTTGATTTTCTTTTCTTTATTTATTTATTTATGTATTTATCTGTTGGAACAGTTACAGATGCTTGTAACCATAGTAGCGGCAGACTCGGGGCTGAACGTGGAGCACGGATACGCTCCCTCTATCCATCTCACACGCTTCCCGCACCAATCCGGCAGACGAGCTCGGCAGGGTGAACTTTTCAAAAGTGGCGCCACGTTTTCATTTCTTTCTCTTATTTCTTCTTTTGGGGTGGAGGGGGATGTGGAAGGGGCGTGGTGATGGTTTAGTCTCCCCTCCTCTCTCTCTCTCTCTCTCTCCCTCCCTCTCTCTGAAGGTATTTAAGGCTTTTAGCTCTCCCTCTCCAGCGGCCCGCCCAACAGCACTTCCGTCGATTTTTTATCCCTGTTGCAATTATTGATCACCGGCTCCCCTCGCCGTCTGCAGCCCGGCCGTGAGGTAGCCTACATATTTGATAGGGGGGGCTATTTTTGAAACTTGGGACTTTCAAGTACATGAAAAATTGAAGAGGACCTAGAAGGAGGGAGGGAGGGAGAAGAGAGGGAAGGAGGGAGACAGAGGAGAGAGGGATGGCGGAAGGTTGTGCAGGGAGAGGAAGAGAGAAGGGAGGGGAGGGGAGAGAGAGAGAGAGAGCGAGAGCTGGAGGAAAGAGGCAGAGAGTGCTAGCGGCTGTTACGCAATGCTATGATCTAACTGAAAGATTGGTTTGGACTGTTGTCTTCACAACGCATTACTTCACAAGCTGGATCTGAGGCGCGCACACTGCTCCTCCTGGACGTGTTTGCACAAGCAGGCGTGCGTGCATGCGTGTGTGTGTGTGTGTGTGTGTGTGTGTGTGTGTGTGTGTGTGTGAGAAACGCGACTACTTATATTTTTTTATGTATGATTATTTCTATATGTGTAGTCCAATGCTAGGTCTACTTAAAGTACAGTTAAAGTAATATTTGAAGTAGAAATGAAAACTTAGTCATATATTTTAAAGTAGAGATGGACCGATCAGCGTTTTTGAGGCCGATTCCGCACAATCGGCCGATAGCCAATACCGATTAAGGGCGGGGCTATACACCACGGCAGGGCTACATGTAGTTATTAGCGCAAACAAGTCATGAAACATGGCCTAAACTGGCTTATTACCATTTTTAACAAGCTCATGTGACCGGCATCATATTTTTTAACAAAATTAACAGTAAATAAACAAAGTAAATCAAACTAATATCCCAAAACTGCAATAATTACATTTAGACCCTTAATTTAAAACTAAAAAAGCGAATTAAATAAATGCAGTAAAACTGCAGGCATTAAACTCAGACTCTGTTATTTTAAACTAAATCTGTAATCATTAAATGTAGATCTTGAATTGTTGCTGCTGTTCTGTTCGTACCGGTCAGATCTGGTCTGTAGGTGTTCTGGGTTGTTTGTTTTGTGTTAGCTGTGCGTGCTAGCTCTGCTGTTTGCTGTTATTCACTGTATTCAGCTGCATGAAGTGTCGTATCAGATTAGTAGAGTTAAATGTCTTTGGTTCCGACGAGACGCTGATTTTACACATTTTAAAAACGCCCTGGATGAGTCTGTATTACATACGGTAAACACTGCTAGACGGACGACATGTTTTCTATCAGCACATGCTTTTCTCTCGACGCCGCTGCTTTAGTCAGTCTGTCAAAACTGCAACGGTATGTATTTCCTAGTGGTTCAGATAGGAATTGCAGGGAGCTGGCTGGAGGGGGTTCTCCTCTTCCTGGATGAAACACTAGCTGGAAATACAGAAATTAGGCTCATTTGTTTAACACCATCGTTCGGCTCTCGATATCAGCTAAATTGGAGAAATATCGGCCGATCACACATTTTGATTAAAAATCGTCCGATACCGATACATAGCCAATAGTTCCTTCCATCTCTACTTTAAAGTGCAATTAGTAAACTATAAGTATTAAGTTCACTTAAATAAAAAAAAAAACTTTACTGATAGTATACTCAACAGTGTACTGTCATAAATTAAAAATGAGTTAAAAGTATATCACTAGTAAACTAAGTGTGGCACAATGGGGCAGTGGGTAGCTAAACCCACCCCCAGTCGAGAGAAGGGCCTGGGTTTGATGTCATTGATAACGACATGCAGCCAGATGAGTTGGAGATGCCCACTAGGTGTGAGAGTGTGTTTGTGAATGTGCAAGTATGTGTGATATGAATGCACTACTGGACTAACAGTCTATCTCTTAGTTTACTTTTAGTATAGTTGCAGTACAAAGTGAAAATTAGATGTTGTGTAAACTAGTCATGTCTTCCACATAAAGTATACTTAAACTTTACTTTCATCAACTAAGTGTGGCCAACTCGGATCAAGAAGTATTTAAATAGTACACTTACAAATATAATACTAGTTCAATGATATAAGTATAAGTTATACTAAGTATACTTGCGAAGTATCTATCCATCTATCTATCTATCTATCTATCTATCTATCAATATACTTGAACTTTACTTAAGTTTACTTAAGAACATTTTTTATTGAAGTTTATATTTTTCATATGTTAATATATCTAATACAAGCCTAATGGAATGTCATGTGTTTCACCATTAGCTTAGTGCTAACACCCTACATAAATCCCATTAAGGTGCTAATAGAAATTAGCATGAGTTGATAATTTTCCCTGATTTTAGTCGATCAGCCGAGATGAGTACTGCTAGTAAGACTCTACAGTGTCTTCTCCAAGCTCTGGCTCAAGTTCACCTTAGCTTCGTATCTGGGATATGTTCACCTGTGTCTGGTCTAGGGCGGCCCAGGAAAGCCGGGGAATCGAGTCAGAAATCTATGTGTGTGTGTGTGTGTCTCTATGTGTGTGTGTGTGTGTGTGTGTGTGTGTATATATGTCTCTATGTGTGTGTGTGTATATGTCTCTATGTGTGTGTGTGTATGTCTCTATGTGTGTATGTGTGTTTCTATGTGTGTATATGTGTGTTTCTATGTGTGTGTGTATGTCTCTATGTGTGTATGTCTGTGTGTGTGTGTGTGTGTATGTCTCTATGTGTGTGTGTGTGTCTGTGTGTGTGTGTTTCTATGTGTGTCTATGTGTGTGTATGTCTGTGTGTGTGTTTATGTCTATGTGTGTGTGTTACTATGTGTGTGTATGTCTCTCTGTGTGTTTGTTTCTATGTATGGGTGTATGTCTATGTGTGTATGTGTGTGTTTCTAAATGTGTGTATGTCTCTGTGTGTATGAGTTTCTATGTGTGTCTATGTGTGTGCGTATGTCTATGTGTGTATGTGTGTGTGTCTCTGTGTGTGTGTTTTTCTATGTGTGTCTTTGTGTGTGTATGTCTGTGTGTTTATGTCTATGTGTGTGTGTTACTATGTGTGTGTATGTCTCTATGTGTGTGTATGTCTAGGTGTGTATGTGCGTGTTTCTATATGTGTGTATGTCTGTGTGTGTATGAGTTTCTATGTGTGTCTATGTGTGTGCGTATGTCTCTGTGTGTGCGTATGTCTATGTGTGTATGTCTGTGTGTGTATGTCTCTATGTGTGTGCGTGTGTGCGTGTGTGTGTGTGTTTCTATGTGTGGGCGTGTTTCTATGTGTGTTTGTTTCTATGTGTGTGTGTATGTCTATGTGTGTGTATGTGCATATGTCTCTATGTGTGTGTGTATGTCTATATTTATGTGTGTGTATGGCTCTATGTGTGTGTGTGTATATGTCTCTTTATGTGTGTGTGTGTGTGTGCATGTCTGTGCGTGTGTGTGTATGTCTATGTGTGTGTGTTACTATGTGTGTATGTGTTTATATGTCTCTATGTGTGTGTGTGTGTGTGTGCGTGCATGTGTGTGTGTGTATGTGTATGTACCCGTTTGGTAAGCTGCGTGTCCATCATGAAGTTGTGCACATGCTTTTCGGCCTTGGTCAGCTCCAGCTTCCTTGCTACCACGGCAACAACCAACGCTGTGCAGCCTGCGCCCTGGAACACAGAGAGAGAGAGAGAGAGAGAGAGAGAGAGAGAGAGATTGAGAGAGAGAGAGAAGGACAAGAAGTGAATAAAGAAGAAGAGCCATCAAGCAAGAGAGTGTGTCACAGGAGTGAATGAGGAGAGCGAGTTTCTGATTTTCATTGACAGAGGTCATACAGAGAGGAGGGCAAAGACAGGAAGAAAAATAAAAGGGCAGAAATGGAACAGAGTGTGAGGTGGGCAGAGGGGTGGGGTGTTGGTGGGGGGTTATTAGAGAGATGACAGAAAAGATCAGTACAGCAGTGCAGCTGCTTTTTGCTACATGACTGCAATGACTGCAAAACATTGTCCATAGTCTGAGCCTGACAGGGCAGTTCTATCTGACCTCATAGAACCTAAACCTGTTACTTCTAAACCTTAGTCTTTTGCCTCTGGACCACAATCTACATGTACACACACAAGCAGGTCTTATACATATCTTCCCAGAGTCTCAAACATCTGCTGTATTTCACCAGGTCTCTCTTCTCTCCGTGTAAACTGGGCGGTCTTGGGTTACGCCTTCATAAGCATTTCCTAACCAATCACAATGTCTCACGTCTCTCGCCCCGACACAGCTGCACTGTCACTCAGTGTTTTAAGATCTAAAGTAAATAAAAAGCTGAAAGCACGTCAGCATTTATTTCTGTTCTCAGTCACGTAAAGAAAAACACAGAGAGAAATAACACAGGCCGTTTCTCTCTCTCTCTCTCTCTATAATTCTGTCTCTCTTTTTCTCTCTCTCTCTTTCTCTGTCTCTATCATTCACTGTCTCTCTCTCTGTCTCTATTATTCTCTGTCTCTCTCTCTTTGTTTCTCTATCATTCACTGTATTTCTCTCCTTCTCTCTCTATCTCTATCATTCTTTGTCTCTTTTTTCTTTCTCTTTCTCTATTATTATCTGCCTCTCTCATTCTCTCTCTCCCATACTCTCTCTTTCTCTCTCCCATACTCTCTCTTTCTCTCGCTCTCTCTCTCTCGTTCTCTCTCTCTCTTTTTCTTTATTTCTCTCTCTCTTTCTCTCTCCGTCTCTTTCTTGCTCTCTTTCTCTGTCTCTGTCTCTCTTTCTTTTTTTTCTCCCTCTATCAATCTCTGTGTCTCTCTCTCTCTGTCTATCATTCTCTTTGTTTCTCTCTCTTTCTCTCTCTCTCTTTCTTAAGAAGTTTAACAGTGAATGAGTCCTCTTTAAGTCTCTCTCAGTTCTTTTCCTGAAGTGGTGATGAAAGTCTTTTACACACTGTACTGTCATCAATGATATTCAGTAACAGAGCTCTATCGCCTGGACCTGCTAGCGCGCTCTGACGCCACACTACAAGGTCCACTGCAACACCAGTGTAAATTCTAGAACTTTCCCTGTGTGTCTGTGTCTGTGTGTGTGTGTGTGTGTAAATGTGTGCGTCTGTGTATGTGTGTGAGTATATGTGAGTTCACATTCAGCCCAGTCTAACTGGACAATATCATATTATTTCTGGTGGCCTGGTCCTGCATTTCAGCACGTTTTAAATGAAACAATGGCTATGATCTGTTAAGACTTCTACGCCTTAAAACAGTTTACATGTCCAACACTACTCGGATATGACATATAAACCCAATTTAGTTTATTATTTAAAAAAAACCCACGAAAAATAGGCCAAATTCCTCTACATGTAGTCCACAACTGTTACTCTGTGATAATATCATATGATTGCACTGCACTACAGATAATAAGATAATAGATTTTCTCTTGAATTTTTCTGCCTGTACTTTAAAGCAGGACTCAAATAAACAGACTTTGGAACGGCTGAATGATATAAGTTAAAGTTAAATGAGATATTTATCTCAGTGGACAAGAGACAGAAAGCAACTATTTGATGTGGCAGCCGATGACAGCCTACTAGTGAAAGGACTTTGTCTGTTTTTAATAATAAATGAAGAATTTTGCTTGGTTTTTACAGCATACATGAATGGTGTGCATATTTGAATGGTAAGCTGTATGCCTCCTAAAAACTACAACGTTAACTGTAATATTGGGAGAACCGTACTGGAGTTACAGCCCAATACAAAGTCCCTTATTTAATGGCACTAAAACCAACTGGAGAAACTCATGTAATTATAAATAAAGGTCAATGGTTGCAATTCCTTAGCGTTTAAGGAATAAAGTCCATTTCCAGTCCAAAGTTTCCATTCTGCTTAGTTTGAAACTGTTTACCTTCATCTTATATGCCATGTGGTTGGGATTTTTGTGCCTAGGCTACAGAATCTTTTGGTAATCAGGACCTGAACGTAGACAATAGCTCACATAATATTGCTTCCACGTCCTGCTGAGATGCGAGAAACCACTGGCCCAGTTAGCAAGTCTACGCATTTGTTTACTTAACTCTATAGTCTGGACTGATTGACTGATTCACAAACCCCAAGAACAGAGATGTACTGGTTCTTTGTGGGTTCTTTGTGGGGTGAACCCAGTTATCTTTTAATCTTGTTCCTAATGTCTTACAATTCATAAGTACAAAATAATCACTTATTAGTGCAGCACAGTGTGTGAAATGTTAAATAAAAGTAATTAAATATATATATAGGCTAAGAGGTGCCACCTTTAAAATATGTGTATATATATATATATATATATATATATATATATATATATATATATATATATATACACATCTGGCACCTCTAAGCCTGTTCTAATTTTTCAAATGTCAGGAATAAAAAAAATATTATGACAGTTGTACTGCATATAAAGCTTGATGTTGGATTCATTTTCATCATTTTATTTCAGCCCAATAAATGTAAATAAATTATAACTTCTTCTTTCATTTTTCTAACTTACAGCCTGTTCATTTGTTAGTTTGTTAATTTGATAGCTTGTACAGCCATTGCTATTTTAGTATGCTTGCAGAACTATGCAACAATGCAATTGAAGAACTAGGTAAGCTGTATAGCTAATACGCCAAATTAGCTGCTTTAGGCTTTAATATGTGCATAAAATAAACAAAACAGACTAATACATTGTAAATCACCCTTATTTAAAGAACAATTCATCATCAGTTTCATGATCATGACAGGCCTGATCGGTCAAAACTAATTGGCTCCAAAAACTGTACTAGACACACTGTAAATCAACAAATATTGAAAAAGTTATCAGTCCAATGGGTCTCATTCAATACATAATACACAGTCCTACTATTGACAGCGGTAGCTTATAGGCAGCAGGGTTATGACCTGGGGAATGTTTTTGTGGCAGTCTCTGGGCCCACTCATCCATGTGGAAGACACTCTCAACTGATTTGGGTCTGAATCCATCCTTGCAGATCACATACACCATACATCCTGACTATCTTCTTTGGGTGGGATCTTCCAGCAAGACAATGAGACGCGTCACACGGCTAGAAATGTCCCATGCTGGTTGGAAGAGTTGAAGAAGACTTCTAAGTACTACCCTGGAGCCCTAATTCCCCAGACTTGAACCCAACTGAGCACCTGTGGGATCCACTATGGATCCTCCTCCACGTGCCCACTAGCAGCTGTGGGAGTCAGCGGGGCTCCAGATACCTGGGACAACCTACCTGGACCTTATTGAGTCTCCCAGTCCGTCTAGCTGCTTTCTGTGCTGCACACAGCGGTTACTCTGGATATTAGCTGGTGGTCATAATAATGTGACCCCCCTGTGTAGTTTACTTTGGGATTTAATGGCATCACCTAAATTATCTAACACAATGATCGGCTGTGTTCAAGGTTCTTGGACCTTGTCATGTAAGATAGATATGGACTAGAATTATAAAAATCTTGAATTAAAAGTATCCAGACATCAATAATTCTACTGATAAGAACTGGACACTCTGATAAATATGTACATTAGCCTATAAAACCTATGATCCAGTGGAACTATGTTCTATGGAGTAATGAAGCATGATGAGCTCATCATCTAACATCAGTACCTGACCAATCCAATCCTTACATCACTATGAGTACAGCTTCCCCACAAGTGTATAAGCTGTTACTGCAGCAAAGTGAGGGAACCGTCTCATGAATAGCTTTGATTTCAGAAGAAACGCTGGATGAGCAGATGTCTACAACTCTTAGCGTGTTTGGTCTTTTTGGGTCGTGTGAATCATGTCTGGATTCATCAAGACACCCACAGAAGCTCACAGAAAGTTATCTGCGTCATCTGAGGCTGCTCACAGCATGACAGTAGAAATATGTGATTTGTCATACTTCTCATCTGCATACTGCAGCCTTTTGACTTCTCAGTTTAGCGAAGGGCAACGTCACAATAAATCATTACCAGACTATACGCTGAGCAGGCCCCAGTCTAAACACTCGCCGAACAGACACAACGAACAGAGGACTTCTTTACAGAGGGGAGGAGCCGAGAAGAGGACGAAAACAGAATTAAAACGGAGAGAAAGTGTTGGAGGTACAGATGGCGCACGGAGACCATGTGGACGGAGAGACAATGTGACCATGTTAGGAGAGAAGAAAAGGGGGATTTGGGGGGAAAATGGAGAAAGACAAATGCTAGACGAAGAAAGAAGAGGAAAGAAAGGCATACGAGAACGAGAAAAGAAAATAGTGACAAAGAGATAAAGAGAAGATGGCAGTAAGTTTACCAAACTGATCAGGAAAGTTACTCAATGAAAATTATATTCTAGGCCAGGGGTGTTTAATTAGAGTCAGTAAGGTCCAGTTAGAGGAGATCTCCTCAGGCCAAGGTCCGGACCATCATCATTTCTAACTTGTGTTCTGATTCAGTGCCATATCCTGTTTACTGAAGTAGCCTAGTATCAGCATCTTATACCATCAGCTACTGAAACACCAACACATCACACATACCGTTCAGTATATTTCAATATATTTACTGTTTAAATGCTGAACTGAATTAGATATTTATTAACTTCTAATAAATGTTATCTCCTCACTTCAATAAAACAAGAGCTACATAATTTAAAAAAACAATGCTTTTGAAAAAAAGTGCATCTTAAAGTGTTTATTTACAGAGAAAGTAAATAAAACAGCGTCTTCTTGTTAACTCAGCTTCACAGATTGACGTGTTGGTGGTACAGAGCGGTATTCTTCAAAACTAAACGAGCAGGTTCATTCCAGAACCGTTCCTGATAAACACTCAGTTTTCTCTGTTCACTTTTCTGTTTTTAGAGCCCCTTATTCTTTCTGACTCGCTTTAGTCTCTGGCAATATGCACAGATCTGATTGGCTGAGGAGCCTTCAGTGATCTTCCAGCGCACGCGATTGGTCTGTGAGTTCACTACGCTGTAAAGCCCGTAAGCCCGTATACCATAAAGACAAGAAAAGCTTCACCGCTAAAAATAAACACAGTCAAAATTAAATAATTCTCAATAGTTTATCAGTTTGGGTCCACATCGGACAACGTCTGGGTCCGGACCGCGGTCCTCCTATTACAGACCTCTGTTCTAGGTTGTATTGACGAGATTTACATCTACTAATACATCATTGCAAGCGTAAAGTTATATATATATATATATATATATATATATATATATATATATATATATATATATATATATATAGTTTCCATTTATTTCATTTAGAGTTGCATAATTTTTCCCTCCAAGATCTTGTATTGATGATGGGAGATTTGAAGCACTGTGCAAAATCTTCTCCAGCACATCCCAAAGATTCTCAATGAAGTTCAGGTCTGGACTCTTTGGTGGACAATCCATGTGTGAAAATGATGAGTTTAAGTCCCATAACCCCTGGCATTGTCATCTTGGAATATGCCCTTCGTGCCATCAGGAAGAAAAAAATCCATTGATGGAATAACCTGGTCGTTCGGTATATTCAGGTAGTCAGCTGACCTCATTCTTTGGGCACATGACATTGCTTAACCTAGACCTGACCAAGTGAAGCAACCCCAGATCACTGACCTGCCTCCACAGGCTTTTACAGCAGGCACTAGGCATGATGGGTGCATCACTTCACCTGTATCTCTTCTTATCCTGATGTGCACATTACTCTGGAACAGGGTAAATCTAGACTCATCAGACCACATGACCTTCTTTCACTGCTCCAGAGTCCAATCCTTAGATACACTACAAGTCAAACGTTTTAGATACACTACCAGTCAAACATTTTAGATACACTACAAGTCAAACGTTTTAGATACACTACCAGTCAAACGTTTTAGATACACTACAAGTCAAACGTTTTAGTACACTACCAGTCAAACGTTTTAGATACACTACCAGCCAAACGTTTTAGATACACTACCAGACAAACGTTTTAGATACACTACCAGCCAAACGTTTTAGATACACTACCAGTCAAACGCTTTAGATACACTACCAGTCAAACGTTTTAGATACACTACCAGTCAAACATTTTAGATACACTACCAGTCAAACGTTTTAGATACACTACCAGTCAAACGTTTTAGTACACTACAAGTCAAACGTTTTAGATACACTACCAGCCAAACGTTTTAGATACACTACCAGCCAAACGTTTTAGATACACTACCAGTCAAACGTTTTAGATACACTACCAGTCAAACGTTTTAGATGCACTACCAGTCAAACGTTTTAGATACACTACCAGTCAAACGTTTTAGATACACTACCAGCCAAACGTTTTAGATACACTACCAGTCAAACGTTTTAGATACACTACCAGCCAAACGTTTTAGATACACTACCAGTCAAACGTTTTAGATACACTACCAGCCAAACGTTTTAGTACACTACCAGACAAACGTTTTAGATACACTACCAGTCAAACGTTTTAGATACACTACCAGCCAAACGTTTTAGTACACTACCAGTCAAACGTTTTAGATACACTACCAGACAAACGTTTTAGATACACTACAAGTCAAACGTTTTAGATACACTACCAGTCAAATGTTTTAGTAACACTACCAGCCAAATGTTTTAGTACACTACCAGTCAAACATTTTAGATACACTACCAGTCAAACATTTTAGATACACTACCAGTCAAACGTTTTAGATACACTACCAGTCAAACGTTTTAGATCACTACCAGCCAAACGTTTTAGATACACTACCAGTCAAACGTTTTAGATACACTACCAGCCAAACGTTTTAGATCCCTACCAGTCAAACGCTTTAGATACACTACCAGTCAAATGTTTTAGTAACACTACCAGCCAAATGTTTTAGTACACTACCAGTCAAACGTTTTAGTACTACTATTGTTGTCATATCTTCATCATTTCAGACCTGAATATCTAATGGAGCTATTGTGTGTTGAATCCGCCGGCACCTCCATAAGATCACACAAAACTATTTTTTGGCAATAATCACAGATAAAAAGTCATATAAGTCACTGTTAAAAAACTGAGGTTATAAACCTCGAGAACAGGGAGTGTTGCAGCTAGTACAGCCTGAAACATCCCACCCTGTCACATTTCTCATCCTCCTCAGTGTTATTTGGCACAAACAGAAATAAATATGCTTCCTAAGGTGGCACAATCAGCTATTTCTCTTGGTAAAAGCAATACGTTTTCAAAACTGTGGAGGACAGAACAATGTGTTTTTCAGAGAAAGACTGAGAAATGAGTTCAGAATAAAGTGGCTACGCAAGCTGTAAGTTCACTTTGTGCACTGAGAGTGCAAAACACGTGTGGGGGCCTGGGCGGCTAATGGTCGCTACTTGTAGGACAGATACGGAGGCTCTTCGACCCGAAACTGCAAAAGACATGAAAACACAACAGAAAGCACACTTTCCTGGAGCACTTTGTCCATATATGTCACTAAATAAGTCATGAGGCCTCTCTGGGAAACCCTTTCAGCCCTTCCTGCATATACGGTGCCATGAAGAAGCGTTTGCCCTTCAAGGCTTTTTCTCGAACCGATCAGACACTTGTATGAAAGCCAGTAGCTATATTTTAATGGACCATATTTTTTAAAGAGCTGCATGTAAGAGCCAGCGATGGGCACTCAACTCGAGTGAGTGACTCGCGACTCGGACTTGAGGCTGATTAAATTAGGACCACAAGCCTTAATGAATAAAACCTTTCATTTCCAAACCAGAGTTGCCGAAGTTACAGCTGTAATGCTGTTCTCCTGCAGCTCACAGCGGGGTCGGGTTCAATACGGCCTTTGAAAGAAATCTTCTGTCTGAAGGACACGGCAAAAAAAATTGAAGTCGTAAACGCAGAAGCCATTTACTTTTTTTGGAGTCTGCTAGCAAGGGCGCTGAAGCTACAGATGGCTTTCCCTCAATAACTTAGCTGGCTTATTGCACTACATACTATATTACCCACAGCAGCTAATGCAGCTAAGTGCAATATGTCTTCGCAGTCCAGAGGAAATCTAACTTTAGAGGAGAGGCCAAAAACTTACATTACTTTTAATGGAAGTCAATGGAACCAAAATGTTTTCCAAGCTATTTCGGAGCACCACCATTGGTCCATTCATCCTAAAATCTTCACACAATGTAAACGGTAGCTGCTGCGTGTAGAAAAATTAAAATAATTTATTTTATAAAAATAAAAATGGGCACCAGCGACCTCAAAATTAAACACTGATACAGCATTCTAACATTTCCTCTTATATTTCTGTACATCTGTGTTCACCCTCTATATGAAATGCTCTGTTGGAGCACCTTTGTCTTTAAGCCCCGCCTCCTCAAAACTCCAGTGCGCTCTGATTAGTCAGCTCGTCCACTCGGTTCAGATTGGTCGAGCACCTGAGCGGCATCCAGCTACAAGTTCTGCCCCCAACACCACAGTGGCTATTCTGATAATGCCATCAGTTCCAGTCGAATAAGAGTCCTCCAGTTACCAGTTTAAGTCAGAGTCAGACTCTGAAAGTCAGGTAGGACAAGTTTGATCCACCTTCGCCAGCTAGACTGAAGCAGGGCGGTTTAGAGCGGTCTTTCTTGTTTTTACTGTTGTAGCTCTCTATGCTTTGTGTACGGGCCTGTCGAGCTTCCGGGTAGGTGGGTAATAAGGATTGCGTTACGAGACGATGTTGGATTGGTCGACCACCGGAGCGGCATCCTGCTACAAGTTCTGCCCCCCACACCACTGTATAAGCTTTATTCTTGAGGATACCCGATACCCGATTCAAACTTGGTTTCGGCAACGGTGCAGTCTTATAGGTCTGCCTCCGTATTTCATCTGGCCCATGTGATCCGTCTGGACAAGTCATTGTCTCTTGGGTTTGGGGCTACCTCCCTGGGGGTTCCTGCCATAAACGACGATAATCACTGAACCATAAACTTCTCGCAACCTTTGTAGCATTCAGCGTGCCCCTCTGTAGCAACCAGGTTTTAACGGACGCCATAGTATATAAGAAATATTCACTACAGAGGTAACGAATGGGTATCTGGGTAACTGTGAGGAAGCAACACAAACAGTCTTTAACGTAAGGCTGGAGCTGGAGGCATACTCTTTTAGGTTGTGGCACTGGTGCAACACTGGATGCTGATAAGAACTCATTACTACCTAAGGTTGTTTTCTTTAGTGAGCGATGTGCTAACATATATTAGAAACTAATAGGTACACTGTTTCTAGACCTAGCCGTCCAGCTGAAAATGTCAACAACATTGCTAAGATCTCAGAATTTAGTAGAAGTAATCAGTTCTGATGAACAGGACATCCTGTAGGTGGTTCAATTAGAGATGGTATGTATCGGTATCGGCCGATTTTTAATCAAAATAAGTGATTTAATCAAAATATTCTGTATTTCCAGCTAGCGTTTAATCCAGGAAGAGGAGTTCTCCTTAAAACCCCCTCCGGCCAGCTCCCTTTAATTTCTCTCTGAACCACTAGGTGGAAATACATACTGTGTTATTTTTGACAGACTGACTAAAGCAGCGGCCTCGCAAGAACAGTTTGTTGCGTTCACGGCATGCGCTGATAGAAAACATTGTCCGACTGGCAGTCGTTTACCATATGTGACAGATATATCCTGGACGTTTTTAAAATTAGTAAAATCAACGTGTCTCGTGGGAGAACTAAGACAAAGACATTTAACACTACTAATCTAATACGGCACTTAAGAGAACACCACGCCGCTGAATACAGTGAGTATCAGCAAACAGCAGAGCTAGCACACACAGCTAACACAAAACAAATAACCCAGAACACCATACAGACCAGATCTGACCGGTACGAACAGAACAGCAGCAACAATTCAAGATCTACATTTAATGACTGTAGTTTTTTCTTTATAATAACAGAGTCTGCGTTTAATGACTGCAGTTTTTACTGCATTTATTTAATTAGCTTTTTTAGTTTTAAATTAAGGGTCTAAATGTAATAATTGCAGTATTGGGGATATTAGTTTGATGTACTTTGTTTATTTACTGTTAATTTTGTTTAAAATATTATACTGTTTCTTATGAGCTCATTAAAAATGATATTAAACCAGTTTAGACCATGTTTCATGACTTGCTTGCGCTAATAACTACATGTAGCACTGCCATGGCATATAGCCCCGCCCTCGATTGGTATCGGCGATCGTCCTGAAAGGTGATCCGAATTGGCCTCAAAAACGCTGATTGGTCCATCTCTAGGTTCATTGGCAGCAACCAATTAATAAAAGTCTACTGAAGCTGTTAAGTATTATACTGAGTAATGAAAAGGTCAAACACAGTGAGATAAGTAACCAGCAAGATCTGAGGTATAACAGTAATGTGGGCTCACTCACTGACAAGCAACATGTCACTGTTCCTCTTTATATTTACATTTATGTGTTAGAACTATAAATAGGTATGGATATCAAGAGCCAGTACTAAACTGGTGGCGGTTGCTGACTGGGCATTACTGAAATATTGATAAGCCCCTGGTGCTGCAGTCTGTGTTTGTGTAATATGTTACACCTTGCCTCAAGCGTTCACGGCTGAAAGGGCAAAACGTTCAAAGGTGTGGGCTCACTTTGCTAAATGGAATGAAAATGCAGCTCAACCGCATCCACAACAGTAGCTTTACAGGAGAGGACGAAAACTGTCTTTACTTTAAATGCAGGTCAATGGAACCAGAATATTTACCAAGCTATTTTGGAGCACTTCCATTGGTCCATTCATCCTGAACTTTTCACACAATGTAAACAGCAGCTGCTGCGTGTAGAAAAATAAATATCACCAAAAATGGAGATACACGTTCTTCTTTAGCAGCAGCGACCTCAAAATTAAACACTGATACAGCATTCTAACATTTCCTCTTATATTTCTGTACGTCTGTGTTCACCTTCTATATGAAATGCTCTGCTGGAGCTCCTGTGTCTTTAAGCCCCGCCTCCTCAAAACTCCAGTGCGCTCTGATTAGTCAGCTCATCCACCAGAGCGGCATCCAGCTACAAGTTCTGCCCCCAACACCACAGTGGCTATACTAATAATAGCATCAGTTCCAGTCCTCCAGTTACCAGTGTAAGTCAGAGTCTGACTCTGAAAGTCAGGTAGAACAAGTTTGATCCACTTTCGCAAGCTAATCTGTAGCAGGACGGGCCTAGAGCGGTCAGGTTTTTTTTTTTTTTTTTTACTGTTGTAGCTCTCTATGCTTTGTGTAAGGACCTGACAAGCTTCCCGGTAGGCGGGTAATAAGGACTGTGTTATGAGATGATGTCGAATTGGTCGACCACAGCATCCTGCTACAAGTTCTGCCCCCTCACACCACTGTGGTTATTCTGATAATGGCATCAATGGAGTCCTGCAGTTACCAGTTTAAGTCAGAGTCTGACTCTGAAAGTCAGGTAGAACACGTTTGATCCACCTTTGCAAGCTAGACTGGAGCAGGGCAGTTTAGAGCTGTCAGGTTTTTTTGTTTTTACTGTTTTAGCTCTATATGCTTTGTGTAAGGACCTGACAAGCTTCCCGGTAGGCGGGTAATAAGGACTGTGTTACGAGATGATGTCGAATTGGTTGACCACCAGAGTGGCATCCTGCTACAAGTTCTGCCCCCTCACACCACTGTATAAGCTTTTTTTCATTGTTTTAGCTCTCTATACTTTGTGTGAGGGCCTGTTTAGCTTCTCGGTGGGCGGGTAATAAGGACTGTGTTACGAGATGATGTCACCCTGTAACAAAAAAAATGTCCATTTTGTGTCGATTTTCATTTTTCTATATTATTTGAACACCACAGCTGTGCTAATCGTCCTTAGAACCTTTCCTGATGAATGGACCAACAGAAGTGCTCCAAAATCACTGTGCGAAAAATTCTGGTTCCATTGACTTCCATTGAAAGTAAGGAACATTTCTGGCCTCTCCTGTAAAGTTGCTTTTCTTATCCATAAAATAACTTTTACATAACACTCAGAGAAAAGACATATATGGACGCAAGTAAAAACTAACTAATGCAGTTACGTGAGATGTTTAAGCTAAGCTGCTCGGCCCCCTGGTTTAGGACTGGCTTCATAAGCACTGCTGGAGCAGAAGGTTTCTGCGTACACTCCAATGAAATGAGAAACATGGAGTGGACACTTTTTCTTTTAATACTTTCACCCCAGCCACCTCACCGAAGCTGGCAAGCATTTATACAGCATACATAAAATCTTCATCTAAGAGAGGCCTCAACGTTTTCATAGCCCAGGGCCTCGGGAAGGCTTAATCCGGTCCTGCTGACATCTTCAGCACTCAGCAGGAGTAACGTTTCTGTCAGGACTGGCGAGTATACCAGCTTCTGAAGGGAACCCAACTTTGTCGCTGTACTTTCTCACTGTTGGGCGTCCTTGTCGCATTAAAAACAAAAACAAAAAACAAAAAAAACCACATTTCACGCATCTGTTAATTACTTGTGCTGCCAGAGCTACTGTGTCATAGGAAAGCATCCCAGACTTTCTTTATTTGGACAATAAAGCTCCGACTGTCCGCTCAAAGCTGCTGGAGCTGGAAGAAAGTCATGCTATCAATAGGCTCTCACATCAGCATGGCAGGCGCCGCTTTGGGCTGTGAGGTTCTGTCTTCTGTCACTGACGACTGGCGTAAAGAAAGGAGGCCGTTTGTTCCACAGCGTATTAAAGACCTCTGTCGTCTTTGAGACCAAAAGAGCAAAGAGGGTCCAACAGGCCAAAGAACCGCAAGCGCGGACCACAGCAGTCCAACAGAGCATGGAGGCACACGGTGATGCATCAACCAAACACATCAGCTGAATTCTGTATTAAGCAGTAGTGAACCGTGACCCTCGGCTGATCGCTATTGGCTGATGGCACCTGCAACGGTGTCCTCCTCTGTAGCGGTGGTGTTAGCTTTGGCTTCCATCGTGACTCAGCAAACTAGCTAACTGTTTCTCCAGCTAGCGTGTCGCCACAGTGGGCGGAAATGATCATACAGTTAAGCCCACCCACTTAGAGGGAAGATGATTGGTCAATTTTACTGTCATCTGAATTATAACTGCCTGGCCCCCTCTGTACATGAACAGCGAGACCACCAATCACCAACATTCTGCGGAGGCGTCACAGTCCTTATAGGGGGAGACACAGGCTCACAGGCTTCCACTTAACCCCTCACACTCCAACACAGATTAAATTGACACGTTTGAATAATTTATTTGTCTATATTTTTGTAATTGTTTAGATGTTGATTGTCAAACTGTAAGTAAATTAAAAAAAAAAAATATATATATATATATATCTGTGTGTGTGTTTTAAGAATGTTTTAGGCCCTCTGAGAGGGCGTAGAGGGCCATGACGGTTCCCCACTGGTATTAGGGTTATTACAAATCACAGTGCTGTTTATGTCATATATTTCAAAGGCTAATTAATTAATTAATTGGCAATAAACTTTCCCTAAAAGAGGGAACCTATAATGACTGTTAGTGGCAAACCTGCAGATGAGAGAAATGTAAACATCGTAACTGTTGTATGCGTCCTTGGCTGTTTAACACTAACTAACATTAAGGATGTTTTCACACCTGTTGATCGTTTAACTGGTCCGGATCAGTTAATGAGTTTGAGTTTGGTTACTAGGAGTGTTTCCTCCTCAGTTGGGTTCGGTTTGTTTTCACACAGGCAAAAATCTAAACACACCAAAATGCACCCCAACAAACCACGTGAGCAGGTTGTCTCCTCTGATTGGTCAGAGCTGTCTGGTGTGCGAGCAAGAAGGTAAACACAGGGAGAAGATCCGCTTTTCCCAAACTACTGCACATTGTAGAGCGTATCACGGAGCAGCGGCAGAGACAGCATCTGTTCATAGCTGTACTAATAATAATGATAATATACCTGCACTACAGTCCACCTGCAGACCACCCAGCTCACTCCAAACATCAAGTAGACAACGTCCCTCACTGCTAGTCCAAGAGACACCTCGCTTCATTGTCCTCGCCCTGTTAGCTGCTCCAGTTCTCCAGTTCTCTGTTTACGCCATCTGCCGCATCCCATAAGGCAAAGCACACCTGGCTGCAGGAGATGTTTAGATCAAACTTGTGGAGAACACTAGTACTTGGGTCGGATCGAGGTTGGATCATGTTCTTAGCACAAACAACCCGCTCCGGAGTTTGTTTGTAACCGGACTGAGACCACCTCCTCTTGAGGGTCTCGGTGCGGTTGTTTTGGTCTGCACCCGAGTGCGATTACTGTTTTCACACCTGCTAAAACGAACCACACCAAAACCAGAGTCTGTTTTAACCGGACTAACTAGTGCTGGTGTGAAAACGCCCTAAGAGCTAACGCTCCAAATTACTGGAGATGAAGTTTTCTTAACAGTTCTTGATGTTACTTGGATCCAAGGGCGTAGGAGCGGGTTTGACATGGGGGATGTATACGCCAAACCCTTTGTACACCCAAACAAAGCAAGGTGGTCCAATTCCAGAGTGGGGGTAACTGATAGTACTTGTTTGACGCATGTATGTAAAAAATCCAAATCCAGGCCAGTGTCTGTTCCAAGCTGATGATTTGTAGTTTATTTTAACCAAATAACCAAATAAACAATTAAACCAACAAACAAAACAAAAAAGAACAACTAAAAGTAACAGTCCCTTTGTTCTACACACTGCTCAGGTACACCACATGGTCAAAGACTATAGAAGCTGGTATCAGCACCCCCTTTAGGACTGGAAGAGCACTCTCTTAAATTTCCAGGAACCCCCTCTACCTGCAGAGGGAGAACAGTCCTAGAACAAAAATAAAAAGTGTTAATGTGGCTCCTACAGGGGGGATGAATCAAAAGCCCACCCTGTCCCATGAAATATTACCTATAAGCTGATTCCACAGTAGGTAAGGTAGTAAATCACTGTATGTATGGTGATGTGGAACAACATTAGTGTAATTACAGTAAATTACAAATAAATAAACTAAATAGAACATTATCTGTACGTCTGTTCATTATTATATAAATCCAATTAAAGATCACTTTACAAAGTAAACTAGATTCTCCACATTACATGCTATTGTTATCAGAAACTTACAGAAAGACCTTGACCACCTAACAACCAGAGCCAGTTGCTAAGAATAAACACAATAAGAAAAAATTAAACAGGCTTTTTCTGTGGTTTCATTTCTAAGTGGGACAAATCTACCTGCTTCTGATATTGGGAGGGACATGTCCCCCCCAACCCACCCCAGGTCCTACACCAATGCTTGGATCCACAACAAAGTTAATGCTGTTGGTTTGGCAGCTGAATGTCTGTTAGATGACTTTCATCAAATAACATGAGAGTAAAGAGTGAGTGAGTGTAGATTCCTACAGAGCACTCAGCGTTCAACAATTACAACTACAGACTGTAGTTCATCTGATTCACTGCATACACTGTTTATCCTCTTTACCCTGTTCTCCCCACAGAACCACCACAGAGCAGGTACTATTAGCAAGACGTCTCATTTCCCAGCACTGCAGTGGCACTACATTGATGGTGGTGTGTTGGTGTGTGTGTTGTGCTGGTATGAGTGGATCAGACACAGCAGTGCTGCTGCTGGACTGAGAACAGTCCACCAACCAGCAACATCCAGCCAACAGTGTCTTGTGAGCAGCGTCCTGTGACACTGATGAAAGACTATAGAACATAAACTGTGCAGCAGCAGATGAGTTATCATCTCCATCAAGGTAGGCGTGTCTAATGGAGTGGACTGTGACTGGACACAGTGTTTAAAAACTCTCCCCAGCACAACACACACTAACACACCACAATGTTAGCATCACTGCAGTGCTGAGAATGATCCACCACCCAAATAATATTTGCTCCGTGGTGGTCCTATGGGGGTCCTGATCATTAAAGAACAGGGTGAATGGGGGTAAACAGTGTATGCAGCCAATCATATAGACTAAAGTTAGGGTTAAGACAAAACCTGGCTTTCAATGTATGTTAATGGAACCAGAATGTTCTACAAGCTGTACAACACAATGTATTCAGCAGCTGTCGTGTTTAAATGATGTGGAGGAATAAAAATTGATATAAATGGAGATACATATGTAGTCATTCTTGATCCAATCAAACTGTTATTTTATGATTCGTACCGACTCCCAAGTATGGACCTGCAGCGAGATCAGACATCACTCGCGTTGCTGAAGCTGAAATAAAAGACTCATAGTAACCGAAGAGCGTTCTCAAGCCTGTATTACTGAACATAACAGATTTCCCTGGCATTCCCCTCCTACTGGCATCCACATCCCACCTCCCACCTCCTCACCACCTCAAAATCCCCCGGCCCCTCGGGGCAGTGGTATATTCCGACAGAGTTGGCCTTCAGTGTTGTCATAGCAACAAGTCCCATAATTCCACCTATAGAAAGTCATTACAATCACTCTCAACAAGAAAAGAAATCATACAGCTCCTCTCTCTCTCCTCTCTCTCTCTCCTCTCTCTCTCTCTCGCGTGTGCTCTCTCTCTTTCCTCTCTTCTCTCTTGACTTCTTGCATTCTCTCAAGATGTTTTTCTTCCCTGTAGCCACTTCTGTTCCTCACACCTTTCTGAACCCACAAAAAATGGATGGAGCACAAGCCTCCTGAAAAATGACTTCAAAACCGAGTCGTAGCTTCTCTTTGATCTATGTAGGTCTGTGTGTGTGTGTGTGTGAGTTTGGTGAAGAGTCTGTGTCAGAGTGTGTGTGTGTTTCTGCACTTGTTTATATATATACTCATTGTCTAACCCCTATATACATACAGGGGTTGGACAATGAAACTGAAACACCTGGTTTTAGACCACAATAATTGATTAGTATGGTGTAGGGCCTCCTTTTGCGGCCAATACAGCATCAGTTCGTCTTGGGAATGACGTATACAAGTCCTGTACAGTGGTCAGAGGGATTTGAAGCCATTCTTCTTGCAGGATAGTGTTCAGGTCACTACGTGATGCTGGTGGAGGAGAACGTTTCCTGACTCGCTCCTCCAAAACACCCCAAAGTGGCTCAATAATATTTAGATCTGGTGACTGTGCAGGCCATGGGAGATGTTCAACTTTACTTTCATGTTCATCAAACCAGTCTTTCTCCAGTCTTGCTGTGTGTATTGGTGCACTGTCATCCTGATACACGGCACCGCCTTCAGAATACAATGTTTGAACCATTGGATGCACATGGTCCTCCAGAATGGTTCAGTAGTCCTTGGCAGTGAAAGTATTGGGCCAAGGGAATGTCATGATATGGCAGCCCAAACCATCATGCTTCACTCTGGGCGTGCAACAGTCTGGGTGGTACGCTTCTTTGGGGCTTCTCCACACCGTGACTCTCCCGGAAGTGGGGAAAACAGTAAAGGTGGACTCATCAGAGAACAATACATGGTTCACATTGTCCACAGGCCAAGATTTGCACTCCTTGCACCATTGAAACCGACGTTTGGCATTGGCACGAGTGACCAAAGGTTTGGCTATAGCAGCCCGGCCGTGTATATTGACCCTGTGGAGCTCCTGACGGACAGTTCTGGTGGAAACAGGAAAGTTGAGGTGCACATTTAATTCTGTCGTGTATATATATATATATATATATATATATATATATATATATATATATATATATATATATATATCCACAATGTAGTTCTACACTTACAGACTGTAGTCCATCTGATTCTCTGTATACTTTGTTACCCTGTTCTTCAGTGTTCAGGACCCCCAAAAAGACCACCACAGAGCAGGTACTATTAGGGAGGTGGATCATTCTCAGCCCTGCAGTGACGCTGACCTGGTGGTGGTGTGTTAGTGTGTGTTGTGCTGGTATAAGTGGAGTGTTTAAACACTGTGTCCACTCACTGTCCACTCTATTAGACACGCCTACCTTGCTGGTCCACCCTGTATATGTAAGTCAGAGACGATAGCTCATCTGTTGCTAAGTAGTTGTGGTCCTCTAGTCCTTCATCAGTGTCACAGGACGCTGCCCATAGAACACTGTTGGCTGGATGTTGCTGGTTGGTGGACTATTCTCAGTCCGGCGGCACTGCTGTGTCTGATCTACTCACATCAGTGCAACACACTAACGCAGCACCACCATCATGTCAGTGTCACTGCAGTGCTGAGAATGATCCACCTCCCCCCTAATAGTACCTGTTCTGCGGTGGTCCCGTGGGGGTCTTGACATTAAAGAACAGGGTAAATGGAATAAACAATGTATATAGAGAAACAGATGGACTACAGTCTGTAAGAGTAGCTCCTATATGGTCAGTGGAGCTGATAAACTGGACAGTGCGTGTAGGTATAAGGAGGTGGTTTAATGTTATGGCTGATGGTGTACATGTGGGAAACGTGTGTCTGCAGCAGCGGGGATGTGTGGGCACGCATTCACAATGTACCCGCGTGATACAAAGACAACTCTGACCTCACAAATGACTCGAGTCGATTCAGCTCAGGGCTGCTACACTGGTCTACGTCTATGATTAAACCAACGTGAATATAGATTATTAAATATTGTACTTCTTAAAGAGGCCACAGAATGAAAAAACTGTACCTGCACTGTTGTAGATTCAGGTAGTCTTTTATCCTTCAGGCTATCAGACTGTTTAACTCATCCCAGCAGAGTAAACAATAATCCTGTAACACTGTTATACTCCGGACCCCTGTATCTGTCATCAGGGATCAGACTTAAGGACAGACTAAGGATAGTCTGGATAACTCCTGCAACACAACACAATGTTGTAATGACTCTAAATTGTTAAAAAAATCATAAAAGTAGCAGATTTATTTATAAATTAACACTTTTGTTCTTAATATGTAACATATTGGACGCAGCCATTATTTCTGACGTGCAATGCCTGCTGGGTAGATGACGTCAAATGGTTTCAGGTCTAAACTGGACTGTGGTGTGAAGGAGTGAATGTTAGTTACTAACCTAGCTTAAAGAAAACCATGTACATTGTGTTGTTGATGTTGTTTCAGTGAAAGGCAGTATGAAGACTAATATTAGTCTAAACAGCTTCACAAACATAAACAAGGAGAATAGTTAGTGAAGCAGCGTGTGGACCAACACAGCTACTGAAAGACCCCCGCTCTGCTCTCCTCACTTCAGTCTGGATGAGTTTGAGTGGTTCAGTAGACCACCACTGGTGAGAGACTTGACGGAGGCTGTTGGTTTTAAGCGTAGACTAAAACACAATGCAGTGCCACAGTTTCTCCACACAGGAAGTCCAAAAGCTCCAGATTATGGAGAACCGCGTGAAGAACCGTGAACGTGAACATGCGCTGGACTCTCTACTGGCGTCACGGCAACAACGTTTACCATTAGCGTCTAGCATTTTGGCTGTTGTGTTCTGGCTCAAACTGTAAAGACTGAACAGTAGCCGTGTCTAGCTAGCTAGCTGTGCTCAAGCGTGACGGCCGGTTACTGCAACCATTTGATGTCACCACCCAGCTGGATTTATAGAAAATCAAATAAATCTGATACTTTGTGATTTTTTACAAGGTGTCTTATTAATTTAGAGTCATTATACCATATTAAGGCTAACGTGTTACCAGCCAGGGTTCCCTTTAAGGTCCAACTGTGTACCTTGAATAAAGTTTTTCCCAGGTACACACTTTTTACACACCTTTTATAATCTAGTTGTTTATAACCAGAACAATAGAATTACAAGGCTGGAGACACGCCAGGGTGTGTAGAATCAATGCAATATAATTTAAATTATGTCATCTAAGTAAAGGTACTGAGATGTAGCCTTGAAGGTACCACCCCAGTGACAGGAGGTGTATCCCCCCACAGTTTCTTACCTTTTATCTGATAGTTGATTCTTTGTACTGCCATTAAACAAAGTCAACACCACTGTAGGCGACAGTGGGGTGCTGCTATGTACTTGTGTTAATGCCTTTAGAGTTGATTCAGTATAGGTTTACGATGAGTGGGGTCATATATCATCGCCATCCAAAGACAAACAAGTATCTTCAAAGTTCTAACTTTATAGGAGAGGCCCCAAACTGTCTTTACTTTCAATGGAAGTCAATGGAACCAAGCTTTTCCAAGCTATTTTGGAGCTTTTCCATTGATCCAATCATCTTTAAAATTATCCAAGCTGTCGAGTTCACAGGATGCAGAAAACTCAAATTCAATGCTTTTATTTGGACTGCGACAAAATGTATTTCCCCGTTTCCTAAATATTACGACACTGACACCCACAGATAAGACTAACGACATGACAAAATGACGCCTCTGATGACGGATTCTAGCGGGTTATGACTGTTCTAAGGGTTTTTAATCCAGCCCCAGGATTCTTCAAATCCAGACCACATACAGGACTGGGAACTGGATTCAACTGCTGGAACTGAAGACCTCTCCTCTGAACACACATCAGTCGGGGGCAGCAAGGCTTCTGTAGCTTCGCCGCATCATAAGAAGGGCTTTGAATGACAGGGTGGTGGTGGTGGTGGTGGTGGCAAAGGGAGATAACCTCAAGAAAGTGAGCCCCACAAAGGTCAAAGCATGGTGGGAAAAGCAGAGATGGTCTTTCACAGCAGCCCAACAAAGATAGTCAAATTGGTGCCATGCTCAGTAATAAATAATAAATAAATTAGTAATATAAATTTATATATATGGATACATTGGTTTACTACAACTGAAAGGAGTCAAAGCTGCTCCAGAGCCCAGCAAAAACACAAATTGGATCACAAGCTTCAAAGCCGGGACCGACCGGCAAAAGAGAAATGAGATCAGGAGAAGCCACAGAAGACCACTCGGTAGAGCAACAGACAAAGGTAGGCAATACAGTAGGAAATCAACCAACAGACAGGTGTATATATAGTATAGGACGAGTGGGGGACCAGGTTCTGGAAAGCTGTCTCTGATTGATTGGCTGGTGGTCTGTAACTACGCTGTCAGAGACTGGAAGACTGTGGGACTCAGGCTAAAACTATCCAAGCTCTACTTTTTTAACTCTATATTTTCTTACAAGAAATAAATGCAACAGTATTTAAAGAAGTTTTATATGTAGGATTATGGATTTTCAAATTCGGGCTTCTTGTAGCATTATAATTCAAATTTATCACTGAAGCAGCAGCATAATAGTCCAATTAGTGCACTCCTAGTGCAAACAGATAAACCTGTTGATATATTAACTGGCTATAGAATCAGTTATTAGTTATTAGTCGCAGCCGTAATTCAATTTAATTTAATTGATTTCACTATTTGTACGGAGCCCATATATTGGAAAACTGAATATTTTATTTAAATCAATTGGATTTTTTTAAACCAGAGATGTATATAGAATATATGAGGGTATACCATTAATTCTCCAGACATTCAGTTTTTATATGGGCCAATGACAAAGAACTTGCATATCTGTGTATTTTATCATTTTAAATATATTTAGTTATATTTAGTTTTTAATGGCCTATTTCAGTTAAAATGGCCAATTTGAACCTATTTTTTTATTTTTGGCCAGGTTTTACCATTTGCCTTACTGACTATGCCGCCTGACTAATTTCTAGTTTCTAGTTATACCCTTTCTTAGACTAAATTCAAATGTATCTGGCATCTAATTAGATGACCTTGGCATTACACCACTTGGGAAACTCTTCATGGTGCCGTCCCAGGCCCATCATAAAGGCATTTCTGAACATCCAGTGTTTTTGGTCGTGCTGCCTTACATTTAAAGAAACAAGAACTTGCAGATAAAATCTTTTGGCGAGTTGTCTTATGTTGGCAATTTGGTTTTTATAAGTTTCCAAACATAAAACCATGCAAAAAAAAAATGTATACACAAAGTGGTATATACATGCATGATGGGATGGTTACAACATCTGATTTTTGGAGGCAAAAATAAACTAAAATGAATGTTTTAGGGGGGCACTGAAACAAAGTTTCATATTTGCATTTGGTGGATGTTCTTATCCAGAGAGCCTTATGGTCTATCTGTACACATGTAGGAGAAGGTAATGTTAGGAGATTTACCAAAGACTCTTATTAGTATAGTACAAGGGTATTTAATTAGAGTTCAGTAAGGTAGTAAGGGAGATCTCCTCAGTCCAAGGTCTGGACCATCATCATTTTTAACTTGTGTTATGATTCAGTGCTATATCCTGTTTACTGAAGTAGCCTAGTATCAGCATCTTATACCATCAGCAACTGAAATACAAACTTATTACAAATACCATTCAGTATATTTCAGTATATTTACTGTTTAAATGCTGAACTGAATGAATTATTTATAAAGCTCCAACATTTTTTTCCTCACTTCAAGTAAAAACAAGAGCTACATTTAAAAAAACAGAATGCTTTTGAAAAAAACTGCATCTTAAAGTGTGTATTTGTAAAGAAAGTAAATAAAACATGCGTCTTTTTGTAAACTCAGCTTCACAGATTGACATGTTGGTTGTACAGAGCGGTATTCTTTAAAACTAGACAAGCAGGTCCATTCCAGAACCGTTCCTGTTAAACACTCAGTCTTCTCTGTTCACTTTTCTGTTTTTAGAGCTCGTTATTCTTTCTGACTCGCTTTAGTCTCCGACTGCTGCTCCTCGCCCCAATGTGCACAGATCTGATTGGCTGAGGAGCTATTGGTGATCTTACAGCACACGTGATTAGTCTCTGAGTTCACTACGCCGTAAAGCCCGTATACCATAAAGAAAAGAAAAGCTCCGCCACTTAAAATAAACGCTGTCAAGATAAAATCATTCTCAATAGTTTATTAGTTTGGGTTTGCTTTGGACAACGTCTGGGTCCGGATCTGGATAGGTCTGCCTATTAGTGACCCCTGGTACAGTATAATGTGGTTAGCCAGCTGGGAAAGTGAACCCTAGTCTATATCTGTCTAAAGGCATGGTGTCATAAAGAGCCTGTTTAATTGTAAGAAATCTACAGAGGTTGTTTCCAGCATATTAAACTTTAGTGCTACAAACTAGAAATGCAGAATATACGTTCTTTATGAATTTGTCTACTGTACATACACATTTATTTACAAAGGACTGAAAAACAATACACTGAATATTGCAACTAAATATCTTTAGAATCAATTATAACTTTATTTTACATTACTGCAAGTTTTAGGCACTTGGGAAGATTATTATATATAAAAAGCTATTTATTCCAAACAGGAAGCTTTTTTAAACATTCTACCAGTATTAATACAGGAAATAGAACTTGTACTTGTACATCAGTGTGTTTTTTAAACCCTTTCCAAGCTTCTCCTTGTGGAAACAACCCAGTATTATTATCAGTTCTCATCTAATACCTGCTTTGACTGCTCAGTACTTCATTAAGCTAAAATCAAGATTTGCTGCTGAAGGAACTGAATACATTTATACAATGTCTGGGGCGTCCAGGAGAAATCTGGAACTACACTGTTCTTCAAACTGGATCAAGATCTGATCTACTTCTTTCACAATAACATATTCATGTTACTTTGTATTGTATATATGATTATTTACATCTGTTCTAGTGATATCTGGTGGTGAAGATACACTTATTACTAAGATAGAGGCTTTTAAACAATCAGCTTAGGTGCCTCAGACTTTTGCACTGTAGTGTAGTTTCCAAAATCAATGCAGTCTTAAGATCAATGCATCCATTTTTATCATTACTTTATTTATCTCTGCTGTTCTTGCCAGCGCATAGCAAAGAGATGTGTGTGTGTGTGCATCTGTGAGTGTATGAGTTGTGTGAAAGAGACAGAGGCTGCAAAAAGAGGGTGACAGATACAGAAAAAGGCAGAGGGGGAAAAATGAATGGAGTTAAAAAAAGCCCTCTTTGTGACAAGTGCATACAACACCACACAATGTTCAGAGACTAAACGTAACCAGATAAACGCAAATCCACAACACACACACACATACACACACACACACATACACACATACATATATATATATATATATATATATATACTACCGCTCAAAAGTTTGGGATCACAGTGAAATGTTCTTGTTTTTAATGGAGTATCTTCTTCCTTAACACAACAATGGACTGACGGGTCTCTAAAGAAAGTTGTTTCTTTCTGGTCATTGTGAGTCGGTCAGCAAGTCATCAACTGCTGATGCTTCAGATACTAAACTAACCTAGAATGTTGTTCTCCCTTTTATACTCACTTATTAGTAGAATGTTTTTCAGCTGTACATCACAATTGATCAAGAGTGTCCTAACAACCAATTAGCCCAATAACATCCTTAACTTGGATTGGTGGTCGTACCAGGAGATTTAGACAGAGGACTGAGAATTGCTGATAATAGGACTATATGTAAAATAAGCCTCTATACAAAAATAGACTTTAATACAAACATTTTTATTCTTTAAAAATTATCTGATACACTTACATTAATTGTGAAATGAATAATATTGTTTGTGAATTGCATGAAAATTTCATGAAATGAAATTCTAAAGTGATCCTAAACTTTTGAGCGGTAGTGTATATATATATATATATATATATATATATATGATCCGGACACGGACAAGCAGGCTCCTCTGTGGCACACCACCTGAAACAGAGCACCCCTCAGGCAGACAGAGAGAGAGAGAGAGAGAAGAGGCAGACAGACAAAGCCAGAAAAAGAGAGAAGCACAGGGCTCGCATTATCAGATCTATTCGGTGCACACTAGTGCAACATGATATCACAAATGGCTACAGTGTACTAAGTGATCAATTCCCAATATAAACTATATAAGCCAGGCTGACTGATACGCTGACTGAGCTCAGGCCTATAACTCAGCAGTGCAGACCCTTTACTATCTCTAACAATACAAATACAAATACTGTAACGTTTTTAATCTGATCTCATTATTAGTGATTATTGTTATCGGACAGAATCCCACAGTGTTCCACATACAGACACACTTCTGAATGTTTAGTGGGATTGGGAGTAAGTTTTAATAAAGCTTTACATCTGACAGGTTTCATACAATTAGTGCTACATTATGAATGAGCCCTTTAACTACACCCTACAGGATGTCTCATGGGATACCATAGCAGCCTCCAGCAACCACCTGGGATATCATAGCAAGTCTCTTGCTGCTGCTGTTGCTGTGGTATCCCAGGTGGTTGCCAGAAGTGTGCAAGTGTCTCCACTGTTATGTGCAGTGGGTTTTCCTGTCTCTGTCTCCGTTTGTGTCTGGTATGTTTTTGCGATGCAGTTCCCATCCAGTTCCCCAATATTCCAGTCCAGGTTTCCATTCCAGTTCCCTTGTTCCCTAAATTCTGTCTGTAAAACCCGTTTGTTTGCTTATTAAAAGTATAGTTTGTCTAAAAGCTTGCAATTGTGTCCGCCCCTGCCCCTGTTAGTTCCTGCAACCGCCTGACATTTGTATAGTCAGGGAGTAGTTAGCTTAGCATGCCGTGTTTGTGTTTATTTGTGTCACTAGGTTAGGTAGGTGTGTTGTTTGTTTAGTTAGCTGGGTTTTGTTTATTGTTTTGGCCTGGATCACCCCTGAAGTCTGTACTGGTGTTTGTCTTTGTCAAGTTCACTGTAAACCCAGTGCAAGTTCTTTCATTGTTCTTCTAAGTTTTGTGTGGTTTACTTAATTCAATACACACCTATACAGTATTATTCATACTATCATCAATCTGCTACGATCCTTTACCCCTAGGCAGGGTCGTAACACCACAGCAAGTGTCTTGCAAAATTACTAGCAACCAACTTTACATAATGTAAAGGTTCTAGAGTTCTAAGAAGACCCCTTAAATTGGAATACACTAAAGAGACAAGCAAAGATTAATTTCGTGCTGCCATAGTAAGAATCACCACCTACAGAACATATCTGTGGATGCTTCTTTGGCTTCATAGGTTCAAAGAACCTTTACATAATGTAAAGGTTCTAGGGTTCTAAGAAGACCCCTTAAATTGGAATACACTAAAGAGACAAGTGAAGATTCTTTTCATTCTGCCATAGAAGAACCACCATCTACAGAACATATCTGTGGATGCTTCTTTGGCTTCATAAGTTTAAAGAACCTTAACATAATGTTAAGGTTCTAGGGTTCTAAGAAGACCGCTTTAATTGGAGTACACTAAAGAGACAAGTGAAGATTCTTTTCATTCTGCCATAGAAGAACTACCACCTACAGAACATATCTGTGGATGCTTCTTTGGCTTCATAAGTTCAAAAGACCTTTACACAATGTAAAGTTCTAGGGTTCTAAGAAGACCCCTTAAATAGGAATACACTAAAGAGACAAGCAAAGAATTTTCATGCTGCCATAGTAAGAACCACCACCTACAGAACATATCTGTGGATGCTTCTTTGGCTTCATAAGTTTAAAGAACCTTTACACAATGTAAAGTTCTAGAGTTCTAAGAAGACCCCTTAAATTGGAGTACACTAAAGAGACAAGCAAAGATTCTTTTCATGCTGCCATAGAAGAACCACCATCTACAGAACATATCTGTGGTTGCTTCTTTAGTTTCGTTAGCATAATGTAAAGGTTCTAAAGTTCTAAAAACAACCCTTAATTTGGAATACACTAAAGACACCAGCAGGTGTTCTTAGTGCCATACAAGAACTACCACCTTTGGCTCCAAAGCAGGTATCGTCATATCTGTGGACCCTTCTTTAGATTCTTTAGATTAAAGAACCTCCACATAATGCAAAGGTTCTAGGACTAAAAGTTGGTATACGCTCTTAAAAATAAAGATGGAACAAAGGGTTCTTTGCACAACGCTTTAGAAAACAACTTCTTATAGAGCTGTTCTTGTAAAAACAAACATGTTTGGTACATCAGTGCATTCGGTTCACCATTCCGATTGCAAAAATAGCCAGACATGAGAGGTTTAAGAAATAAATAAATAAATAAAAATTATAAATAATAATAATAATATTAATAGAGTATGTTGCTTTTTTTATTTTTTTTTGAGAAGATATTTACAAAACGAGTATAAGGTCTAACGCCATGTCCAGTGTGTGGATCCTTAAATAACATAAATATTTATGTATGTAAATGAGTGTAAGTGTCAAGTCAAGAACTATTTACCATTGGTGCTGTTCTGACTTCTCCAATTCCTTTATTGTGTAGCCCATTTTTCTTAGCTGTCTGAAATACCTCGGCCTTTTATCTCTGTTGCAACGTAAATTCATATCGTAACGCAATTTTTATCACCCGCCTACCGGCACACTTGGCACAGCTTCACAAAATGCACAGAGATTAGCCTGCGAAGGTCTACCAACTGGTTCTTCCTGGCTTCAAGATTAGACTCAAACTGATGCTGCAGATCCGACTTCATTGTAAGAACCTGGCCAATCAGGACAGAGTGGCCAAGCTGACTAGTCAGGGCACACTGGGCTCATTGAGAAGGCGGGGCATAAAGACTCAGGAGCTCTCACAGTCCACACTTTTCTTGTATTCAATTTTTTCATCTGATGACATTATATTTTGAAAACTGTTGTAATTCATGGTTATATAAATGTTTATTTATTGTTCGGAATCAAACATCCTCTTCAAGAGAACAACTTCTGTAAACGTGATGCGTGTCATTAGGTTATGTGAGGAAGAGGCAACAGTTATCAGATAAGTGACCTGGCAAATTAATCGAATCTGGCTGGGACGTCCTATAAAGAGGCACGAGGCAGTAGAAGCCCTCTGTTTGGGTGTGAGGTTAAGTGAGTGGTGTTGGGTCAGCGGGGAAGTCTATAAGGCTGGGGGACGGATTCAAGTGTCCCACCCTGTGAAGGTCCAGCTCATGCTGGTGGTGCCTCACGTACATCATGCATTGTTTTTTGGGGGTTTATTTTTAGGTTGAACTTTTACGACCCAAACTGTTCTCAGATCTGCTACGAGAACCCTAAAGGTTCCAGACTGTTCCCCGGAACCAGCTGCTCACCTGTGACATTCCGAGAGTCAGTGCAGTCCCAGCGAGTCAACCAGAACGTAAAACTCCGTCACGGTTAAAATAGTAAAACATGTTTATGGCCGGGTTCTGTCACACCGCGGGTTCTCACAAGCGCATCCCAAAGTGATGTAACGACGCGGCGCAGCTTCACGCTGTTCATCCACGGCAACCGCGCAACAGACACAATGAACTGAACGTGTGCAGAACAGGAGTTGGCTGGCAGGCGGTCGAGTTTGTGTTAGCGGTGTGTGTGTTGGTGTGTGTGTTGGTGTGCGTGTTTACCATAATGCCCGTCAGCAGACACACTCCTTTGCCACAGTAGGTGTGAGGCACCATGTCTCCGTAGCCGATGGAGAGGAAGGTGATGGAGATGAGCCACATGGCTCCCAGGAAGTTGCTGGTCACGTCCTGAGCATCATGGTACCTGAGAGAGAGAGAGAGAGAGAGAGAGAGAAAGTGAGAGAGAGTGAGTGAGAAAGTGAGAGAGAGAGAGAGAAAGAGTGAGAAACAAACAGAGAGAGAGGGATATAGAAAGAGTGAGTGAGAGACAGAAAGAGAGAAAGAGAGAGAGAAACCGCGAGAGAGAGAGAAAGAGAGAGAAAGAGAAAAAAACAGAGATAAAGAGAAAGAGTGAGAGAAAAAGAGAGAAAGAGTGAGAGTGCAACAGTGAGGGAGAGAGAGAGAGTGAGTGAGAGAAAGAGAGAAAGAGTGAGAGAAACAGAGAGAGCGAGATAGAAGAAGTGAGTGGGGTAGAAAGAGAGACAGAAAGAGAGAAAGAGAAAGAGAGAGTGAGAGAGAGAGACAGCGTAAGAGAAAGAGTGAAAGAGACAGTGAGAGAGTGGGTGACAAAGAGAGAGAGGAAGAGAGAGTGAGAGAGAAACAGAGAGAGAGAGAAAGAGAAAGAGACAGAGAGATAGAGAGCAAGAGTGAGAGAGAAAGAGAGTGAGAATGAAACAGTGAGAGACAGAGAAAGGGTGAGAGAGATAGAGTAAGGGAGGGAAACAGAGAGAGTGAGATAGAAAGAGAGAGAGAGAGAGAGAGAATGACAGAGAGAGAGAGAGAGAAAGAGTGAGAGAGAGAGACAGAGAGAAAGAGAAACAGAGAGAGAGAGAGAGAATGAGAGAGAGAGAGAGAAAGAGTGAGAGAGAGACAGAGAGAAAGAGAGAAAGAGAGAGAGAAAGAGAGAGAGAGAGAGAGAGAGAGAGAGAGCTGTGAGCTATTCCTGTGGTGCAATAACAGTACAGCTGTAGGTCTAGCTCTGTGTTGGTAGGGCACAGGGGGGGCCACTGGCCCCTCAGCTCTCCAGTGCTGCTTCAGTCCCTGTGTCTGTGTAAAGCTGGGTATAGCGTGTGGTTCACATGTTAAATGTGTGTGTTTAGGTGTAACAAGGCTCTGTTTCAGTTCCTGGCTGGACTGCGGGGCTGCGGAGCTGAACTGAGGTGCGGTAATGACAGTGTTGAAGAAAGACAGCTATGCTGTATCGTCTCTGGGGTCTGCGGGGTACAGGCAGAGCTGTATGCCCACTTTTGTAGGTGGTAGAACAAAGAGAACTTCAGTAGCACGAAGAGAAGAACATCTGAACACAGTTTCATTAATATAAGATCCACATGATTAGCTGTGCTGTTGTTCAGAACTGTTATGGGTTTTTTTTCTGGGTTCCCAACAAAAAGAAAACTTGTACATGATATATATTAAAATACATCAATTATTTATATATTTTATTTCTTTATTTATTTTTATTTATAGATTCTTTTGTGTCGTTTTTATTCTTTAATGGCAATAATTAAGCATGAGTTTCAGAAACCTATTCTAATATTAAAATATTAATACTATTATACTATATATATCATTTATTTATTGAGGAAAATCCAAGACTTCATATCTGTTAGTGCTAAAAGTATGTGATGCTGGTGGATGTTCGTGGGTTTTCTCACATGGACTGTTCGCTTCAGTTCCTTCCACAACATTTCCATTAGATTAAGATCAGAACTTTAACTTAGTCATTCCAAAACAGTAACTTTACTCTACTCTGGTCATTCTTTAATAGAACGGTTTATATACTTATGGTTGTTTCGCTTACTCCACGTTCTCTTGGGATTCAGTTTACAGACAGATGTCTTGAGACTTTCCTTTAGATTTCACTCTTACAGTTCAGAAATTGTATTGTTCCATCAATGACGACAAGCCATCCTGGTCCAACCCATGATACTACCACCACCATGTTTCACAGACTGGACAAGGTTCTCATGTAAGCAGTGTTTTCCTTTCTCCATACACAACGCTTCTCCTTTAAACCAAAATGTTCTATTTCAGTCCCCAAAATGGTTGTGGAAAGATGTCCCTGTGATGTTTGGGTAACTGTAGACAGGTAGCAATGTTCTCTTTGGAGAGCAGCTCTTGTTGGTGAACTCAAGAACTTTAAAAAGAGCCACAGTGAGAGACATGAGAGACACCATGGACGCTTATGGCCAATGTAGAGCGACTGATCAACATAATATGTCTTTGGACGAGAGGGAGGAAACTGGAGTACCCGGAGGAAACCCACAGAGCGGCCCAGACCGGGAATCCAACCCGGATCATCTTGCTGCTCTAAATGAAACAACCAGACTCTAGATTTACCTTCCCGGTAAATTAACAGCTAATTCAAGAGGTGCATATACTTTTCCTACTAACAAATCTGTAACGTTGGATCATTTTCCTCAATATATAATATAAATATAATATAAATAACCGTGTATAATATGTTTTGTCTGGTTTGTTTAATTGGGTTCTCTTCATCGTCGCTGTCCAATTAAAAACATGTATCTCTATTTTTGTTGATTTTGAGTTTTCTACCTCATTTGAAGACGCCAATGGCTGTTTACATTGTCTGCCAATGGCTGTTTACATTGTCTGCCAATGGCTGTTTACAATGCTCCAAAATAGCTTGGGAAAAACTCTGGTTCTATTGACTTACATTGAAAGTAAAGTATGTTTTTGGTCTCTCCTGTAAAGTTACTATTTTGCTTGTTTTTCACTGGATAACAACGATATGTACTTTTCATGAAAATCTGATTATGTTTTAGGTCAAATACAGAGAATTCCAAAGAGTTCCCCAACACAAGCACCACTGTAGGGGTGTGCCATATAGTATCGTACACAATAATATCGCCAACATTTTTTAATATGGTGAACGATATTATACCCCGAAATATCATACCATATCACCCATCCTTAATTATCACATCAGGTACTACTTTTACTGTTTTTAACAAAAGATAAATTCTCACTTTTCTCATTTCCCATTCTATATCTACTAGAGACAGATTTTATCTGTCCAGTATCATTCACTTTACTTCAGTCCTGGATATATGGAGATATTTGGAGTGCATTATTTAGTATCGTGACATTCTGGATCATTGACTTCTGTTACAATCTGATGAAAATTCTTGTATTTTTTAATATCTCAGTTTGGGGTGTGCCATATCATATTGTATGCAATAATAAAATTTAATTTTCATTTTGTTACAGTAGTGTATTCTTGATTATTTTTTTTTAATTCAATGTTTTTTTATCATATCGCCAAGAGTATCGTTATCGCAAAAATATCATGAAATATTGTGATATTATTGTAGGGCCATATCGTCCACCCCTTCACCACTGTACATTAATATAAGATAAGATAAACCTTTATTAGTCCCACAGTGGAGAAATTTAGTGTTACAGCCGCAAAGGGATAGCAAGGCACTCAGTACAAAAACTAGATAAATGAACATGACAGTATATACAATTTAAGTAATAAAAGTCAAAAACAATATTATTTACATTACATTAACCCTTAAATTAAATTGTACATGAGGGGAAAACATTGCACACTGTTATATTGCAAACTCTCTTTCCAGTAAGTGTGTAGAGCTTATATGGGTGTGAGTATGTGGTCTACTGGTTGTAGAGTCTACCAGTAGCAGGAAGTAATGACTTGTGATACCACTCCTTCACACACTTGGGGTGAAGCAGCCTGTCCCTAAAGGAGCTGCCCAGTCTCAAGCATTGGGTGGGAGTCATTAAATATAATAATAAACTGGTGGCGGTCAGCAGGCTATGCCCACCAATGCTCACTGCTGCACTTTGCTGCCTGGTGATCCAGCGAGTCACATAACATTCAAACATTTAGATGTTATATGGTGTCTTGTTGCTTTAACTAACAGGTAGGCAGCGCTTGTTTCCCCGCTAGGTGATAAATAACACTTGTGCGAAAGCATTTCCATCTATTATTCACAAATGTGAGCAAAACGGTTGCACTTTCATTTGCGTGCACATATGGTGAAGAGAAATCCCTAGCTTTCTTCTCCAAGTGCTCTCAGCAATGGTATACAATTGTTGTGTTTCTTGGCGAGCGTCTCACAAAGTAGTCTTTATCCGAACTGTTGGCAACTCTTCATGCCAAACAGGAGAAAATACACAATCACGGTTTAAAACAGCAGGACAATCCATATACTGGAACATCTCCACTCTCAGGAGAAGGTGGGAAGGGCTCCTCTTTATGTAGAAGGCCAGTAAAGGGGAATCACGCTGCCACACTATTTAATTTCCCATCTTCCAGTTCTCACATGGCCTCCCGTCATTTGTTTTCATGGAGACAGGTCACACTGTCCATTCGTCTGCACATGTCAATATGAAATATGGCACATGGACATGGCAATATGAAATATATATATATATATATATATATATATATATATATATATATATATATATATATATATATAGTCACAATCCAAAATGGTACCTCCAAAAGCTGATTTTAATGTAAGTCAATGGAACCAAAATTTATCCCAAGTTATATCATGGAATGAATAGAAATATATTTGAAATAAACAAATATATATATATATATACACTATGGCTCAAAAGTTTGGGATCACAGTGAAATGTTCTTGTTTTCAATGGAGTATCTTCTTCCTTAACACAACAATGTACTGACGGGTCTCTAAGGAAAGTTGTTTCTTTCTGGTCATTTTGAGTCGGTCAGCAAGCCATCAACTGCTGATCTTCAGATACTAAACTAACCTAGAACGTTGTTCTCACTTTTATACTCACTTATTAGTAGAATGTTTTTCAGCTGTGCTTCACAATTGAGCAAGAGTGTCCTAACAACCAATTAGTCCAATAACATCCTTAACTTGGATTGGCGGTCGTACCAGGAGATTTAGACAGAGGACTGAGAATTACTGATAATAGAACTATATGCAAAATAAGCCTCTATACAAAAATAGACTTTAATACAAACATTTTTATTCTTTAAAAATCATCTGATACACTTACATTAATTGAGAAATGGACAATAATGTTTGTGAATTGCATGAAATGCATGAAATGAAATTCTAAAGTGATCCTAAACTTTTGAACGGTAGTGTATATATATATATATACACACACATCGCTGTTTAAAGAAAAACAAGTCTTTAAAATGACAACTTTACAGGAGAGGGCATCAACCTTTCCATGATACTACCACCACTATGTTTCACAGACTGGACAAGGTTCTCGTTTATTCTTTTAAATCGTATGCAATGTTTTCATTTCTCCATGCAGTATGCTTCTCCTTTAAACCAAATAATTCTATTTTGGTCCTATTTTGGTTGTGGACAGATGTCCCTGTGATGTTTAGGTAACTGTAGACAGGTAGCAATGTTCTTTCTGGAGAGCAGCTGAGTGTTCTCTTGTTGGTTGTTGGACTTAAGATCATTAAAAAGAGCCACAGTGAGAGAGACTTTTGTAGCTTGGCCTGAGTTTATTTGTGTCCTTGTGTACTATTAATATGAACGGGTCATGTGTGCCAAAAACATTCACAGTGCCAAAAACAGTCACAGTCCAAAGAAAAATGGCAACAGGCCAAAAACTGAATTTACTTTCAATGCAAGAATCTAAATTCTTTTAAGTGATTTTGGAGCAGGTGGCTCGGTGGTGTAGTGGTTAGTATGGTGGTGTAGTGGTTAGTATGGTGGTGTAGTGGTTAGTACGGTGGTGTAGTGGTTAGTATGGTGGTGTAGTGGTTAGTACGGTGGTGTATTAGTTAGTATGGTGGTGTAGTGGTTAGTACGGTGGTGTAGTGGTTAGTACGGTGGTGTAGTGGTTAGTATGGTGGTGTAGTAGTTAGTATGGTGGTGTAGTGGTTAGTATGGTGGTGTAGTGGTTAGTATGGTGGTGTAGTGGTTTGTACGGTGGTGTAGTGGTTAGTACGGTGGTGTAGTGGTTAGTACGGTGGGTTAGTGGTTAGTACGGTGGTGTAGTGGTTAGTATGGTGGTGTAGTAGTTAGTATGGTGGTGTAGTGGTTAGTATGGTGGTGTAGTGGTTAGTATGGTGGTGTAGTGGTTAGTATGGTGGTGTAGTGGTTTGTACGGTGGTGTAGTGGTTAGTACGGTGGTGTAGTGGTTAGTACGGTGGTGTAGTGGTTAGTATGGTGGTGTAGTGGTTAGTACGGTGGTGTAGTGGTTAGTACGGTGGTGTAGTGGTTAGTATGGTGGTGTAGAGGTTAGTACGGTGGTGTAGTGGTTAGTACGGTGGTGTAGTGGTTAGTATGGTGGTGTAGTGGTCAGTATGGTGGTGTAGTGGTTAGTACGGTGGTGTAGTGGTTAGTACGGTGGTGTAGTGGTCAGTATGGTGGTGTAGTAGTTAGTATGGTGGTGTAGTGGTTAGTATGGTGGTGTAGTGGTTAGTATGGTGGTGTAGTGGTTAGTACGGTGGTGTAGTGGTCAGTATGGTGGTGTAGTGGTTAGTACGGTGGTGTAGTGGTTAGTACGGTGGTGTAGTGGTTAGTACGGTGGTGTAGTGGTTAGTATGGTGGTGTAGTGGTTAGTACGGTGGTGTAGTGGTTAGTACGGTGGTGTAGTGGTTAGTATGGTGGTGTAGTGGTTAGTACGGAGGTGTAGTGGTTAGTATGGTGGTGTAGTGGTTAGTATGGTGGTGTAGTGGTTAGTATGGTGGTGTAGTGGTTAGTATGGTGGTGTAGTGGTTAGTACGGAGGTGTAGTGGTTAGTATGGTGGTGTAGTGGTTAGTATGGTGGTGTAGTGGTTAGTACGGTGGTGTAGTGGTTAGTACGGTGGTGTAGTGGTTAGTATGGTGGTGTAGTGGTTAGTATGGTGGTGTAGTGGTCAGTACGGTGGTGTAGTGGTTAGTATGGTGATGTAGTGGTTAGTATGGTGGTGTAGTGGTCAGTACGGTGGTGTAGTGGTTAGTATGGTGGTGTAGTGGTTAGTATGGTGGTGTAGTGGTTAGTATGGTGATGTAGTGGTTAGTATGGTGATGTAGTAGTTAGTATGGTGGTGTAGTGGTTAGTATGGTGGTGTAGTGGTTAGTATGGTGGTGTAGTGGTTAGTACGGTGGTGTAGTGGTTAGTACGGTGGTGTAGTGGTTAGCACTGTCTCCTCACAGTAAGACGCTCCTGGTCGGGGTTGTTCTGTGTGGAGTGTGTATGTTCTTCCGGTGATTGAGTGGGTTTCCTCCGGGTACTCTGGTTTCCTCCCACAGTCCAAACACATGCATGTTAGGTTGATTGGTCACTTTAAATTGCGAGTGTGTGTTGGCCATGCAATGGCGAACTGTCCATGGTGCCCAATAACGCTGGGATTGGCTCCAGACCCCCCATGACCCCGACTAGCGGGATTAAGCATCAGATAATGGATAGAATGATGGATTTTGGAGGATTTTTATTCTATATGTCATCGCTGTCCAAGGAAAAACAAGTATCTTTAAAATGACAACTTTATGTTTACTTTACTGTTAAAGCCAATAGAAACAAAAAAATCCCAAGTGATTTTGGAGCATTTTTATTGGTCCGTTCACCACAAAGTAGTCACATAATGTAAACAGTAGCTGTGTTTAAATAATGTAGAAAAATGAAAATCGACAGAACCTGAGATTTTTCTTTGGTTGGACAGCAAGGATATATAAATATATGTATGTATGTGTGTGTGTGTGTGTGTGTGTGTATATATATATATATATATATATATATATATATATATATATGTATGTATATATATATATATATATATATATATATATATATATATGTATATATATATATATATATATATATATATATATATATATATATATATATATATATATATATATGTGCCCTGTTGTGCCAACCAGTAACATTGCTGCTTCGACCTGGGGAATCCTCTGCTTTCTAATTAATGCACCTACAGTGGTACCATGCACTCGGTTGCCATGGCAACACCCCTGGCAGAGCCAGGGACGCCCACGCTATGGCCCGGGGGCTTGATTCAGCCTGCGACCTTTTTAAACGGCAACATGCGAAATGTAAGGGAAACGCGGCGCGGGATTGGCTGGAGCGGCTGCCTGACGGCAAGTTGGACTGCGTTTGCGTTCGGCCGTGGAATGTGCCGTTGCCGGCAGGACGAAAAGCGTTCTCCCTCTCTCTCTCTCCCTCTCTCTCTCTCTCTCTCTCTCTGTCTCTCTCTCTCTCTCTCCGCACACTGCTCTTCCTTTTTTATCTCTCACCTCTCGCACACTCGTACGGTCCAGGCCGCGATGATCCAGAGGGAGATGCTGAAGACCAGCAGCACTGTGCCCGGGCAGATAGTCATCAGGGTCTTCATCACGAACCGCGTGTTAAAGTGCACCTAGTGAGAAAAGCACACGAGTAAACATCCGTCAGAAGCCCCCCTGTCACATCCCACTTCTCTGTCTGTTCTCACCTGCTTCTAAAACATTCTCAGCAGCCGCTCGGCCGTATGTCCTTTACAGTGCAACCCAGGATAAGAGCTTTAAGTTAGTCACCGGTCACACCAGTAGCCTCTCGGGATGGAACTACACATCTGGAGACTTCTGGTGCTGGACTGGGGTGAAGGTCTTATTCCAGCTTATGAAAACTAATGTTAATTTGTATTGCATGTAGGGCTGGGCGATATGGAAAAAAATCTATATCACGATATTTTTTTTCATATCAGTCGATATCGATATATATCACGATATGAATCAAATCACTATTGTCTTTTTACTTAAGTGAGAAGTGAAGATATCAAAATGTACACATTTGGTTATATGTAAATGTACAAATAATTGTTTTTTAGAGAACACAACTGTTTCAAATAAATTAAACACACACACACATACATACACACACACACACATATATACATAGGGCAGTATTAGTATGAACAGACACTGTGTTAAGCAGACACTGTGTTAAGCAGACTGTTGCTGACCCTTTAAGTTCGGGCTGAGGAAAGGACTCATAGCGGTGAGTCGACTCTCTGTCGGCTCTAATAGAGAGTTGGTTTAGTGATTCTGTTTTCAGTAGAATATAAAGTTTCCTACTCGAGATTTTTGATTATAAAGTCAACATTGTTTCAGCGTTCACACTTAAACTCCTACAACATACATATATTTATCTTCATCGATTACGAAATTACGTCCATTACCATAACGTGCATTGATGCGTCGCTAAGGTGGCCACGCCCACTAAAGCATGGATTTATCCGGAGCCATTCATCTAAAGTTGTGGGAGTGTTTCACACAGAAACACAACAGTGTGGTGCTCTGTCAGCTCTGCTCAGTGGAGATGATCACAACAGTACAACTGCTATACACGAGACCTTGAAGCTCAAACATCCCGTAGAGCTTCATCAACACAGCAGCAGGACAGCACCTGTTTACCTGTTTATCTAATCTTATAGATTATTTTAAGATTATTAACACGTGTATCATGTTTCTTTCAGTAGTAGTTTATGTTTTCTGATGTCATTTTCTCTTATTTTATTCTCTCTGCTCGACTGTGAACGTCTGCAGTAACTTATTACTAGCAGGTGGGTTAAGCTGCCGCTACGCCTACACTCTGTGCTGTGAGCTTCAACATGAAATAGCAGGAACTCTAGTTTAGCCACCTGATTGGTTTGAAGCGGCACTATTCTCATTCTCATTGGCTGTTCGTGTTGTCACTCAAAACACGGACGCAACTTAATTCTATCGACTTTTTATTGATTACGTCTTCTAGTTCTATCGAGGAAACGTTATTTCACGATATTTATTGTTATCGTTTTATCGCCCAGCCCTAATCGCATGGATGCCAATATGTTTACTGCCCATGCAACCAAACATCAAATTTCCTGGGAGACTTCTAAGGCCTGTATTATATTCAGCCATGGGCTAACGACAGGCCTGCTGAGCACTGGACAGTGTAAACAAGCGCTTCATCTGCCACTAATGAGAAGAACTGGATTGGTTTAGAAATTTAATAGACTCCGTATAGGAAGTTAATAAAATATACAATATATTCACTCTATTCTAGGGATGGGAAGATCCACAGATGCCAGTATCAGTGTACCGATTAGTGTTGCACCGATACCGATACTGCACCGATACTAAAATTTGTAACGCCATCATTTTGAGGGGTGGCACGACCAGCAAAGACTTCAATACCTAAAATTAAATTAAGCACTTTAAGTGTAAGCACGTCAAAGAACACAGGATTTATAGCCATATATCGAGCATTTAAGTCAGAGTTGGTATCAGTACTCGGTATCGGCAGATACTTGAAAAGCTGGTATCGGTATCAGTAAGGAAAAAGTGGTATCGGTGTATCCCTAGTACCGATATCACAATCTCTCACACCCACCGCTGCCTCTCCTTCAGCTTCAGATTCAGCTCTGCTTAGGACTGCTAGCTCGGAAAACAGAGCTCTGCAACTTTTCTTTTTCAGAGCTGCTTGTTGTGAAAGGGGCTGATTGTAAAGGTCACAGCAGAAACAGCAGAACTGATATGCTTACTCAGAGCAGTAGCAGAGAAACTGGCCTAACTTCATTTATGATCTGAGATCTGTTTAAGAAGAAACAGAGTACAAATAAACCTCGAAACCAGAAAAACATCTCCCGCAACTGGACTACCAAAAACTTCTAACTGTGCTTCTAATCTGCTGGTCCATCCAAATCAATAGATCAGACGCTGTTACATTACAGTCATTAGTGTTTTGAATTTGACCTCCATATTTAACCCACCCGTACACACTAGGGGGCAGTAAAACACCCACATATACACATATTAGTGAACAGACACACTAGTAAAGAAACACACTAGTGAACATACACACTAGGGGGCAGTAAAACACCCACATATACACATATTAGTGAACAGACACACTAGTAAAGAAACACACTAGTGAACATACACACTAGGGGGCAGTAAAACACCCACATGTACACATATTAGTGAACAGACACACTAGTAAAGAAACACACTAGTGAACATACACACTAGGGGGCAGTAAAACACCCACATGTACACATATTGGTGAACAGACACACTAGTGAAGAAACACACTAGTGAACATACACACTAGGGGGCAGTAAAACACCCACATATACACATATTAGTGAACAGACACACTAGTGAAGAAACACACTAGTGAACATACACACCAGGGGGCAGTAAAACACCCACATGTACACATATTCGTGAACAGACACACTAGTGAAGAAACACACTAGTGAACATACACACTAGGGGGCAGTAAAACACCCACATGTACACATTATAGTGAACAGACACACTAGTGAAGAAACACACTAGTGAACATACACACTAGTGAAGAAACACACTAGTGAACATACACACTAGGGGGCAGTAAAACACCCACATATACACATATTAGTGAACAGACACACTAGTGAAGAAACACACTAGTGAACATACACACTAGTGAAGAAACACACTAGTGAACATACACACTAGGGGGCAGTAAAACACCCACATATACACATATTAGTGAACAGACACACTAGTGAAGAAACACACTAGTGAACATACACACTAGTGAAGAAACGCACTAGTGAACATACACACTAGGGGGCAGTAAAACACCCACATATACACATACTAGTGAACAGACACACTAGTGAAGAAACACACTAGTGAACATACACACTAGGGGGCAGTAAAACACCCACATATACACATACTAGTGAACAGACACACTAGTGAAGAAACACACTAGTGAACATACACACTAAGGGGCAGTAAAACACCCACATATACACATATTAGTGAACAGACACACTAGTGAAGAAACACACTAGTGAACATACACACTAAGGGACAGTAAAACACCCACATATACACATATTAGTGAACAGACACACTAGTGAACATACACACTAGTGAAGAAACACACTAGTGAACATACACACTAGGGGCAGTAAAACACCCACATATACACATATTAGTGAACAGAAACACTAGTGAAGAAACACACTAGTGAACATACACACTAGGGGGCAGTAAAACACCCACATATACACATATTAGTGAACAGACACACTAGTGAAGAAACACACTAGTGAACATACACACTAGGGGGCAGTAAAACACCCACATATACACATATTAGTGAACAGACACACTAGTGAAGAAACACACTAGTGAACATACAAACTAGAGGGCAGTAAAACTCCCACATGTACACATATTAGTGAACAGACACACTAGTGAAGAGACACACTAGTGAACATACACACTAGGGGGCAGTAAAACACCCACATATACACATATTAGTGAACAGACACACTAGTGAAGAAACACACTAGTGAACATACACACTAGGGGGCAGTAAAACACCCACATATACACATATTAGTGAACAGACACACTAGTGAAGAAACACACTAGTGAACATACACACTGGGGGCAGTAAAACACCCACATATACACATATTAGTGAACAGACACACTAGTGAAGAAACACACTAGTGAACATACACACTAGGGGGCAGTAAAACACCCACATATATACATAATAGTGAACAGACACTAGTGAAGAGACACACTAGTAAACAGGCAGACTAGGGGGCAGTAAAACACCCACATTCACACACACATTAGTGAACAGACACACTAGGGGGCAGTGAAACACCCACATATATACACACTAGTGAACATACACACTAGGGGGCAGTGCAACACCCACATTCACACACACATTAGTGAACAGACACACTAGGGGGCAGTGAAACATCCACATACACACACATTAGTGAACAGACACACTAGGGGCAGTGAAACACCCACATATACACACTGGTCAACAGATATACTAGTGAACAGGCACACTAGGGGGCAGTAAAACACCCACATACACACTAGGGGGCAGTGAAACACCCAGATACACACACTAGTGAACTATAGGGCAGGTGAGCACACTGGCTCGGGGCGTGAGCAGCCCTATCCACAGTGCCCGGGGGAGGGTTAGGTGCCTTTCCCCGCCCTCAGCCAAAAACACTGAACTGCAGCTGTTGTTCTTTTGCACACTCATCTGTTATACTGAATAGTTGTGTTCAGAAAGTAGCAAACTGAAAAGATCCGCTCGTGCTGAATCAGACAAACCAGATCAGTTGACGACTCTAGTCAGTCTATGAAGTCGTTCCCTGAGGCTGTTTCTAAGCTCAGGTTTTAAGGTGTTACGTCTGAAGATCTACGCTTGTTTGAAACTCAAGTGCAGCCAGAAAGTGCCTCCTGTCAGAAACGACAACAACAACATGCTAACTGCAGGGCCCCTGAGGTCCGCTGAGGACACGCCTCGGACTGTAGCCGGACGCTAGCACTCGTTTATCAGTATTTCTTAAAGCGTGATGATGAAAACCATCAATCACGCGTCTAAACGAGGAGTCTGACAGGAACGAACCTTCTGAAACCACTCCTGGCCATCAATCACGGAATCACTCATAGCTGGAAAAACAGGCCTCCGCTCCATACATCATGTGGTGTTTCTAAGAACCCGGAAAAAGTTCAACTCAATTAACTCTCCCTGCTGACGCCGAGCGGCTGACTCGCATAGCAATGTTCAAACGGCTCGAAAGGAATAATTTGGGAGGAAAAACATCTAATTCGGACGATTTTCCTCGTATCCCAAGAGCGGCCGATCAAACAAGACATGTTTTGGTTTCGCTGCTGTCGTTAGCGCTGGAGCTACGAGGCCAACGGAGCTAACGAGTCTAAACGACATACAGTCACTGAACGCTTTACTAGATACACATACCTTGAGCATGTAGGACCACACTCAAAGACTGCAGCTCATCTGATTCTCTACATGCTTTGTTATCAATAGTCAGGACCTCCACTGATTGAAGGACTAGAGAATGGAGTAGTTGGTGGACCTACAAGTTTGGAACCAGCTCAACACACACTGACACACCTCAGTGTCACTGCTGGACTGAGAATAGTTCACCAACCAAAACTATCCAGACAACAGTGGATGTGGACCAACAAGTTTGGAATCCACCAACCAAAACTATCCAGCCAACAGTGTCCTGTGGGCAGCGTCCTGTGACTCAGTGTCACTGCTGGACTGAGAACAGTCCACCAACCAAAACTATCCAGCCAACAGTGTCCTGTGGGCAGCGTCCTGTGACTCAGTGTCACTGCTGGACTGAGAACAGTCCACCAACCAAAACTATCCAGCCAACAGTGTCCTGTGACCACAGATGAAGGACCAGAGAATGGAGTATTTGGTGGACCAACAAGTTTGGAACCAGCTCAACACACTCTAACACACCTTAGTGTCACTGCTGGACTGAGAATAGTCCACCAACCAAAACTATCCAGACAACAGTGTCCTGTGGGCAGCGTCCTGTGATCACTGATGAAGGACCAGAGAATGGAGTAGTTGGTGGACCAACAAGTTTGGAACCAGCTCAACACACTCTAACACACCTCAGTGTCACTGCTGGACTGAGAATAGTCCACCAACCAAAACTATCCAGACAACAGTGTCCTGTAGACACTGCGACCACCAAAGAAAACAAACTGTGCAGCAACAGATGGACCACCAACTTTACATCTACAAGGTGGACCAGCAAAGTAGGTGTGTCTAACACCTCACTCCACCAACACTGCTGTGTCTGATCCACTCACTAACACACCATCATCGTGTCAATGTCATTGCAGTCCTGAGAATGACCTACCACCCAAATAACACCTGCTCTGTGGTGGTCCTGTGGGGGTCCTGACCATTGAGGAACATGGTAACAAAGTATACAGAGAATCAGATGGACTACAGTCTGTAAGTGTAGCTCCTATATGGTAAGTGGAGCTGATGAAGTGGACAGTGAGTGTAGATACAAGCAGGTGGAGCTAATGAAGTGGTCAGTGAGTGATCTCAAATTCTCCTTTCGCAGAGCTAAAGAAGAAAACTAGGGAAACCAAACACAGCGGCTGATCCACGACAGGCTTTTGGACCAAGACCACCATGAAACCCACCCCCGAATACCAAACCAGAGGAACTGGTATCCAGACCCCTTTACATTTTTCACTCTTTGTTTTATTGCAGCCACCAAAAAAGTTCATTTTATTTCTCATTAATGTACATTTAGCACCCCGTCTTAACAGATAAAAACAGAAATGTAGATCTTCAGATCCTTTGCTGTGACACTCATACTTAACTTGCATGCTGCCCATTTCTTCTGATCCTCCTTGAGATGGTTCTACTCCTTCATTGGAGTCCAGCTGTGTTTAATTCAACTGATTGGACTTGATTAGGAAAGGCACACACATGTCTATATAAGACCTCACAGCGCATGTCAGAGCAAATGAGAATCATGAGGTTGAAGGAACTGCCCAAGGAGCTCAGAGAATTTCTGCAGCACTCTAGAGTCCTAAGAGCACAGTGGCCTCCATAATCCTGAAATGGAAGAAGTTTGGGACGACCAGAGCTCTTCCTAAACCGGCCCGTCCAGACAAACTATGGGGGAAGAGCCTTGGTGGGAGAGGTAAAGAAGAACCCAAAGATCACTGAGCTCCAGAGATGCAGTAGGGATGTAGAGCAGAGATGGGAGAAAGTTCCACAAAGTCAACTATCACTGCAGCCCTCCACCAGTCGGGGCTTTATAGCAGCGTGGCCCGATGGAAGCCTCTCCTCAGTGAAAGCCCGCATAGAATTAGCCAAAAAACACACGAAAGACTCCCAGACTATGAGAAATAAGATTCTCTGGACTGATAAGACGAAGATTGAACCTTTTGGCATTAATTCTAAGCAGTATGTGTGGAGAAAGCCAGGCCCTGCTCATCACCTGCCCAATACAATCCCAACAGTGAAACATGGTGGTGGCAGCATCATGCTACGGGGGTGTTTTTCAGCTGCAGGGACAAGGACGACTGGTTGCAGTTGAAGGAAAGATGAATGCAGCCAAGTACAGAGATATCCTGCAAGAAAACCTCTTCCAGAGTGCTTAGGACCTTAGATTGGGCCAAAGGTTCACCTTTCAACAAGACAATGACCCTAAGCACACAGCTAAACTAACAAAGGAGTGGCTTCGGAACAACTCTGTGACCATTCTCGACTGTCCCGGCCAGAGCCCTGACCTAAACCCAATTGAGCATCTGTCCACTAACGTTCATCATCCAACCTGACGCAACTGGAGAGGTTCTGCAAGGAACTATGGCAGAGGATCCCCGAATCCAGGTGTTGAAAAACTTGTTGCATCATTGCCAAGAAGACCGTGCTAGTGCAAAAGGGTGCTTCTACTCAACACTGAGCAAAGCGTCTGAATACTTATGACCAAGATGAGGTGCTAAGTGTACATTAATGAGAAATAAAATGAACTTTTTTTGATTTTAGCAAATGGCTGCAATGAAAAAAAGAGTAAAATTTTTTTAAAGGGGTCTGAATACTTGCCGTACCCACTGTACCTCCTCAGACGAACTTCTCGTTAAAGTCGACGAGGGGAGCTAATTACTGCGTGGCATCAGCTTCCGCCGGCGCCATTAAACCTGGATCTGCCAGTTAGCTGGGGCGAAATGCCGCCGTACAAACGTGCGACATCAATGGGACGGAGGGAATTACGCAGGAGAGGCTCGATTCCTGCGTGAAGACTGGAGGCACGTAAAACGAGACGAGCTTGAGGAGAGAGGCAACGGCCGGAAGAAAAGAAATGGAAATGAAGAGAGCAGGTGGGAAGAGGAGGGAGCAGCCAGACGAGAGCGAGTTGGAGAACAAGGGAGAACGAGAAAACACAACCACAACAGCGTCAACGACTCGCTTCCACTGACACAAATTAGAGCTAACGCCGAGCTCAGCTCGCTCCTCGCAGTCCTCCAAGGCAGCGGTTTTCGCCTGGCCTTGACTCAAAAACCACATCTGTGATTTAATATTAAGTCAGAGGGTGGCCAGAGGTGGACCCTCCTGTGAAGCTTGGCCAGCCCCCTGGGACCACCCCCGTCAAACAGCATAAAACTGCCTCTCAGTTTGATTCCTTTCATAATTCTACTCAATGGCTTCACATCAGCAGCCCGATCCACTCGTTTCCCAACTGTTTGAATGCAGTGGATGTCAAGTGGAAGCGTCGGCGCCAGCTTCAAAACATTCTGGCCACGTCCCAAATCGCATACCACAGCACTGGATAGTGTATATAACAAAAGGCCACCATCATTACAAGTGTGTTCACCAGTATAGACACAGCCTTAGTTGGTACATCACTCTACTGGGCAAGAAATACAAATAATAGTCATACAGTTTGATACTAATGTCAACCTCTACACAATCTAGGCCTGCACTGAAGTTTAACCTGGCGAGTGACCTAAATTCCTAGACACCTGCTCAGTTACATGGGCTCCATATTTATCAGTTTCCACCTCAGATGGTGCTGTCGTTACGCTCAGGTGCAGCTAACCCCTGCATAATTTAAGGCGGAATGGAAAATTTTAATGAAAAGCTGTGGAAAAGGAAACGGAGGGTATTGCTGTGTGGTAGTGACTGTAATCATTACTGGGCCGCTCGTGGGATGGAGGTTTGGGAACCAGCCCTGTGATCAGAAGGTCGCCGGTTTGATCCCCTAAGCCGACAGAGCAAGACACCTAACCCCCAACTGCTCCCCGTGGGCTGCCCAACACTCCAGGCAATTGTGCTCACTGCCCCCTAGTGTGTGTGTGTGTATAAGGGGGTGGGTGTTTCACTGCACAGATGGGTTTCATGTGGAGATCAGATTTTAAATTCATATTCCTGGTTATCAGATCATTTACATTGAGTCAGAGTCCGAGCTGTGCCAAAATATAACAACTTAAAAGAAAGGAAAACAAGGAAAAAGCTGCTGCTGTGGCTTGTACCATTGAGAACTAGACTCAATAATAATAATAATAATAATAATAATAAATTACTGATTTAACCATTACACACATCAGCCCAACTAGCTGGCTGTTGGTGTATATAAAGCTGACTTAAGGCTCACTTTTCCAACTTTTTCCTACATTTTTCTAGGGCTGTGTATTGGCAAGAACCTAGTGATACAACACGTATCGTGATACAGTGGTCTCGATTCAATATATCACGATATATTACGATACTGCAAGAAAAGTAATATAATGCGATCTTTTAAATCCTACTATTAAAAACACCACTATATAAAGAGGTTTGCCAGTGATTACAATAGCATTGCGCCCTTGTGCTGCTTGTTATTGTTGGAGTAGAGATAAAAATGGATTACAACACTGCCATCTAGTGGTCAGAGGTTTAAACACAACACACACTGATTCACTGTCTGCCAGGAATCTGTGCATCGATACCGTGTTTTTAAGAATCGATACAGTATCACTAAACATAATATCTCGATATTCTATATTTCAATATTTACAATATTTTCTTTTCGATCAGATGGATTTGAGCACCTGTAAACCGTGTAAACTGTAGGCATTTTAAGAGCTTGTAAAAGTACTCCCCGACCCACCTTGTTGAGGGCTCCTATGCTTCGCGAGGAGGCGTCGGTGAAGAGCTTGCTGTGGAGGAGCATGACGCGAGCGATGAGGTAGAGTCGGAGGAACATGGGCACAGACAGCACCATGTCCAGGTCTGCCTCCGCCTGCGAGGGGATGTAGGTGAAGGCCAGGCGCGCGCGCCACACGAACTTGAAGTCGCCCGGCACCGGGTGCACGGCCGACACCAGCAGCTCCAGCGCGATCAGCAGCACCCGCTCCATCGTCATGGCGATGCGCCAGTCATCCGCCCCGTTGTCGATGACGAAGAGCTGGAAATGGGGGGGGGAGAACAGGACGGTTAGCTGAAACTGTTTAGGTGATGTTCACAACAAACGGGGTTATGTTATGTTCCAGCAGCCAGAGAATGAGCATATTACGACCAATGAGAAGCGCCAACAGGTACGCTGCTACGAGGAACTGTCCAAAGAAAAAAATTTATCTCAAATTTGGTCGATTTTTTTTTCATGCGTCATTTGAACCCAACGGCTGCCGTTTACCACGTGTGAAAGGTTCGTGACAAATGGACCAATAGAAGAGGTCCAAAATCACTTTTTCAAAATTCTGGTTTCATAGACTTACATTGACAGTAAAGACTGTTTTTGGCCTCTCCTGTAAAGTTGCTATTTTGGAGATGCTTTTTTTTTATTTATTTATTTTTTTTATTTGGTTCTTGGATACACCAACCACACGGGGAAGGGAACAAAGACCCTGAGAATGCAACCCCTTTTGTTCTTTGCTATACTAAAAATGTCACATTCAAGTTTATTTGACATTTGCAGATCATGTCAGGACTTACATGCATTGAAATGTATATAATATTATATATATATATATTCATTGGTCAGCGACGATATATATATATATAAACATATCGTCGCTGACCAATGAAAAACGTGTATCTCCACTTTTGTTGTTTTGAGTTTTCTACATTATTTGAACACGCCAATGGTCGTCTACATTGTGTAAAAATTTCATAATGAATGGACCAATAGAAGTGCTCCAAAACAGCTTGGAGAACATTTAGGTTCCATTGAAAGTAAAGTATGTTTTTATATATATATATATATATATATATATACACATATATACACTACCACTCAAAAGTTTCACAGTGAAATGTTCTTGTTTTCAATGGAGTATCTTCTTCCTTAACACAACAATGGACTGACGGGTCTCTAAAGAAAGTTGTTTCTTTCTGGTCATTGTGAGCCGGTCAGCAAGCCATCAACTGCTGAAGTTTCAGATACTAAACTAACCTAGAATGTTGTTCCCTTTTATACTCACTTATTAGTAGAATGTTTTTCAGCTGTGCTTCACAATTGAGCAAGAGTGTCCTAACAACCAATTAACCCAATAACATCCTTAACTTGGATTGGCGGCCGTACCAGGAGATTTAGACAGAGGACTGAGAATTACTGATAATAGGACTATATGCAAAATAAGCCTCTATACAAAAATAGACTTTAATACAAACATTTTTATTCTTTAAAAATCATCTGATACACTTACAATAATTGTGAAATGGACAATATTGTTTGTGAATTGCATGAAAATTGCTTGAAATGAAATTCTAAAGTGATCCTAAACTTTTGAGCAGTAGTGTATATATACAGCATGGCAGTCCAATAAAAAACATGTATCTCCATTTTTATTGATTTTTAGGTTTTCTACATCATTTGAATCTGACAGCTGCCCTTTACATTGAGTAAACATTTCATGATGAATGGACCAATAGAAATGCTCCTAAATCACTTGGGAAAGAACCTGGTTGAGGCTGTTTTTGGCCTCTACTGTAAAGTTACTACTATATATATATATATATATATATATATATATATATATATATATATATATATATATATATATATATATATATATATATATATATATATAATTTGAACACACCAATGGTTGTTTATATTGTGTTTATATTGTGGGATGAATGGACCAATAGAGGTGCTCCAAAATAGCTTGGAAAAAATTCTGGTTTCATTGACTTACATTAAAGTAAAGTATGTTTTTGGTCTCTCCTGTAAAGTTGCAATTTCGGAGACACTTGTTTTTCATTGGACAGCGACTATATACAATAAAATAAACCAGGATAACAAAGGAATATACAAAAAATATACACAAGCTCATAGAGCGAACAGAACTAACAACTGGGTTCATGTTCGAAGGCTTTCCTGGTGATGAAGACATTAAGTGCAAAACTCATTCAGTACAAGTTTATTCAAAGAACTGGTGGAGTTTTTGTAAGTGCTCAGAAAAGATGAGGTTCAGAAGGATAAAAATCGGTACCGTAACTGATAAATAATGTAAAAACATCCAAACCAGATTAAATCAAGCTAAGGTAACCAAGGAGAAAGGTCTCGGTCTATAGAAGCTAGGTTTCTGCTTTCATGTGTTAAGCCAGATAAAAAACGAGGCCCGAGTGCGGTTCTTCTATTCTCTCCCTTCAGTGTCTTCTCTTAGTCCCAGCAGCGCCGAGCCCACCGAGCAACAAAGCATAAAGCTGAGGTAACACTGGAGCTGCTCTTGCCATGTGTCAAGCCCTTGTAGATATTCAAACGCTCGACGTTCAAGCGAGGCCGCATGGTATCTCTGCAGGTACCTACGGGGACCAAGCTGTCCTGTACAATATCTTTCTAGCTGCCGTCCTGCCAGGAGTTGACCTGGAAAACTTACGTAATCCTCTGCTTTTGCCTCAGAGTGACCTTTCAGCCCCGAACAGAACCTCTGCAGACTCATAAATCAGCCCGTACGTGATTAAACATCACTGATTACATGTTAATCCAAAGCATCAGCTTCTTACAACACCAGAACCCACCATATCCACCACCTACTACACAGGTGTCGCAGTGTAGGCACAGCACACTCTTATGCACCAAACTAGGGTTGCCAAACGTCCCGTAAATAAAGAAGCCCTGTCTTGTAGACGTGTCTTGTATTGAACTGATATGGGACGAGCAAATCAGTTCAGTGTAAAGACTAATACAGGCTGGTTTGTATGAGGCGAGAACTGTTCTCCAACATCACCGTACAAAGTTACAATTTCTTCAATTTTTATAACACAGCAGCTGCCATTTATGTTCAAGTTTATGATGAATGGACCAATGGAAACGCTCCAAAATCACTTATAATAATTCTGGTTCCATAGACTCACATAGAAAGTAAAGACCGTGTTCGTCCTCTCCTGCAAAGTTGCCATATTGCAGATACCTGTTTTTTTTAAACAGCGACGATATACTTCACTCAAGTCTTACTGCACTTACTTTTATAAGCTTACTTTTAAAATTAATTTTCTTTATACTTTTATATCCTTGGTTTTAATTATAAAATTAAATGAATGAAATTAGTAATTAATTTCAATTAAAAACTTTTCCTTAAACGCTTGTATTATTTTTATGTTATGCACTTTATCTCTTTGGGTTTAATGTCATGTTCTTATTTTTTAAACTCAATTTATTTTTTTCCCTTAAATGCTTGTATTATTTTTATGTTAAGCACTTTATCTCTTTGGTTTTAACGTCATGTTCTTAATTTTTTTCAATTCAATATAATTTTTTTCCCTTAAATGCTTGTATTATTTTTATGTTAAACACCTTATATCTTTGGTTTTAACGTCATGTTCTTAATTTTTAAATTCGATATAATTTTTTTGCCCTTAAATGCTTGTATTATTTTTATGTTAAACACTTTATATCTTTGGTTTTAACATCATCTTCTTAATTTTTAAATTCAATTTAATTTTTTTTTCTTAAATGCTTGTATTATTTTTATGTTATGCACTTTATCTCTTTGGGTTTAACGTCATGTTCTTAATTTTTTAATTCAATTTTAAATTTAGCATTAAATACTTGTATTATTGTATTATATGTGAAATTAGTTTTGAGCTGTATTTTAAATGTATGAAAATAAGCTATATAAATAAAGCTTATTATTTAAACTTTTATTATTATTATTATTATTATTATTATTATTATTATTATTAATATTATTAATATTATTAAGAATATCCACAAGGGCTCAATTTGGCTTTTGTCAGTGGGTGTTAATGCAAACCAGCTGGATTTCAAGATTCAAGATTCAGGATTCCGAAGTTACTCTAGACTCCGAAATGAGCCGGGACAAAGAAGGCGGGGCTAAAAGGCTGGTGCTGCTCTATAAGCTAACGTTCACAACAACTAAGCTCATGTGTAACGAGTCTGACGGCGATTCTGACCACCTGAAGTCGCCGGACAAGATTGAATAGTTAAGCATATAAGATCTCAGTGTTGAACCTGAACTCCATTCCGACTGGGCTGGGAAATACAAAGCGCTCCAGCTGTCGCAGCCTTGGTAAGACCTGGATGTGGCGGCTCGTGGCCCTCCAGGTCAGAGCCTCGGATTTTACCGCACCTAATCTAAGTCCCGGATGAGGAAAGGAGAAAAAAAAAATAATGGGGGCCCGCTTACATAAACACCCTCGGAGCCAAATCATCCATTACATGTTTAATGGAGACTTCAAGATCGGGAATTAATAATTCAATTGGACTAATCAAAATACTCATTAAACGGTGCTTATGAAATTAGAAAAGGGGAACACTAAAGCATGTTCTGGGTGCTAGCAGTGGCACTGAAAGTAAAACAGATTGATGAGAACATGCTGTCGGGGCCTTTTTCATCATCCTGCAGAAGCCAAACAGGCAGACGAATATGCAAACATAATTCTCTTATTGTAATGTGCTGAGACAGTTATAGTACAGTCTCTCTCTCTTTTGGCTTTCTCGCTCTGTCTCTCTCGTTTCTTCTCGGTTCGGCTGCGTCTCGGGGTCAGAGGCTGTCTCCGCGCGCGGAACAGGAAGCTGACTGTGTGGGTCGCGGCTGCAGCGGCGTTTAAGGGTAATTGCGAGCGGTAGAGTGGTTTGTTTAGCTGATGTGCGGAGAGCGAGAGGGTTTTTCCCTTCCGCCTCCTGACACTCGCTCAGCCACAGAAATGCTAATGATTCTGGGGGAGTCCTGAGAGGACGGACGGGGCTGATTTCCATAGAGACGTACAGTACTGGGATTCGCGTCCTGTTGCCTGTGTGTTTGTGAGCCGGTTGTGTATCAACGTGTGCACAGACACACACACACACACACACACACACACACATACATACAGACACACACACACACACACACACATACAGACACACACATGCGTCTCAACAGGTCTCAGTGGCATGTAGGTGGGGGGCAGCTCATCACTTCACTCAGCATGACTACCTGATCAAAATGTTATATGTTCTGGTGTGTGTGTGTGTGTGTGTGTGTGTGTGTGAGTGTGTGTGTGTGTGTGTGTGTGTGTGTGTGTGAGAGAGTGTGTGTATGTGTGAGTGAATGAGTGTGTTTGTGTGTGTGAGTGTGTTTGTGTGTGAGTGTGTTTGTGTGTGAGTGTGTGTGTGTGTGTGTGTGTGTGTGTGTGTGTGTGAGAGTGTGTGTGTGCATGGGTTTGGTATGGGGGGGTGCTGTTGGGGGGCTGGCACTGTACATGTCATACGGCCGTAAAATGTGTGTGTTTTTTTCTGGAAAAGCCAGCCTCGTCATGGTGACTGTTGCCTAGGCAACAACATCAAAGACCAGCCAAGCTTAATTAGGGTCCCCAGTGAGAGAGAGAATGACTGTGTGTGTGTGTGAGAGAGAGAGAGAGAGAGAACAGGGGAGAAAGAGAGAGAGGGAGGAAGAGAGAAAGAGAGAGAGAACAAGAGAGAACAAGAGGGAACAGCGAACAGGGGAGAGGGACAGAGTGAAAGAGAGATGGGAGAAAGAAGGAGAGAGAAAGAGAAAGAAAGACAGGGAGAGAGGAAGAGAAAGAAAAAGAGAGAGAGAGAGAGAACGGGGAGTAGGAGAGAAAGAGAGACAGAGACAGAGAGAACACGGAAGAAAGAGCGTAAGGAAGAGAGAGAGAGAGAAAAAGAGAGAACAAGAGAGAACAGCGAATAGGGAAAGAGATGAAGAGAGAGAAGGAGAGAGAAAAGAAGGAAAGAGAAAAAAAGATAGAGAGAAACAGATAATGAAAACAGGAAGTGGAGTGAGAGAGGAAAGAAAAAGAAAGAGAGTAAGGGAAATGAAAGAAAGAATTGGAGATAAAGAATGGGAAGAAGGTGGGGAGAGAGGAGGAGAACAGGATAAAGCAATAGAAAAGAAAGAATTAGAGAACAGGGAGAAAGGGAAAGAAAGAAAAAGAATGAGAAATGAAAAAAGGAGACAGAGAACTAGGGAGAGAGGCAGAGAGGACAGGAAGAAGAGAGGCGAGAGACAGAAGAAGAGATAAAAGAAAGAAAGGAAGACAGGACAGGAAGGAGAGGAGGAGTAGAGATGGAAGGAAGGGCATGAATGTGAGAGAGAGACAGAGAGAGTGTAGGTGGGCGGGTTATGATGGAGAGGAAGGGAATGTTCTTTCATTCTGAGTGTGTGGGTGTGCAGGAGTTTGGATCAATGAATTGTGAATGTGTGTGTGTGTGTGTGAGTGTGTGTGTGAGTGAGTGTGTGAGTGTGTAAGGTTTATGCTACATTGTGGGGACAGAAACCTGCTAATATCTTACATTTTAGTGACCTTTCATGCTTGTAGGGACCCCGAGCTGGTCCCCACATTGGTATGGTTAGGGTTAGAATAAAGCATTACTTTTGAAATGATGGTAAAGTAGAGATCAGGGTTAGAATTAGAGTAAGGTTATGATTAGGGTACATTTAGGGTTAGCATAAGGTTATGGTTAGGATAAGGTTATGTTTAGGGTAAGGTAAGGCTTAGGATACGATTATGTATATAAAATGTTTAGGGTAATGGTTATGGTTAAGATAAGGTTATGTTTAGGCTAAGGTTAGGGTTAGGATAAGGTTATGTTTAGGGTACGGTTAGGGTTAGGATAAGGTTATGTTTAGGGTTAGGATAAGGTTATGTATATGGTTAGGTTAGGTATGTTATGATTAGGATAAGGTTAGGGTTAGGATAATGTTATGTATATGTTATGTTTAAGGTAAGGTTATGGTTAGGATAAGGTTATGTATATGGTAAGGTTATGGTTAGGAAAGGTTATGTATATGGTAAGGTTATGGTTAGGATGAGGCTATGTATAAGGTAAGGTTATGGTTAGGATGAGGCTATGTATATGGTGAGGTTAGAGTTAGGATAAGGTTATGTATATGGTGAGGTTATGTTTAGGATAAGGTTATGTATATGGTGAGGTTAGAGTTAGGATAAGGCTATGTATATGGTAAGGTTATGTTTAGGATAAGGTTATGTAGATGGTAAGGTTATGGTTAGGATAAGGTTATGTATATGGTGAGGTTAGGGTTAGGATAAGGTTATGTATATGGTGAGGTTAGAGTTAGGATAAGGCTATGTATATGGTAAGGTTATGTTTAGGATAAGGTTATGTATATGGTAAGGTTATGGTTAGGATAAGGTTATGTATATGGTGAGGTTAGAGTTAGGATAAGGTTATGTAGATGGTGAGGTTAGAGTTAGGATAAGGTTATGTAGATGGTAAGGTTATGGTTAGGATAAGGCTATGTATATGGTGAGGTTAGAGTTAGGATAAGGTTATGTATATGGTGAGGTTAGAGTTAGGATAAGGTTATGTATATGGTAAGGTTATGGTTAGGATAAGGTTATGTATATGGTAAGGTTATGGTTAGGATAAGGTTATGTATATGATAAGGTTATGGTTAGGATAAGGCTACGTATATGGTGAGGTTAGGGTTAGGATAAGGTTATGTATATGATAAGGTTATGGTTAGGATAAGGCTACGTATATGGTGAGGTTAGGGTTAGGATAAGGTTATGTATATGGTAAGGTTATGGTTAGGATAAGGCTATGTATATGGTAAGGTTATGGTTAGGATAAGGCTATGTATATGGTAGGGTTAGGGTAATGTTAGGCCTACGATAATGTAATGTATATGTTATGTATAGGGTAAGGTTAGGTTTAGGATAAGGTTATGTATATGGTAAGGTTAGGTATGTTATGATTAGGATAAGGTTAGGCCTAGGATAATGTTATGTGTATGTTATGTATAGGGTAAGGTTAGGGTTAGGATAATGTTATGTGTATGTTATGTTTAGGATAAGGTTAGGCCTAGGATAATGTTATGTGTATGTTATGTATAGGGTAAGGTTAGGGTTAGGATAATGTTATGTGTATGTTATGTATAGGGTAAGGTTAGGGTTAGGATAATGTTATGTGTATGTTATGTTTAGGATAAGGTTAGGCCTAGGATAATGTTATGTGTATGTTATGTTTAGGATAAGGTTAGGGTTAGGATAATGTTATGTGTGTTATGTTTAGGGTAAGGTTAGGGTTAGGATAAGGTTATTTTTAGGGTAAGGTTAGGGTTAGGATAAGGTTATGTTTAGAGCATGGTTAGGAATAAGGTTTAGGTTAAGGTTAGGGGTGTCGGAAATGTTTCTTACATATGATGCCCGTCTGCTAAAGTCATAGACACCGATAGCAAAGTTTATGTATATGGTAAAGTTTATGGCTCAGCAAATCCTATCATTTTAAGATAACCTCCCAAGGAAACCTGCCACAAGCCCAGGAGATAACGCCTTGGCCGGTTGTGTCCCAGGGGCCAGATAAAACATGAAAGCAGGCCTATATGACTGTTGCCAGTCAAATTCAGACCATTCTCAGTCCTTCTTAGTTCATGTTGGTACCGCAGTATCTTCCAGAATAAAGCACCTACTCTGAACTGGTCTCCATCTTTATTTTGATGGTGAGAAAAGAAGTTACAACAGGGATTAAGATTAGGGTAAGTTTAGGGTTAGGGTTGGGTTAGTGTTAGGGTTTGAGAAATGATTAGCCTAGTAAAAGTTCTGGTTAAGGTTTAAGTTAGTGTAAAGGGTAAGGTTGATTTTAGGAGGTTAAGGTTAAGGATAAGGTTAATGTTTAGGTTTAGGTTAGGAAGTTAGGGTCAGGGTATTGTTAAGGTTAGCGTGTTAGGGTTAGGAATAAGTTCAAGGGTAGGATTTAGGTTAGAGAATGGTTAGGATTAGGGTAATGGTTAGGCTGCAAGTAGTTCTGGTTAAAGTTTGGGTTAGGGTTAGATATAGGTTTAAGGTTAGGGTTAGAGTAATGGTTAGGCTAGAAGTTGTTCTGATTAAGGTTTGGGTTGGGGGTTACAGTTAAGGTTAGGGGGTTGGGCTTAATAGTAGTTCTGATTAAAGCTTAGGCTAAAGGTTAGGGGGTTCTGGTTAGAGTTATGGGTTAAGGTTATGAGTTAGGGGGTTAGAGTTAGATTATTGTTAGGGAGTTAAGATTAGGTTACAGTTAAGGTTAGGTAGTTAGAGTTAAGTTACAGTTAGGGTTGATGTTAGGTGGTTAGGGTTTAGGTTAGGGTTAAGGTTAGGGTTAATGTTAGAGGGTTAGGGGGTTAGGATTAGGTTACGGTTAAGGTTAGGTGGTTAGAGTTAAGTTACAGTTAGGGTTGATGTTAGGTGGTTAGGGTTTAGGTTAGGGTTAATGTTAGAGGGTTAGGGGTTTAGGGTTAAGGCACTAGGGTTAGATTATGGTTAGGGTTAAGGTTAGGGATTAGGCTTTAGGTTATAGGGTTAAGCTTAGGGGGTTAGGGTTATCTTGGGTTAGGGTTAAAGTTAAGGTTAGGGGGTTAGGGTTATCTTGGGTTAGGCTTTAGGTTAGGGTTAGAGTTAAGGTTAGGGGGTTAGGGTTTAAGTTAGGGTTAAGGGGTTACAGCTTAGGTTAGGGTTACGGTTTAGGCTAGGATTAGAGTTAAGGTTAAAGGGTTAGGATTAGGTTGGGGTTAAGGGGTTAGGTCAGAGGGTTAGGTTTTAGGTTAGGGTTAAGGTTAAAGGGTGAGGGTTAAGTTGGGGTTAAGGGGTTAGGGTTTAGGTTAGGGTTAGGGTTAAGGGGTTAGGTGTTAGGGCTTAGGTTAAGGTTAGGGGTTAAAGGGTTAGGGTTAGGTTGGGGTTAAGGGATTAGGGTTTAGGTTGGGCTTTAAGGTTTAGGTCAGGGTTAAGGGGTTACAGCTTAGGTTAGAGTTAAGGTTAAAAGGTTAGGATTAGGTTGGGGTTAAGGGGTTAGGTTAGAGGGTTAGGTTTTAGGTTAGGGTTAAGGTTAAAGGGTGAGGGTTAAGTTGGGGTTAAGGGGTTAGGGTTTAGGTTAGGGTTAGGGTTAGGGTTAAGGGGTTAGGGCTTAGGTTAGGGGTTAGAGGATTAGGGTTAGGTTGGGGTTAAGGGATTAGGGTTTAGGTTAGGATTGAGGGTTAGGGTTAGGTTGGGTTTAAGGGGTTAGGGTTAGGTTGGGTTTAAGGGGTTAGGGTTTAAGTTAGGCTAGTACTAGTTCATAAAGGGAAGTCTATGTAATGTCCCCACACTGTGCGCTGTATTGTACTGAAGTACAGGAGAGAATCAGAGCATATCGGAGAGATGATGAAGCTCCATCGTCCGTCATCGTCCTTCTCTCCTCCGGCTCATTCGCCTCTATCCCTATACACTCATCCCTCCCCACTCCCTCCTTCTTTCCTTTCGTTCTTTTTTTGGGGCCCAATTGCCACCAGGATATGTTTAATAATTAAATTCCATTAGTGAAGGTAATCGGTCATCGTGAATGACTGGACGGTGCCACCTTCTTCCATCACCAGAAAAAGAGCAAGAGAGAGAGAGAGAGAGAGAGAGAGAGAGAGAGAGAGAGAGAGAGAGAGAGAGAGAGAAACCCAGATCCTCCTATTAAATAATGGCCAGAGCCAATTAGGAAAAATTAGGAGAGAAAGGTACAGACCGGAGGGAGGAAAAAAGGGGGAGAGCAAGCGAGAGGGAGGGGTGAGGGGAGAGAATGATTAACGGAGAGAGATGAGAAACAGAAACAGAAGGCAGGCCAGGACACAGAGAGAGTGAGAGGGGGATCAGAGAGAACGAGAAATAGAGAGAACAAGGAGAGACAAGGTACATAAAGGAACTGAGGAAAGAAAGGGGGAATGATAGAGAGAAAGACAGAAAAGGTGAGAGAAAAGGGAAAAGATATGAGGAAACAGAGGAGTGAGAGAAAGAAAGAATATAAGTAGGAGAGAAAAGGTATAAATGGACGAACAGATATATAGAAATAGAAGAGAATGAGCAACAAGAGACGAGAAGTTGGAAAGCATGTGAAGAATGAAAGAAAGAATAAATCAATAAACAAATAATCAAAGTGAAAAGGAGAGAAAAGAGAAACAGGAAAGCAACGAGAGAAGAAGAGGTGGAAAGGATATGAAGAAAGGAAGGAAGAAAGGAAAGTATTAGAGTACAATAGAAAGAATAGGGGAGAAAAGGGAAGCGGTGTGAGAGAAAGAAAGAAAGAAAGAAAGAAAGAAAGAAAGAAAGAAAGAATAAAAAAGTAGGAAAGAGAGAGACTGACCTTAAAACACATTTATCACATCATGTAAATAAATGCTCTACATGTTAATAACATAGCACAGAGAGAGAGAGAGAGAGAGAGAGAGAGAGAAAGAAAGGGGGACAAAAAGAGGAAGGGGGGATATATAGAGAGATAGGAGAGAAACAGAGAGAGAGATGGAGGAAGTAAAAAGAGAGAGGAGAGAAAGAGTGAAAGAAAGGGAGAGAAAGATAAAGGGAGAGAAAGAATGAGAATGAGAGATAGAGGGAGGAAGAGAGACAGAGAGAGAAAGACAGAAAAAGAGACACAGACAAAAAGAAAGAGAGACAGAGAATAAGAGGGAGCAAAAGAAAGGGAGAGAGGGAAATGAGGGAGAAAGAGAGGAAAGGAGATATATAAGGAAATAAATTGAGGTCTATGTAGTGTCCCCACAATTCACATAAACTAGCTTGTGTGTTGTACATAGAGAGGAAGAGAGAGAGAGGGGGACAGAAAGAGGAAATGAGGGATATATATATATATACATAGAGAGAGATAGCAGGAGAGACAGAGAGAGAGAGATAGAGAGGACAGTGAGAAAGAGAGATAAAACGATGGAGAGAGAGACACACAGGAAGAGAAAGACAGAGAGAGAGAAAGAGAGAGAGGAGAGAAAGTAAAAGAGAGAGAGGGAGAGAGAAGGAGAGAAAGAGTGAAAGAAAGGGAGAGAAAGAGATAAAGGGAGAGAAAGAATGAGAATGAGAGATAGAGGGAGGAAGAGAGACAGAGAGAGAAAGACAGAAAAAGAGACACAGACAAAAAGAAAGAGAGACAGAGAATAAGAGGGAGCAAGAGAAAGGGAGAGAGGGAAATGAGGGAGGAAGAGAGGAAAGGGGAGATATAAGGAAATAAATGGAGGTCTATGTAGTGTCCCCACAATTCACATAAACTAGCTTGTGTGTTGTACATAGAGAGGAAGAGAGAAAGAGGGGGACAGAAAGAGGAAATGAGGGATATATATATATATACATACAGAGAGATAGCAGGAGAGACAGAGAGAGATAGAGAGGCCAGTGAGAAAGAGAGATAAAACGATGGAGAGAGAGACACACAGGAAGAGAAAAAGAGAGAGAGAGAAAGAGTGAGGTGTTTGTTTTCACTGTCTTGGTCTGTTCTGTCAGAGACACCTCTGTTGTGATAAAGGAACAGAACACCCCGGGGCATTATAGCCCAGTAATCAGTCAGTCACACACACACACACACACACACACACACACACACAGTGTCTCTGCGCCCCACTACGACAGATCAGACATGAAAAGGCTAGAAATCTAAAGCTGAAGAGATGTAACAAAAATTCCTGATCAATCCGGAATACAAACCAGGAGAATCCCCACATCAGCACAACCGCACACTCTGGTACATGTAACAGACACAACGTTTTCCTTAAAACATCCCAGCAAGATCTGAATTTACAGAAACTCTCCGTGAACAGCTTGCTTCCACTCATAATTAGCTCAGACACCACGATCTGATTTGATCTGAACCGCTAACAGCTCGCTCTACACAGTAACTAAGCCTCACCACTCCAACACATCCAACACTGCATTACCTTAAGTGTGTTTTTAGGGTCGTGGTCTTCTGTAGGACCTCCGTTGAGGTTCAGTTCACAAATACATGCTCTAATACTCTCTTACAGCTCCATCAACTACTGTTCTGATCAATCTGTTCTGATACTGCCACCACCATGTTTCACTAGTGGGATGAGGAGGCTCTAATGCATGTAGATACAATTTTTGCCTTCTTCATTCAAATAACATTATTTTAGAGGTCTTCTGAGATCTGGGTGGTCTTTGTGGAACTTTAGACAGGCAGGAATGTTGTTGACAGTAGGGGCTTCCTCCATGCTACCATTCCATATACATATTATTCTTATTCTTATAGTTTGCTTGACAGTGGCCAGGAATGTTGATCGGCCCATGTTCAGACAACGTTTGCAGTACGTTGTAACAATGTTCACTCTGTTGATCTCCTGCTGCTGCAGTTACGGTCAAATTAAATTCATTAGTTAAACAATTCTTCTTTATTCTGCACACACGTGTGGTCCTTAGCTATTTTGATATTGTCCTACCTCCCACCCCCCCACCCCACTGAAAAAAGCTTGGAGACCCCTGTTTTAGGGTAAACTGACAATATTCAAGCATGTTAAATACAATATTTGTGACCTATTTACTTTATTACTGTCTACAAATCATCATAGAATTAACCCTAAAAGCTGGATTGACCTATAACAGAGGTTCTAAATCTGGTCCTTCAGGAACCCCAAGCCAGTCTACATTTTTTGCTCCAACCCAAGCAAACACATGGAAATGTGGACCACCTGAGGACCTACTTTGAGAACCACCGAGCTATGGCATACTCCCTCTCGCGTTCTATTGCTAAAATAAATGTGGTCCTCTTACTCTCCTGTGACGCTCGCGGACCCTCACGTGTCCATTAGGTTAGTCATAGTTGTACACTCACTGTCCACTTCATCAGAAATCCCTCTCTTGTAGCTACGCTTATCTTCTGGTGTACAGTTAAGAGGCTGCAGCTCATCTGTGGAGGCTTCATTTGCAACAGCCATCTTCTATCATGGTGAGTTTCGGACCACAGGGCCTGGCTGGGAACTCCACCAGCTCTCCACAAGCACTGCAAAGTCAGGGTCAACACTGTGCCGGGAACTGTCCCACCCAAATAATACTTGACTAGAGATAAGAACAGACGGACTACAGGTAGGACTGTAACCGAACACCTACCTAGTGGTCCAATAAGGTAGGTGGAGTTCAAATAGTGGTCAGAAAGTGGAAATATAGGGTAGGGGTTTCTAATAAAGCAGAAGGTTGCCATGAGCATCACAGCTTCACAGCTTTTCTATTCGGGTAGCAGGTTGACTTTGTGATACTCATCACCGTCCAAAGAAATCATACATCTCCACTTCGGCAGATTTTCATTTTTCTATATCATTCGAACACGACAGCTGCTCTTTATGTTTTTTGAGAATTTCATGATGAATGGACCAATAGAAGTGCTCCAAAAAAGCTTGGAAAAAATTCTGGTTCCATTGACTTACATTGAAAGTGAAGACCATTTTTGGCCTCCCCTGCCAAGTTGCTGTCGCCGTCTTTGGACAGCGACCGCATTAATCTATAATCAAAGACGGTGGACGGATATTGAACTGCATCAGTGCGTTTGTAGTGACCTCAAAGATGGATTGGTTTAACGGGGGGCCAAATAGGCCTTGCAAAAGTAACCATCACAAACAAAAAGAAATCAATGGCAATGATACGCTCTGTGGTCCACATCTGTGAACGAGCTGCCTTCCTACAAACATAAATGTATAAATCTATAACAAATACAGTGTTAAAGATTAAAGCCCCAGGACAATATACAGAGTTTTCTTTCTAATAAACTTCACATCTCCCACAAAGGCAACTCCACAGGAGAGGCCAAAAACCAACTATACTTTTAATGTACCTCCATAGAACCAGAAGTTTTTCCAGGCTATTTTGGAGCATCTCTATTGGTCCATTCATCATGAAGCTTTCTCAGGATATAAAGAGCAGCTGTCATGTTCAAACGATGGGGAAAAATTGAAGTCAACCAAATTGGAGGTGCAAGTTTTTCTTTGAACGGCGATGATTTAAATATTTATTAACATTTTCCCAATGTCTACTAACTGTCTCACCATATGTCTCTCCTCTCCATGTAAACTGGACAGTGCTAATTGTGGGTAAGGCTTCAGTAAGCATCTCCTGGCCAATCTCAAGGCTGATGTCTCTCTGGCCCCGCCCACAGCATAACCAAACGCTCGCAAGCAAGACCTCCTGTCTGTAGCCGCCAATCACTCTTCCATTTGTGCATCCCTTCATTCATGCACCGCTTCGTCTGTTTGTTTATTTATTTGTGACTTTTTTGTTTAGTTAGTGTCACATAACACATAAACAGCTGGACAACTGTATAAGTTCTGTATGAGGGGGCGGAGGGTGTGGCTGTCAATCAAGCTGCTTATAGGATCTGATCAGCGGTGTGTAAAGTATGTTTTTCTTATATATATATATATATATATATCCGCACACATTTGTCTATTCCTTTATTCGTGCACTGTTACCCCCAAAGGACCACCACAGGACCCCCACAGGACCACCACAGGGCAGGTACTCTTAGAGAGTTGGATCATTCTCAACACTATATAATATATATACACTGTATTGCCCAAAGTATTCGCTTGTCTGCCTTCACATGTATATAAACGTCCCATTCTTAATCCATAGGGTTTAATATGATGTCGACCCAACCTTTGCAGCTATAACAGCTTCAACTCCTCTGGGAAGTCTCTCCACACAGTTTAGGAGTGTGTTTATGGGAATGTTGGACCGTTCTTCCAGAAGTATGTTTGTGAGCTCAGACACTGATGTTGGACGAGAAGGTCTGGCTCTCAGTCTCCGCTCTAATTCATCCCAAAGGTGTTCTATCAGGTTGAGGTCAGGACTCTATGCAGGCTAGTCAAGTTCTTCCACACCGAACTCGCTCCTCCATGTCTTTATGGAGATGCTTGTTGGAACAGGAAGGGGTCGTCCCCAAACTGTTCCTGCAATGTTGGGAGCATGAAATTGTCCAAAATCTCTTGATCTGCTGAAGCATTAAGAGCTCCTTTCACTGGAACTAAGGGGCCGAGCCCAACTCCTGAACATTCACCCCACACCATAATAATCCTCCCTCCACCAAACTTTACACTTGGCACAATGCAGTCAGACAAGCACTGTTCTCCTGGCAACCACCAAACTCAGACTTGTTCATCAGATTGGTCACTCCATAGAACACGTCTTCACTGCTCTAAAGTCCAGTGACGGCATGCGGTATATATATATATATTTATTGTGTACTCTGTGAACTGTGAGCTCATTTAACCACATTAACTTACCGTCAGGAGAACACCCCACATACTCCACATAACGCTGAAGAAACGATATGCTAATTTACTCAGGCTTTAAAAAAAGAATTCCACATATTTGTGCATATTTCTGCATAATTCCGTCGTTAAGATGTAAAAAATGTCATTCGGAGTGTGTTGATGTGAAATGCGCCATTCAGCTAAAACATAAAGAGTCAGGAGTGTTTGGAGTGCTAGTGATAGGAACCAGCCTGAAACTGTTTAACGCTCCTGAAAGCCGGGCCACCTCTGAGACGCTGTTACATAAAGCGGTTATGAATACGGGCTGAGATATTACTGTACAGGAGTTTGGAGATCAAGCTCTTAAATCAATTTATGTTAAAGAGGCACGAGCAGAGCGCTGCAGAGCAAACGAGCGTTATCAGCATTACACACCGTCTCGGTCCAGAGGAAACCATGTAGCTCTGAAAGGCAACTTTCTAGAAGAGGGGAAACACCTACTATGCTTTTAATGGAAGTCAATGGAACCAGAAGTTTTCCCAAGCTCTTTTGGAGCATTTCTATTGGTCCATCACTAAACGTCCACAGGATATAAAATCGCCAATATGAAGATCCAAGTCTTTTTAAACAGCGACGACATACGTGTGCAAAGTGTGTCTTATTAACATTATATTACTATTATTATTATATTATTATTATTATTATTATCAGCGTCTAATAACCGTCTGCAGTGCTAATTGTGGGTAAGGCTTCTGTAAACATCTCCTGACCAATCAGAGAAACGAGAATCGTCCACCAACCAGCAACATCCAGCCAACAGTGTCCTGTGGGCGGCGTCCTATAAGCACTGATGAAGGACTAGAGAACACAAACTGTGCAGTCTGACTTACATCTACAAGGTGGACCAGCAAGTAGTAGGAGTGTCTAATAGAGTGGACAGTGAGTGGACACAGTGTTTAAACGCTCCAGCAGCAGCACTGCTGTGTCTGATCCACTCACACCAGCACAACACACACTAACACACACCCACCATGTCAGTGTCACTGCAGTGCTGAGAATGACCCACCATCCAAACAAATATCTGCTCTGTGGTGGTCCTGTGGGGGGTCCTGACCTGTCCCACACTCACCAAAACTTATCATCATCTGAGCCACTCTCACCAAAAATTATCATCATCTGTCCCACTCTCACCAAAAATGATCAACATCTGTCCCACTCTCACCTAAAATTATCAACATCTGTCCCACTCTCACCAAAAATTATCAACATCTGTCCCACTCTCACCAAAACTTATCATCATCTGTCCCACTCTCACCTAAAATTATCATCATCTGTCCCACTCTCACCAAAACTTATCATCATCTGTCCCACTCTCACCTAAAATTATCAACATCTGTCCCACTCTCACCAAAAATTATCATCATCTGTCCCACTCTCACCAAAAATGATCAACATCTGTCCCACTCTCACCAAAAATTATCATCATCTGTCCCACTCTCACCAAAAATGATCAACATCTGTCCCACTCTCACCAAAAATTATCATCATCTGTCCCACTCTCACCAAAAATTATCATCATCTGTCCCACTCTCACCAAAACTTATCAACATCTGTCCCACTCTCACCAAAACTTATCATCATCTGTCCCACTCTCATCAAAACTTATCATCATCTGTCCCAATCTCACCAAAACTTATCATCATCTGTCCCACTCTCACCAAAACTTATCAACATCTGTCCCAATCTCACCAAAACTTATCATCATCTGTCCCACACTCACCAAAAATTATCATCATCTGTCCCACTCTCACCAAAACTTATCATCATCTGTCCCACTCTCACCAAAACTTATCATCATCTGTCCCACTCTCATCAAAACTTATCAACATCTGTCCCACTCTCACCAAAACTTATCAACATCTGTCCCACTCTCACCAAAACTTATCATCATCTGTCCCACTCTCACCAAAACTTATCAACATCTGTCCCACTCTCATCAAAACTTATCATCATCTGTCCCAATCTCACCAAAACTTATCAACATCTGTCCCACTCTCATCAAAAATTATCAACATCTGTCCCACTCTCATCAAAACTTATCATCATCTATCCCACTCTCACCAAAAATGAGCAACATCTGTCCCACTCTCACCAAAACTTATCATCATCTGTCCCACTCTCACCAAAACTTATCATCATCTGTCCCACTCTCACCAAAACTTATCATCATCTGTCCCACTCTCATCAAAACTTATCATCATCTGTCCCAATCTCACCAAAACTTATCATCATCTGTCCCACTCTCACCAAAACTTATCAACATCTGTCCCAATCTCACCAAAACTTATCATCATCTGTCCCACACTCACCAAAACTTATCAACATCTGTCCCACTCTCACCAAAAATTATCATCATCTGTCCCACTCTCACCAAAACTTATCATCATCTGTCCCACTCTCACCAAAACTTATCATCATCTGTCCCACTCTCATCAAAACTTATCAACATCTGTCCCACTCTCACCAAAACTTATCAACATCTGTCCCACTCTCACCAAAACTTATCATCATCTGTCCCACTCTCACCAAAACTTATCAACATCTGTCCCACTCTCATCAAAACTTATCATCATCTGTCCCAATCTCACCAAAACTTATCAACATCTGTCCCACTCTCATCAAAAATTATCAACATCTGTCCCACTCTCATCAAAACTTATCATCATCTATCCCACTCTCACCAAAAATGAGCAACATCTGTCCCACTCTCACCAAAACTTATCATCATCTGTCCCATTCTCACCAAAACTTATCATCATCTGTCCCACTCTCACCAAAACTTATCATCATCTGTCCCACTCTCACCAAAACTTATCATCATCTGTCCCACACTCACCAAAACTTATCATCATCTGTCCCACTCTCACCAAAACTTATCATCATCTGTCCCACTCTCACCAAAACTTATCATCATCTGTCCCACTCTCACCAAAACTTATCATCATCTGTCCCACTCTCACCAAAACTTATCATCATCTGTCCCAATCTCACCAAAACTTATCATCATCTGTCCCAATCTCACCAAAACTTATCAACATCTGTCCCACTCTCACCAAAAATTATCAACATCTGTCCCACTCTCACCAAAACTTATCATCATCTGTCCCACTCTCACCAAAACTTATCATCATCTGTCCCACTCTCACCAAAACTTATCATCATCTGTCCCACTCTCACCAAAACTTATCATCATCTGTCCCACTCTCACAGACAGTTCAGAGGGAAAATAACATCCAATAACTCACAATCTATCCACACACACAAAAAATATTTTTTGCTGAAATACTCACAACTAATAATGAATATCTTAATAATCATTTAGCCTATCTCACATAAAGTTAATTTTGTGTACTAATTATTACATGATTATTATTACATTATATAAACTATTAATCATTTGCAAGAAACTGATCTAGCACACTTTGGGCCCCTAATACCAACTGAGTTTTGTTTAAACGCCACAGCCTTGTTGCTGACCATGTCCAACTCTTTGTGACCGCAGTGTACCTATCCACTGATGGCTACTTCCAGTAGCATAATGCACCATGTCACAAAGCGGAAATCATCTCTTCACCATGACAATGAGTTTACTGTCCTCAAACGGCCTCCACAGTCACCAGATCTCAGTCCCGTAGAGCACCTTTGGGTTATGGCATCACCAACACACCACCACGTCAGTGTCACTGCAGTGCAATCCACTACCCAAATAAAATATGCTCTGTGATGGTCCTGTGGGGGTCCTGACTAAAAAACAAGGGGGTTTGGGGGTTAATAAAGTATACAGAGAAACAGATGGACTGCAGTCTGTAAGTGTAGAACTACAAACTGCTCCTATATGGAGCTAAGTGGAGCTGATCAATGAGTGTAAACACAAGGTGGTAGTTCTAATGTTATGGCTGATCTGATATATATATATATATATATATATATATATATATATATATATATATATATATATATATATATAGATCAACAGATCTGACTATTTCCTACCACAAAGTAATACATATTTCTGTTGATCCCGGTGATCCTCCTAGAATCAGTCATTTTCTGACCACCTCAGTAAGTCTCTCTTCATATCCATCCATCCTGATACAGTATAGCGGAGCTACAAAGTAAACACAGCTGCACGCTGTGACCCCACTAACGCTCCAGATCATACAACTTTTAGCTTCTATCCGAGCAACAGCAACTCTTGTAGTCTGGACTATAAATGAGCTGTAAGTAAGATCTATACATACTTTGGAAGGTATGTAAGGGCTGTTTCTCAATACCTCTGCATTCTTGTATATTCTTGAGTCCTCGTGTCTTTGCCTAATGCCATCCAAGCTGCATTCCTATCATTAAGACAAAGAAAAAAGGGGACTTGGATGTGTTTTGAAACATCCAGGATTCACTGTGGCATCAGCATAACTGACTGGTTCACTGGTTATTTCTACTTTACTGGAGTAATTATTTTTCAGCTGACTTTTTACTTCTACTCCTTACATTTACACTCCATTATCTGTACTTTCTACTCCTTACATTTACACTCCATTATCAGTACTTTCTACTCCTTACATTTACACTCCATTATCAGTACTTTCTACTCCTTACATTTACACTCCATTATCAGTACTTTCTACTCCTTACATTTACACTCCATTATCTGTACTTTCTACTCCTTACATTTACACTCCATTATCAGTACTTTCTACTCCTTACATTTACACTCCATTATCTGTACTTTCTACTCCTTACATTTACACTCCATTATCTGTACTTTCTACTCCTTACATTTACAATCCATTATCAGTACTTTCTACTCCTTACATTTACACTGCATTATCAGTACTTTCTACTCCTTACATTTACACTCCATTATCTGTACTTTATACTCCTTACATTTACACTCCATTATCAGTACTTTCTACTCCTTACATTTACACTCCATTATCAGTACTTTCTACTCCTTACATTTACACTCCATTATCTGTACTTTATACTCCTTACATTTACACTCCATTATCAGTACTTTCTACTCCTTACATTTACACTCCATTATCAGTACTTTCTACTCGTTACATTTACACTCCATTATCTGTACTTTCTACTCCTTACATTTACACTCCATTATCAGTACTTTCTACTCCTTACATTTACACTCCATTATCTGTACTTTCTACTCCTTACATTTACACTCCATTATCAGTACTTTCTACTCCTTACATTTACACTCCATTATCTGTACTTTCTACTGCTTACATTTACACTCCATTATCAGTACTTTCTACTCCTTACATTTACACTCCATTATCAGTACTTTCTACTCCTTACATTTACACTCCATTATCAGTACTTTCTACTGCTTACATTTACACTCCATTATCAGTACTTTCTACTCCTTACATTTACACTCCATTATCAGTACTTTCTACTCCTTACATTTACACTCCATTATCAGTACTTTCTACTCCTTACATTTACACTCCATTATCAGTACTTTCTACTCCTTACATTTACACTCCATTATCAGTACTTTCTACTCCTTACATTTACACTCCATTATCAGTACTTTCTACTCCTACTACATTTACACTCCATTATCAGTACTTTCTACTCCTTACATTTACACTCCATTATCAGTACTTTATACTCCTTACATTTACACTCCATTATCAGTACTTTCTACTCCTTACATTTACACTCCATTATCAGTACTTTCTACTCCTTACATTTACACTCTATTATCTGTACTTTCTACTCCTTACATTTACACTCCATTATCAGTACTTTCTACTCCTTACATTTACACTCCATTATCAGTACTTTCTACTCCTAAACTACATTTACACTCCATTATCTGTACTTTCTAATCCTTACATTTACACTCCATTATCTGTACTTTCTAATCCTTACATTTACACTCCATTATCAGTACTTTCTACTCCTTACATTTACAATCCATTATCAGTACTTTCTACTCCTTACATTTACACTCCATTATCAGTACTTTCTACTCCTAAACTACATTTACACTCCATTATCAGTACTTTCTACTCCTTACATTTACACTCCATTATCAGTAATTTATACTCCTTACATTTACACTCCATTATCAGTACTTTCTACTCCTTACATTTACACTGCATTATCAGTACTTTTTACTCCTTACATTTACACTCTATTATCTGTACTTTCTACTCCTTACATTTACACTCCATTATCAGTACTTTCTACTCCTTACATTTACACTCCATTATCAGTACTTTCTACTCCTAAACTACATTTACACTCCATTATCAGTACTTTCTACTCCTTACATTTACACTCCATTATCAGTACTTTCTACTCCTTACATTTACACTCCATTATCTGTACTTTCTACTCCTTACATTTACACTCCATTATCAGTACTTTCTACTCCTTACATTTACAATCCATTATCAGTACTTTCTACTCCTAAACTACATTTACACTCCATTATCAGTACTTTCTACTCCTAAACTACATTTACACTCCATTATCAGTACTTTCTACTCCTTACATTTACACTCCATTATCAGTACTTTCTACTCCTTACATTTACACTCCATTATCAGTAATTTCTACTCCTTACATTTACACTCCATTATCAGTACTTTCTACTCCTTACATTTACACTCCATTATCAGTACTTTCTACTCCTTACATTTACACTCCATTATCAGTACTTTCTACTCCTTACATTTACACTCCATTATCAGTACTTTCTACTCCTTACATTTACACTCCATTATCAGTACTTTCTACTCCTTACATTTACACTCCATTATCTGTACTTTCTACACCTTACATTTTAAAAATAGCCTCGTTACTCCTATTTCACTTTAGCTTGTTTTCATTCATGTACATTTACATTCCAGTAAAGATTATTGATAACATGTCTTTGAAGTTTGACTTCATTACAATACTTATAGACAACTAGTCATCATATCTTCTGCTCCATGAAACACATATTAATGCTCAGTAGTACACAGATATGCTTCTTTAGTATATTTACATTGTACTAAACTACATTCATGTTCAATGGGCGTATATGCGGCTGAAACAGGAAGCCTAGCGCATCCCAAATTTATCAACATTAACATTTTAATATAACATTATAGTCGTTATGGCTTTTAGAAGAATTGGGTTTTTGGGGGGTGGGCTAGTGCACTATAGACCCCTGTGGTGCGGTCTAAGCTTTTGTCCTTAATGGCATTTTTTCTTACATTACTTTTACTTTTATACTTTAAGTAGTTCTGAAAGCAGTACTTTTACACTTTTACTGGAGTAAAAAGCTTCAGTTGATACTTCAACTTTTACAGAAGTATATTTAAACCCTAGTATCTATACTTCTACCTGAGTAATGAATATGAATACTTTTGACACCTTTGCTCTACTGTTAACTTACATATTAAATACACTGACTACAGACCCATTATTCATATCACCAACACTCTACAATTCACCAGACTCATATAACCACATGCTTACATACGTTTCCTCTTTAAACAACAAGCAATGCCCCTGAAATGCCCCACTTCAACAAGTGGCGCACACCAAATAGAACTCCTCAAGAACTGATCAATGCATGTCCCAACATTCCTGGCCTACATGTTCATCGTACATTCATGTAACCAATCACTGCAGTCTGTAATCTCTGCTATTCTTCCTTCCAAAAAGTTCACAGCGCTACACTCATTAATCAGGCTTTCCCTGTGTCAGCCTGACGAAGACACTCAGGATAATGAGTGAAGTTTCTTCAGCTGAACAAACTATGACTTAGCAGTTTTTCTGAAAGTACAAACACCATCACTAACCATCGGGGACCAACAACAATAGTGCAAAACACCTCAACACCAATCATCAAAACATGATAATTACTTTATTCATTGTTAGTGATCTACCGTTAGTCAGAACACTGAAATATCTACACTCAGGTAACGATTATCAGTCAACGTTACTCTTAGAGCATATTGATTGACAGATGCTACACAGTCCAGTCCTGATTTGATTCCTTTTTTATTTCAGGAGTGACTTAATATGTGACTTCTTGGTTCTTGGTATTAAGAAACAGCCAAGAAGTCACCATAACTGACGGTGCTCTGTCTGTTGATCTTGTATTTGGGACAGTCGTGGGCTGCAACTGGCCTTGTAATCAGAAGGTCACCAGTTCAATTCCCTGAACCAACGGGACACGACTTAAGAGCTGTTGAGAAATGACACAATCTCCAACTGCCCCCCGGGTCCTGTAGATAGGGCAGCCGACTGCTCTGGGCAAGGGTGCTCACTGCCCCCTAGCGTGTGTGTGTGTGGGTGTTTGGCCTTGTGGGTGTTTGGCCTTGTGATCAGAAGGCCGTTGGTTCGATTCCCTGAACTGATAGAACAGAACTGAAGTGAACCTGACCCTCAACTGCTCCCTGGGTTTTGTGAATGGGGCTGTGCACCACTCTGGGTAAGTGTGCTCACTGCCCTCTAGTGTGTGAGGGTGTTTAGGTTAAACGCAGAGAACCTACTTTTATTGACCGTGTTCTGTCTGCTGAGCTTGTATTTGGGTCGTGGGCTGGAAGTTGGGGAACCAGCCTTGTGATCAGAAGATCACCAGTTCGATTCCCTGAACCAACAGAACACGACTAATGTGCCATTGGGCAAGACAACCTAACCCTCAACTGGCCCCTGGGTGCTGTGGATGGGGCTACCCACCACTGTAGGCAAGTGTGCTCACCGCCCCCTAGTATGTGTATGTGTGTTCACTAGTATGTTGGTTTTTGGGTTAAATGTAGAGGACAAATTCCTCTGTGTACAAACACAAGTGGCAAATACCTCTAAATTCTATATGGTCGTTGCTTCCACACCCACAAATATAACAAACCAGTACGTTTATGAGTAGCAAAACAACTTACTATTATTATAATTCTACACTTAGAGTTTCTAAGCTCCACATTCTGTTATGAATTATAAAGACCTATTTGGTATATCGAGATATGTAAAGCGTTCAAATTCGATGTTTCCTTGTCTAGGATGTTGGCAGTCAGACAATCAACGGTTGGTTGGATTTGTACTGGAGCTACACTACCGCTCAAAAGTTTGGGATCACAGTGAAATGTTCTTGTTTTCAATGGAGTATCTTCTTCCTTAACACAACAATGGACTGACGGGTCTCTAAAGAAAGTTGTTTCTTTCTGGTCATTTTGAGTCGGTCAGCAAGCCATCAACTGCTGATCTTCAGATACTAAACTAACCTAGAACGTTGTTCTCCCTTTTATACTCACTTATTAGTAGAATGTTTTTCAGCTGTGCTTCACAATTGAGCAAGAGTGTCCTAACAACCAATTAGTCCAATAACATCCTTAACTTGGATTGGCGGCCGTACCAGGAGATTTAGACAGAGGACTGAGAATTGCTGATAATAGGACTATATGCAAAATATACCTCTATACAAAAATAGACTTTAATACAAACATTTTTATTCTTTAAAAATCATCTGATACACTTACATTAATTGTGAAATGGACAGTATTGTTTGTGAATTGCATGAAAATTGCATGAAATGAGTGGTAGTGTTTATGGAAACTTCTATCAAGGTCAACAACTGGTTTGAGTTCTTAAGTCATTTCAAATAGACTTGTGGTTTCTGACACTGTACATACTGTAATAATAATAATAATAATAATAATAATAATAATAATAAAAATGGACACAGCTTCAGCTCCTCTTCTGAGCCATCTGACATCCTTCTGTCCTTTTTCATGGATGGACAGATGGACCAGCGCAAAACTAATGAGGCAAACTTGGACACCCAAATGTCTCGGGGTGAGTGGACCACTGTGTACGTTCATTACCGTGATCTGTAAAGCAATAGCCAACAAAGACCCAGCTGTTCAAACGGACGGTGATTTTGATTTCTTAAATTTTACAGTGGTTATGACATCACATCTCCTCTCGACAAAATCTCTACGGTCCAGCTGCTTTTTTCCCAGCTGTAGATTAAACCTCTTTGCTTCAATTACATAGCCGATCGGTTCTGGCGAGCCTTATTAGAACGGGCCGAGGCTTAGTCTGTGTTCAGTAAGCCCGTAAAGCCGGCTCCCCAACACTGGGCCAGATGCAACTGGTGACCTTCTTTCCCAGCCAAAATCGTTTCCCAGGAGATCAATACGAGCAGAGGTGCTATTATAACATCCGATAAAGCCCACGTTGTTGTGTATCACGAAACTACTGATTAAAAATAAATAAATACTATCACGCTGACAATCTGTTGACACTTCAATCAGCGGCGTGAAATGCAGCCGCGCTACAGCTGATCAAGGCACCGGCCCTGATCAATAGCATTCATCAGCTCTTCTGGCTCTGATCAATAGCCTGGGCCTCATGTATTGTTTTCTCCTGTAGACTAAATATTGGCTCCCGGTCTGAGCGTGTGGGATTTGGGTGGGAAACCACATTCTTAAACGCTTCAGCTGTAAATGGAGGGCAGAGCGGGGCGCAACACATTTTGATTTTTTTCCTAACTGTTAACCCTTTGATGGGCCACAAGTGACCCGACTGGGACTTTAGACGTTCTATATCTTTGCAATAGTTTATTTTCATCATTCAAGCTTCCATGAATTCCTCATTTTACTTGTGTTTTTGACCATCTATTTACGTTTTAAATAAAACTAACATTTGCAGTCAGAAACATATTTACAAACACTATTTTTGTTCATAAAGTAAATAAATAAGAATTAAAATTATAAGAATCAGCTGTTTGTATGCAAAATGGTATCGAACGTCATCATATTTAAAAGTACAGTATCAACATGGGAATTTTCAGTATCATGACAAAATCATTAGCTATACTGGTCAAAATGCTTTTGATAATGAGTTAATTTCTGAGACTTAGTATCTTAAATAATGACTTATTTCCTTAAAACCCTGACTTGCTTAATTTAAAAATGCTGACTTAGTGCTAAAGTAGTATTATAAAAAACTGCTTCTTTTTTAATATATTAAGTTTTTTTAAATTGATATTAAATATTTCTGTCTAAATACTATCTCAAAACAATGACTTAATTTTTCAAAATGTTCATAAAATCTCAAATCAATAACTTTCTTTCACAAAATACTGACTTAATATCTCAGAACAATTACTTAATATTTCAAAATGTTGTCTTAATATCTCAAATTAAAAACTTACTTTCTCAAAATATTGACTTAGTATCTCAAAACAATTACTGCATTTTTTCGAAAGTTTGACTTAATGTCCCAAAATAATAGCTTCTTTTCTCAAAATATCAACCTAGTATATCTTAACTATGACTTAATTTTTCAAAATGTTGCCCTAATTTTTCAAAATAATAACTTACTTTCTCAAAATACTGACTTACTATCTACAAAACAATTAACAATTTTTATTGACTTAATATCCCAAAATAATAATTTCTTAAACTATTGACCTAGTATCTCAAAACAGTAACTTAATATTTAAAATAATGTATAATGACTGTATTTCTCAAAAAATGACCAGACCCCTTAAAATAATGACATATTGAAGTACTGATTAATATATTAACTCAGTATGTCAAAATAATGACTTGTTTATTCGAAATGTTTACTTATTTCTATATTAAAAACAAGATTTTTAATGAGCACTTGGAGCATTAAATAATGAAATAAACTGATTTCAGTAGATTTACCAAAGAGATACTCAGCAGCACATACAATAACACAGGAAATGAATACGAGTCGAGTTTGACCCATGTTGTGCATTAGAGGGGGGTTGCTTAGCTTGAGCATCAAAGGGTTAAAAAGGGAAACAGGAAACTTCCAATGCTTATAGCCGAGAGTGGTCAAGTGCTACTTCTTACCGTATAGACGGGGTAAACCCTATAGACTGAGGGGCAGGTGGCATCCGTAGCTATGAAGATTGACAAATCTAGAGATGGAAGGATTGATTGGCTATGTATCAGTATCGGGCGATTTTTAATCAAAATATTTCTCAAATTTAGCCGATCTCGAGAGCCGATCGGTGGCATTGAACAAGTTAGTCTAATTCCTGCATTTCCAGCTAGCGGTTCATCCAGGAAGAGGAGCCCTCCGTGAAACCCCCTCCAGCCAGCTCCCTGCAATTCCTATCTGAACCACTAGGTGGAAATAAATACTGTTTCATTTTTGACAGACTGACTGAAGCAGTGGCCTCACGTGAACATTTTATGGTGTACCGTATGTGACGCAGACTCATCCAGGACGTTCTGTAACATCAACGTGTCTCGTGGAGGAACCAAGACAAAGACATTTAACACTACTAATATGATACGACACTTCAGAGACACCACGCGGCTGAATACAGTGAGTATCAGCAAACAGCAGAGCTAGCACGCACAGCTAGCACAAAACAAACAACCCAGAACACCGTGCAGACCAGATCTGACCGGTACAAACAGAACAGCAGCAGCAGCAACAGCTAAAGTGATTGAGTTTATAGCTCTAGACAACCATGTTTCATGACTTGCTTGCCCTAATAATTTCATGTAGCGCAATCAATAGGCATCGGCTATCGGACTCTGATCGGTCCATCTCTAGACAAATCCATGCAAATACAACAAACTCAACACATGTCTATGTTGTTTGGAGCCGAAAATGCTAAAACAAAACCTGATAGCGTATTCACTCACCCATCCAAACCATTGGAACCATGGAAGTTCCAATCACTTCCAAGTCCAGTCGTGAAGTTTCTTCACTACTAAATATTCCACAGTGGACTGTCAGTGGTGTTACAACAAAGTGGATGCGATTGGGAACGACAGCAACTCAGCCACCAAGTGGTAGCCACGTACAAAGACAGAGCGGGGTCAGCAGATGCTGAGGTCACCAACTTTCTGCAGAGTCAATCGCTACAGACCATCAAACTTCATGTGGCCTTCCAACTGGCTCAAGAACTGCTTGGAAAGCCTTCCCAGATGAGTTGAAGCTGTTATAGCTGCAAAGGGTGGGCCGACATCATATTAAACCCTATGGATTGTTCATATGCATGTGAAGACAGAGGAGCGAATACTTTATGCGTCTAGCACAGCATATTGGTGAAGGTCTTCATTGCCTAGGGAACTCGAGAGGCCCACCACAGGCTGTTCCAGTATGTACGGGAGCCGAAAAACATATACATGTAGAAAACTTCTGCAACCTAATGAACAGTTCCTGCAGTAATTAGCATGCATGATCAACACAAACAGAACAAATCAATAAGAACGATATAAACTCCTCTGAAACAGTTGCACAGCAAACCATCCCGTGAACAACACAACAACTGCATGACTGTGCTGTAGACGGAGCCTGTAGATGGTCAGTCAGTATTAGCTGTGGAATGTGCTTTTAGGAATGAAGTAAGAACGTCAATCCACCATCAGTTCTGATTATTTTAGGAGAATATAATTTATTTGTAAATAAATTCAAATATTGGACGTTATTTACCCCTGTATGGGACTGCGGGTGGGCGTGGGACAAATTCTACCTAGAACGCAAGGGCTCGGGATTAACTAAACCACTGAAGTGGAAATTAAACAATGAATATGAGCTCAGACTGCAGACTATCAGTTTTCATTTGAGGGTGAATTGTGTGAGAACTACCTGTTTCATGCATAGCCTCCCAATTTAAGGGCCTCAAAAATAGTTTGACAGATGGCTGTTCAGCTGTTTCATGGCAAGCTGTGTCTTATTCCCTCATTATTTCTCCTACTAGTAATCAGATTAAAGGTCTAGAGTCAATTTTAAAGTGTGCCATTTGCATTTGGAATCGGTTTCTGTTCACTTTCAATGTGGAGTCTGAAGAGCTTCAGAGAGAACCCAACAGGCCAAAGCTGGGGGGCTTAATTTAAGCACTGGTGAGCTCAGACATACCAAAAGGCCTAGACATTCACAAAAAACAACAGTCACAGTTGACAGAAGTACTCTTTCCCTGGTGAAGAAAACCTCTTCACAACAGTTGGCCAGATCCAGAACACCTACCAGGAGGTATGTGTATTAAGGGCAATGTCAATAAGCAAGAGAAGACCTCACCGGAGTTAGTCCGGAGGGGCTACCACAAAATGTAAAGCAATAAGCCTTAAAAACATCTCAGAGCCAAACAATGAAATAGAAAGATCAACTATGAAAATGTGTGGGAAAATGTATATGGCCCAATACATACTGCCCTACATGGGAAACATGGTGGTGGTAGTTTTACGCCATAAACGAGTATGGCTGCAAAGGAAACCAGTTCCTTTGTATAAATTTGATAAGGTGACCACTAACCAACACAGCAGCTCATCTGAAATGTGTAGGTTTATAATTATCTGATCAGATTCAGCCCAATCCACCAATATTAATTGGACGGAATGACCAGACGCTAACTGCAAAAGCATGCATCTAAGTCACTGATGGCAAAAGTAAAAGTAAAAAGCCCCCAAAATCAAGACGACTGCAGTAAAGGCCAAGCGGAGCAACACCAGGAAAGAAAGTATACTGGTACTAGACCTTAGGGAACTGCTTACTGCATCCACATATTTAAAAAAATGATCATTTAATTTATGATTATGATCGTTTTCTTACAATACCTTTGGAACCACTATGTATGAAGATGCTATTACTTTCACTTTAGATGTAAATATGCTTTGAGTCTATATTTGTTATATAATTTGAATATCATTTGAAAAATACACATAACTGTATGATCTTTGCTTAATTTGATCAATTTATGGACCCTCCTGTGAATATAATATGAAAGCAGATTATTACATCACTAAGTATGTAATGAGTAATTACAGTTACATAGCATAGCAAATGGACTATAGTAGCTGTAAACATCCAAAGATTAAGAATTTAATTGTTCTACTGGTCAATAAGTAAACACTGTGCAATATATGTCTTTAAGTATGTAATTGCATTTAATAAATTAATACTAAATTTATATGGGAATAAGTTTATGGAAGTTTATGGAAAACCCCTATATGAAATTCACATTGGCTAACTGGAGGCTGACGCGACGTCCAGACCTCCAAACCGCGATGGTTCGCACAAGCCGCTTCCAAAAAATCCTTTCCCAGCCCATCCTTGCTCTCAAAGATAATTATGAAATTGGTTTCTTGTAGCGGCGATGATTCACCAAACCGTTTAATAGGCTTTAGCGAAGGCTGTGAAGTCGTATATCTCTTTTAATGTCACTTTGTAAGGATCAAGAGGAGTAGCGGGAGGGGGAAATGCAAACTTAGCTTAAGTTACGAGCCTTCAGGACCTGAAGGAGACGTGCCGCGGTCCCCGAGGGCTCTTTACTAGAGGAAAGAGTTTGGCGGAAAATCAGATTTACACATTTCCGCCCGTGGCGGTTGAATCATTTGAAACAGGCTTGCTTATGTGGTTTCTGACATGCTATTATTTTTAAAACGGATAAAAATACAGGCTTCAGGATGGCTGCTACCAAAACAGTATTAAAAAAAAAATAAATCACTCAGTTCACGCATTACAAGACCACATACACTATATTAGAAAAAGTAGTCACTCATCCATCCACATCATTGAACTCAGGTGTTTCAATCTCTTCCTTGGTGTATAAAACCAATCACCTAGACAAGCAGACTGCTTCTACACACGTTAGTGAAAGAGTGGGTCTCTCTCAGGAGCTCAGTGAACTCCAGAGTGGTACCGTGATAGGACGCCACCTGTGCAACAAGTCCAGTCGTGAAGTTTCCTCACTACTAAATATTCCACAGGGGACTGTCAGTGGTGTTATAACAAAGTGGAAGTGATTGGGAACGACAGCAACTCAGCCACCAAGTGGTAGCCACGTAACAGAGTGGGGGTCAGCGGATGCTACAGACCTGCAAACTGTGGCCTTCAGATTAGCTCAAGAACATTGCGCAGAGAGCTTCATGGTATGAAGTTCCTAAACCGTGTGGAAAGTCTTCCCCAAAGAGTTGAAGCTGTTATAGCTGCGAAGGTTGGGCTGACATCATATTAAACCCTATGGATTAAGAATGGGATGTCGTTCAAGTTCATAGGCGTATATACTTGTATAAATCTAAGTGCGCATGCTTCATACATCATGTAAAATGGTAGTGTTATGTGGATTCTCCTCGGCTCCGCCCACTTGCGAGCGATCCAAGACTCATCAACAGCCTTTTATAGCCTCGTCGCTGTCCAGAGAAAAACATTGTACTTTTAATATAAGTCAGTGGAACCAGAATTTTTATTATTTACTTTTGGACCATGAGATTTGAACACAATGTACATGACAGCTGATTCAAGTTCAAGTGATATAAATATATATATATATATATATATATATATATATATATATATATATATATATATATATAAAAAGAAAACAGCAAAATTTCTTTGGACAGCGAATATATATATGTATATATATGTTTGGTCTAGCTTTTCACAAAGTATCTGTGTTTGAGATCTGAGTCTGTTTAGTATTGTTTATTCCCTGTTTTTGACTATGACTAAGGGTGTGTCTCAAAACCTAGTGAGGGTCTACATAGGCAGCATTTTACATCATAGTATGCGCTACCGACATGTAGGCTGTCCCAGTACTTAGGGCGTTTTCACACCTGTAGTTTGTTTCACTGGTCCGGATCAGTTCATGAGTTTGGTTACTTGGAGTGTTTCCTCCTCGGTTAAGTTTGTTTTCACAGGCAAAAACCTAAACGCACCAAAATGCGCCCCAACAAACCACATGAGCACATTGTCTCCTCTGATTGGTCAGAGCTTTCTGGTGTGCGAGCAAGAAAGTAAACACAGGGAGAAGATCTGCTTTTCCCAAACTACTGCACATTTCTTGTAGAGCGTATCACGGAGCAGCGGCAGAGACAGCATCTGTTCATAGCTGTAATAATAATCTGATAATATACCAAACTACAGTCCACCTGCAGACCACCCAGCTCACTCCAAACATCAAGTAGACAACGTCCCTCACTGCTAGTCCAAGAGAGACCTCGCTTCATTGTCCTCGCCCTGTTAGCTGCTCCAGTTCTCCACTTCTCTGTTTACGCCATCTGCCGCATCCCATAATGCAAAGCACACCTGGCTGCAGGAGATGTTTAGATCAAACTTGAGGAGTACATCTAGTACTAGTACTTGGGTCGGATCACGTTCTCAGCACAAATGAACCGCTCCAGAGTTTGTTTGGAACCGCACCGAGACCACCTCCTCTTGAGGGTCTCGGTGCGGTTGTTTTGGTCCACACCCGAGTGCGATTACTGTTTTCACTCCTGCCAAAATGAATCGCACCAAACAAACCAGAGTCCGTTTTAACTGGACTAACTAGTGCTGGTGTGAAAACGCCCTTAGATACCTTAAACATGCTTCTACTGAGACACCTCATTTTAACCTGATTTTAAGGAAGCATCGAACGCTTCCTCAGCCGCCAAGGCAATCCCATGATGCAACACAGGCAGAACTTTTTCCCAACATGTCGGACAAAATCAGAGCTACTAGCAGAGAAGTTATCTTCAAATGTGAGTTATTTTGATTCTCTCTGGTGTTTAAATGTGTTTCTGGTCATATAATCACACAAAACAGTATTTTATTTTATCAGTTACCTTCACCATTTACAGTTTTATACTCGAGACATTAGCATTTATGCTAGCGGACTTATAAGGCTCGGGCTAAACCACTGGTCGCATGCTGCAGTGGGCGGGAACAAGCCGTGACGCAGTCTCTCTCTAACTAGAGCGTCTCAGTAATCTGTTTTATGAGGAGAGATGAGGAGAGAACGCTGATACTTACACAGCTGCCTACCTAGACAGCCTACTTAGACACTCACTAGGTTTTGAGACAGACCCTATGCCTGTGGGTTATTTATGGGTTATGAGTGCTGGACAGTCCCCAATTGGCACATAAAACCAACCCATATACCTCCAATGTTATAGCCAATGTTCCAACCTTTGCTGATCAAGGGTACAGGGAGTGGCTTCAAACTCCTGAGAGCCAACGAGCACCACTCTCCACATTGCTAACATGCCCCAGCTCTTACTACCATCAGCCAGAGCTGCCTCTGTTATTTGGCCCACTTTCACGGTTCGTTCCAGGATGTTAAAGTGGCCGTTGTGGTGCTGTTAGTGTGACAGAATAAATGGCTCACGTGGCCAATCAAAGGTGGCTCAATCATTTAAAAAGTATTAGGGGGCTCTTCCAGTCTGGCCCATCATGCCTGCCCTCAAGGCTCAAGAGAGCAATGACCTGTCAACGTCTGCGCTCATCATGCCACCAACAAGCTAAAGCTATCATGTCTGTAGAGGCCCACCAAGACAGCTCATCAGTGGTGGCTCGCAGAGCCTCCCTTCCTCTGGTTACCTCGACTGAAGCTAAAACTGTTCCTGTGCCCCAGATGGCTCCGGTTCCTGCTCCCCAGGCACCTCCGGTAAACCCTACCTCGACCCACACTGTGAATAATGCAAACAAGGACGGATTAAGGATAGTCTGGGCCCCTGGGCAACTCTTTGGATACCCCCCTCCCCCAAACCTGCGCCCCCCGTGATCAAGGGCCCTCTAAAGGTATGCCCTGCTCTTCTCTAGGGCCCCCTGGTAGGGGCTCTCATAAGCAGGGCCCTATAAAATTATGCCCCGCTCTTTCCTAGGACTCCTAATAGCCAGACGTTGAAGTCAGAGCAGTGCCACGACGCCTCGTCCGTTTTCATAATGGGCCCAAAAGCATGGCTAGGGCCCCCAAAAGCATGGCTAGGGCCCCCAAAAGCATGGCTAGGGACCCCAAAAGCATGGCTAGGGCCCCTAAGAGGCCCTGGGGTCAAAGTCCCTAAAAGTCAGAGGATCCCTAACTAGGAGGGCCCTCGAAAATAAAAAGATATTGTATCATAAATGTTGATAGGCATCGCAAAATGTTTTGGGCCACCTCAAAAGGGCCCTTGGGCGCTGGCCCCACTGGCCCGGTCAGTAATCCAGCCATAAATGCAAATACAGCTTCTTTATTTCACACTCAAGAGCACCAATGAAACGGCACAACTTCTGTGTTAAGTAATTTAACTGATGGTAAGTTTTTAAACGCATTTCAGACCAACAGTTTAGTCTAAAATGATCCTGAGATTCTCCAATGCATCGTTCTACGAGAGAACTTTCCATGAGGGAGTCTTTAGAGGCAATAAACGTACTGCTTACCGCTGAGAAACACTGACTACTCCCTCCAACTATACATTAGTCCACCAATTAACTTGACTGTATTCAACAACATTACCTGTGTAAGAAGTTATAGTAGCACCTCTGCCCATACTGCTCTCCTGGGAGGTGGTTCTGGCTGAGAACGAAGGTCACCAGTTGCATCTGGCCAACACTTCTGTGATAGTGACACTCAACTATGCTGGACATCCAGCTTTACAGGCTAAGCCTTGTTCTGTTCTAAGAAGCCTTTGTAACAGCAATCGAGATGAAGAACTGCAAGTCACCACTGATATGGTGTCTTGGTGGGCCAACACAGGCATGGTGGCTTGTTGGTGGCATGATGAGCGCAGGCATTGATTAGAGGAGTAAAACAATATCGAAATATGGAATATCAGGATATTATGTTTGGTGATACTGTATCGATTCTCAAAAACACAGCATCAATACACAAATTCCTGGTAGACAGTGAATCAGTGTGTTGTAGTTAAACCTCTGACCACTAGATGGCTAGTGTTGTAATCCATTTTCAGCTCCACTCCAACATTAACAAGCAGCACAAGGGCGCAATGCTATTGTAAGCAGTGATAAACTTGTTCATATAGTGGTGTGTTTTAATTGTAGAATTATAAAAATCACAGTGTATCACTTTGCTTGTAGTATCACGATATATCGTGATATATTGAATCGTGACGGCTGTATCACGATACGTATTGCATCGCCAGGTTCTTGCCAATACACAGCCCTAGCGTTGATGGGTCATTTCTTTCTGGAGCCTTGAGGAAAGACATGATGGGCCAGACTGGAAGAAGCCCCACAATACTTCTTCAATGATTGAGTCCCAAACGTGAGCCATTCATTATGTCACAGTAACAGTGATTCCGGCTGGGAATTAAGGTCCCCAGTTGCATCAGGCCATCACTTCTGTGATGGTGACACTCCATTATGTTGGACATCCGTGTTTACAGATTTACTGAACAGCAATCGAGAGGAGGATCTGCAAGTCACCACTGATAAGGTGTCTTGGTGGGCCAACACAGCCATGGTGGCTCATTGGTGGCATGATGTGCGCAGGTGTTGATGGGTTATTGCTCTCTGGAGCCTTGAGGCAAGACATGATAGGCCAGACTGGAAGAGGCCCCGTAATGCTTCTTCAATGATTGAGTCCCACATGTGAGCCATTCATTGTGTCTCAGTAACAGTGATTTTGGCTGAATGAAGGTCCCCAGTTGCTCCATTGTGTTGGACATCTGGCTTCAGCCAAGACATGTTTGGTGTTTAACCTTCTTTAATTTTCCTCTCAAGGCTAAATAATGTATTAACAAGTAATAAAATCTTATAGCCCCGAAGTTAGTACTGCACAATTCACATGCCTAAATCACTGCACATGGGTATTAAGTAGGGGTGTGCCATATTGTATCGTACACAATAATATCCCCAACATTTTTGAATATGGTGAACGATATTAAACCCTGGAATATCATGCCATATCACCCATCCCTAATTATCACATCAGGGTACTACTTTTACTGTTTTTAGAAAAATAAGAATTCACACTTTTCTCATTTCCATTTATATATCTACTAGAGACAGATTTCATCTGTCCAGTATCATTCACTTTACTTCAGTCCTGGATATATGGAGATATTTGGAGTGCATTATTTAGTATCGTGACATTCTGGATCATTGACTTCTGTTACAATCTGATGAAAATTCTTGTATTTTTTAATATCTCAGTTAGGGGTGTGCCATATATTGTATGCAATAATAAAATTTACATTTTCATTTTGTTGCAGTAGTGTATTCTTGAATTTTTTTTAATGTTTCAATGTTATTCAATGTTTTGTCATATCCCAAGAGTATCGCTATCGCAAAAAATACCATGAAATATCGTGATATTATTGTAAAGCCATATCGCCCACCCCTAGTATTAAGTAGGGGGAAGTAGCGGGAATGTGGTTTCTGACACTGTATGACACATACAGGTTCTAGTCAGATCTAGGCTTTAATTTCAGACCCCCAGTGAAATTCATCTATAAAAAAAATTGAATGAAATGGAAAAAATGAATCCGAAAAAAATTAAATAAAAAAAGGAACTCTCAAAAGTCCCTATGGCACCGAACGCTGGCCACAGACCCTTAAGCTACAGCACATTCCGCAGATGCGAAATCAGACCAGGGCAACACTGCCCGCCGTGTTCCTCGACCCATTCCTGAACAGTGTGTCCAGTGTTGCAGGCTGTATCATCATGCTGAAAGAAGACACTGCCATCAGGGAACACCACTGCTATGAAGGCATGTACCTGCTAGGTAAGCAGCACATGTCACAACCACATCCACAGGAAAGGTGGGACGCTCGGTTTCCCAGCGGAACATTATCTTCGTTGCCCTCAGGCAATGATAAGCCTTGGGCGCCCAAAACCTTCTCCATGGTTTGTTCCTTCTCAGACTAGAGGTTAGCATTCCTGCGGGACTTGTGGGTCACGCCACGATATTAGATGGGACAATCAATGAGAAAGGAATAATCTCTTTCTAAATATTTGCAAACAACGCATGAATTTCATTATTGTGGTACCGACACGCTGGAGCCTCAGCTGTGGACGGTGCAATTCCAATGCACCTCAATTAAGCCGGCTAAAGCCAAATCCAATATACAGCAGTCTTGATTAATTTTGGAGCAAAACATGTATTTGCCAATAGAAAATGTTCAATATTGGATGTTGTTTACCTTCATATGGGACTGTGCAGGCCAAAACATCTAGGCTGTGGACAGGAGTGGGGCAAATGTTGCAGATATTTGGCTGGTGGGACCAAATTCTAAAAAACACAGCCCCACGCAGACCTCAGGCCACTGCCTTAACATTCTGGAGATGCTCTGATCCAGTTGTCCCTAGACACCTGTCCATTTGTCCCGCATCCAACCCGTCGACTATGAGCACCACCTGTTCACTTACTGCCCACTATGTCCAGACCGTGTTATGCGCTAATGGTACATGATAGTTGATGCTACTCACTTCATCTGTGCTCATTATGCTGTGGCTAATCTGTATATACTGTAGAACTGCTGTGGTAGCCAATCAGAAATTAACATTTTATACCTTGTTACTTTATATATATATATATCAATCAATCAATCAATTAACCTTTATTTTATCTCGGAAATACATTGAGGGGTGACCCTCATTTGCAATGCAGCCGAGCATTGACACTTTAAGGGATTGAAAACATTTAAATAAGAGAATTAAAACTGATAACGAACACAAATAATAATAATAAATGAAATACAAATTTTTAAATAAACATTTAATATAGATGAATAAGATATAAATGTAATAAAATAATGTAAAATAAACATAAAATACATAAACATAAACAAATAAGATAATACTAATAAAAAAAGAAACTCATTTAAAACAATCACCATAGAAAAAAGCTGTTACAAATCAAGAGACAGCACTAAGATATGTAGTTTAAAAATATGCTATAAAAAATAGCTTGGAAACAATTCCGGTCCCATAGACTTACATTGAAAGTATAGACAGTTTTTGGCCTCTCCTGTAAAGTAGTCGTTTTGGAGATACTTGGACAGCAACGATACAAACCAATACATTTAAGATATGTATTTTTTTGGTAAAAAGTTTAAAAACATGGCATAAAAAATTATATATATATATATATATATATATATATATATATATATATATATATATATATATATATATATATATATATATATATACATTTTTATTTTTATACATCATTCGAATGCAGCAGCTGTTGTTTACATTGTGTGAAAATTTAGAATAGTAGCCGGAAATACTTGGACAGTAACGATATAAACCAATACATCTGAGTGTTTTATACTCAGGTGATGTGTTTTGTTTGATCTGCTGCTTTAGTGAGGACAAGCTGAAGTGAGGTTTCCCGCTGCTGTATTATTGCTGTGTCCCAAACTGCATATTAACACACTTAATACACTATATGGCACATATACCATTAGAAGTGCACTCATTAGTGTAGAGGTTTGGGACACAGCATTAGCCACGTTCAACAGTCCAGCAGCTCCCTCGGCTGATTATAGCTCTCCTGTGCTGCTCGTTAGGTGCTCATTAAACATCTCAAGACGAAGTTAAAGGTATTTCCAGATTGAGGATGTATTAACTGAGGAAAATGAATCATTTCCTGTGGTAAAGTAATAAACCTAGCTTTGTATTTACCACCTTCTGTTTTACTCGATGGAACTGCAGCAGGTAGACGGGAAATTACAGGTAGAAGTTCATATTCACATAAAAAGCTGGCGAGTAAGAAGCTTTCAGCTTTATATATGAGTACATGATCAAAGAGTGTGAACAAAAAATGACCAAATGGGGGTAAAACAGATGTTTTAAAGCAAAATACTAATTTTTATAAGAATTTTATGAAAAAAATCTAGTCTGGATTGTTCTTAACCGCTAACGTTCACCATGTGTTTTTTCCTTTTCCACTAACTTTTTTTTATAAATTGTCTTGCGGTGTGACATCACACTACAGTAGAATAACAAAAATAACATGGTAATAATTTTAAGTTTAAGATCTCTTTATGCAAACTATGATTAATACATGCATATATATGGGTGTGTCTCAAAACCTAGTGAGTGTCTAGGTAGGCTGTCTAGGTAGGCAGGTAGGTTCTCTCCTCATAAAATAGATTACTGAGACGCTCTAGTTAGAGAGAGACTGCATCACGGCTTGTTCTCGCCCACTGCAGCACATGACCGGTGGTTTAGCTGGTTGCTAAGCTACTAGCCGGCATCCAAAACTATAGCCTGAGGCTTAAAAATCCGCTAGCATTAATGCTAATGGCTCGAGTATAAAACTGTAAATGGTGAAGGACTCGTTACAGAGTTGATAATAAAACACTGTTCTGTGTGATTATATGACCAGAAACACATTAAAACTCCAGAGAAAATCAAAATAACTCAAAATAAACCACTTCACTGCTCGTAGATTTGCCTGTGTTGCATCATGGGATTGCCTTAGCAGCTGAGGAAGCATTCAATGCTTCCTTAAAACCAGGTCTAAATAAGGTTCCTCAGCGAGAGCATGTTTAAGCTATCTAAAAACAGCCTACATGTCTGGAGCGCATTCTATGAGGTAAAATGCTGCCTATGTAGGAGCTCACTAGGTTTTGAGACACACCCTATATTATTCATAACTGTTTCTCAATGGCCTAGTGACCCACACTAGTAGAGCTATTTTATAAAACGATGACATTCTTAGTGGAAATGTATTACATGTCTCTAGAACAATACAATTAATAGGCCTAAATTGTCTGAATGTAAGACAATATAATAAAATCGTATTATAATCTTTGTTCAGTATATGGATTTGAACAGAAACACTTGTTTGTGAATGACAAATTGATTAAAAGTTTACATTCACCTTTTTCCCTATGTATCCAGAAATAAGACACATTAAAATCATGTCTGGGAGCGTCCAGGAGAAATCTGGAACTGAACTTTCTTTCTCAAACTGGAGCTCAAGATCTTTCTTTCTTTACCTTTGTTCTAATGATATCTGGTGGTGAAAACACACTTACTGATAAGATAGAGGCTTTTAAACAATCAGCTTAGGTGACTCAGAATTTTACACTATATACACACACACATATTGTTGCTGTCCAATGAAAAACAAGTATCGATTTTGAGTTTTCTACATCATTTAAACACACCAATGGTCATTTACATTGTGTGAAAATTGCATGATGAATGGACCAATAGAAGTGCTCCAAAACAGCTTGGAAAAAAATCTGGTTCCATTGACTTACATTGAAAGTAAAGTATGTTTTTGGTCTCTCCTGTAAAGTTGCTATATATATATATATATATATATATATATATATATATATATATATATATATATATATATATATATATTTATATATAAACACAAGCAACATTACGAAAATAGTGACGGGTTCCTCCTAATGATGCAGTCAGGTATTATGAATAATATCATGTTTCACCTCCCCCTGCCACCAAGCCCACCTATCATCAATAACTAGCTTAAAGACCCCCCTTTGATACAGTGTTTCAGCCCAAAATACATCACGCTACAGGAGGAAAACACACAGGGCCCTCTAAACTACACTGACTAGAAAGTCTGTAATGAATGCTGCACATGTTTAAAGACCCTACCTGTAGACCCTACCTGCTCTCCACTACTTCTGCTTGAGTGCAAACCTGCAGAAGCAAACCTGCCGCACCAAATCGGCTGATTGATCACGTTCGGGGTTGAACTGTACCTTAGATTCTTGCCAAATTACTCCTTTAATGGAGCGGGTCTTGTATTTATGGGCAGCTCCTAATCGTCCGTATCCACACGGACAACATGACGGTCCTTATTGACGTTTCTTCCACAGCGGATCTATAATCAATAACTAATTGTGTGTTTCTTTTTCTTTTCATCTCTCGACATTTTCCTCCATTCCGGCACGTCGTGTCTTCTCCCATCATCCATGCTCTCATTTCCATTCAACCAGGTCAAGCACGCACGCACGCACACGCACACACACACGCACACACACTCATCCTCCCTCCCAAAGTGAGCTGGCAGCATCTGAGTCAAACCTATGAACAGGGACTCGTCACACACAGGAACTTACACACCAAAGAAACACACACTCACATATAAACACACAAACCAGTTTCATCTCTTTCAATAGTTCAGTCTAATCACTGACCAGGCTAGACTTCACACAGGACTGTAAGAACAGAGACCACCTTTTGTTTGATTGGTAGCACTTTACATTAAGAGTTGACTAACTGCCATGAAATAATGCATTAATTAACATGTATTAATATATTACACGGTTAACTAATGCTATATAAACTTATAACAACTGCATTTATTACCACCGTTTTCATAACAAGTGCTGACATAACATCAACACCAAGTTCAGCATTAGTTAACATGTAGTAATAAAATAACAATGGTTAACTAATACTATATAAACACATAACAACTGCATTACCACTGTTTTCATATGAACTGCTGGCATAATTAACATCAATTAATGGATTTGTTAATGTGTAGTAAGACATTGCCAAAGGTTAACTAATGCTGTATAACATGTAGTAATATATTACCAAAGGTTAACTAATGCTGTATAACATGTAGTAATATATTACCAAAGGTTAACTAATGCTGTATAACATGTAATAATACATTACCAATTGTAACTAATGCTGTATAACATGTAGTAATATATTACCAAAGGTTAACTAATGCTGTATAACGTAGTAATATATTACCAAAGGTTAACTAATGCTGTATAACATGTAATAATACATTACCAATTGTAACTAATGCTGTATAACATGTAGTAATATATTACCAAAGGTTAACTAATGCTGTATAACATGTAATAATACATTACCAATTGTAACTAATGCTGTATAACATGTAGTAATATATTACCAAAGGTTAACTAATGCTGTATAACATGTACTAATACATTACCAATTGTAACTAATGCTGTATAAAATGTAGTAATACAATACGAAAGGTTAACTAATGCTGTATAACATGTAGTAATACATTACCAATTGTTAACTAATGGTATATAACATGTAGTAATACATTACCAATGGCAAACTAATGCTGTATAATGTAGTAATACATTACCAATTGTTAATTAATGCTGTATAACATCTAGTAATACATTACCATAGTTAACTAATGCTTTATAACAGGTAGTAATACATTACCAATTGTTAATTAATGCTGTGTAACATGTAGTAATACATTACCAAAGGTTAACTAATGATGTATAACATGTAGTAATACATTCTGAATTGTAATTAATGCTGTATAACAGGTAGTAATACATTACCAAAGGTTAACTAATGCTGTATAACGTAGTAATATATTACCAATGGTTAACTAATGCTGTATAACATGTACTAATACATTACCAATGGTTAACTAATGCTGTATAACATGTACTAATACATTACCAATGGTTAACTAATGCTGTATAACATGTACTAATATATTACCAATGGTTAACTAATGTTGTATAACGTAGTAATACATTACCAAAGGTTAACTAATGTTGTATAACATGTAGTAATATATTACCAAAGGTTAACTAATGTTGTATAACATGTAGTAATATATTACCAATGGTTAACTAATGCTACATAAACACAGAACAGCTAAATTTATTACCGCTGTTTTCCTATGAAGTGTTGCCATAATCAATATCAATTAACATGAATATTTGTTAAATAATGCTATATAAACAACAAAAAATCACATTTATTACCACTTTTTCAAATTAAGAGCTAACATAATTAACATTGTCAATTAACATCAAGTAAAGCCCCCACCTTGACCCCGACTAGCGGGATAAAGCGAAAGATAAGGAATGGATGGGTGGATGCGTGCTCTCGACATGTCTTTTTTTTTTATTCGCCAGCTTTTTACTTGAATTTTAAATTAAATGGAGCCTCAAGCTCTGCCCCCCTTCAGTTCCACGTTTTTTGTCTTGACCACAGGGGAAGCCACAGAGGACGACTGGGCTTGCTGTTCTGTTCTGATGTCCCCATATTCAGTCTCTCCGTCCTTTCACTAACTTTAAGTGCTGTAAGACATCCAATGAGGCCAAACCCAACGGTTTCTCATGTTAATATTCCAAGACCACGACAAGCTCTGTAATGTTTTACCTATTTTTTATAAATATATATGAATTCTGAGCTGAACGCCATTTTAAGATGAGGACCATGTTCAGACAACATCTGAAAAAAATGTTGGGGTATAAAAGGAACATCCAGTAATGAGTGACGATGGTCAAGGTTTGCAATGCAACAGTGTAAAAATAAGGTTTCTCAGTCACGGATTTGAGCTATTTTCACACTCTGCTGTGCAGAACATCATTAAAAGACTCTGAAAAAAAAAAGAATCTGGAGAGAAAGTTGAAAATCTCAATGAATGCCCGTGACCTTCTATCCCTCACACAGCACTGCATTAAAACTGGCCAGCTTCTGTGCTACACATCACCACACGGGCTCCAGAATACTCTGAAAACCTGTTGCTATGTACAGTGATATAAACATACATCAACAGCATCCATGAACGCCACCTTCTCTGGATGGAAGCTCAGTGTAATCAGACTGTGGCTACATGTAGCACTTAATCAGTTCCTCAAGAGGCTCAAGAAACTCGAAGAACTCGATTACTAAAAATCATGGGAGCAAATTCATCCATCTATTATCTTCCTGGGGTCGGGAGGTGGAGCCCATCCCAGCATCATCGGGTGAAGACGGGGGAAGATGGCCAAGACACACTCACACCTTCAGGCAATGTAGAGTGAGGGATCAACCTAACATTCATGTGTTTGGACTGTGGGAGGAAACCGGAGTACCCAGAGGAAACCCACTAAAGCACGGGGAGAACATACACACTCCACACAGAATGACCCGGACCGGGAATCCAACCCATGACCCCGACTAGCGGGATAAAATGGAAGATGATGGATGGATGGATATGTGTGATCCCAACATGTAGGCTGTCCCAATTCTTAGATGCCTTAAATATGCTGTCTGTTAAGGCGCCTTAAGTTCAGGCTATTGTGAGTGTCTAAGTAGGCTGTCTAGGTAGCAGCTGTGTAAGTAGCAGTGTTCTCTCCTCATCTCTCCTCATAAAACAGATTACTGAGACGCTCTAGTTAGAGAGAGACTGCGTCACGGCTTGTTCCCCCCACTGCAGCATAAGACCAGTGGTTTAGCTGGTTGCTAAGCTACTGGCCGGCATCCAAAACAATAGCTCGAGGCTTAAAAATCTGCTAGCATAAATGCTAATGGCTCAAGTATAAAACTGCTAAATCGTCAATGACTGGTTACAGAGTTGATAATAAAATACTGTTTTGTGTGATTATATGACCAGAAACACATTAAAACTCCAGAGAGAATCAAAATAACTCACATTTTAAAACCACTTCACTACTTGTAGATTTGTCAGAGTTGGGTTTGCTTTAGCGGCTGAGGAAGTGTTCGATGCTTCCTTAAAATCAGGTCTAAATAAGGTTCCTCAGTAGACAGTGTTTAAGGTATGTAAGAATTGGGACAGTCTACTTGTCGGGGCGCATACTATGACATAAATGCTGCCTATGTAGGAGCTCACTAGGTTTTGAGACACACCTATGCTGTCTATTAAGGCGCCTTAAGTTCAGGCTATTGTTTTGTATAGCCGGCTGGTAGCTTAACCAGGTAGCCAGTAGCTAAACTAAGTTAAAACACCAGCTGTGTGCTGCAGTGGGCAGGAACAACAACAAGCCTTGACTGGCTCTCAGTAATCTGTTTTATGAGGAGAGATGAGGAGAGAACGCTGCTACTTACACAGCTGCAACCTAGACAGCCTACTTACACACTCACTAGGTTTGAGACACACCCATAGTATGATATATAGGTCTTGTAATAGATTTCTCTGATAATAATCATTCAAATGGTTTCTTTAAAAGCTTAGTATATGCAGTTTAAGCAATAAATATGTCTTATTTGATGTTGTATATTCACTATCGCTCTCTAATAAAGCAAAAATATTTGTATCTGATTACTTAAATAATTACTTAAATACTTAAATAATTGATAGCTGCAGCCTAGTAATACAGTACTAGCATGTCTGAAAATCAGTGTGTGACTAAAAATCATCACCAACGAAAGACATTTTCTGTAAATAAGTACTTTTTTTGTATTTAATAAAAAATATGATGACATTATGTGTGTACAACTGTTTCAATAGGGCTGTGTGTTGGCAAGAACCTGACGATACAATACGTATCGTGATACAGCGGTCACGATTCAATAATTGCGATACTGCATGTGAAGTGATTTACAGTGATTTTTCAAATCCTACTATTAAAACACACCACTATATAAACAGGTTTGTCAATGCTTACAATAGCATTGCGCCCTGTGCTGCTTGTTAATGTTGGAGTGGAGCTGAAAATAGATTACAACAATGCCATCTAGTGGTCTGAAGATTAAACACAACACACAATGTTTCACTGTCTGCCAGGAATCTGTGTATCGATACTGTGTTTTTGAGAATCAATACAGTATCACAAAACAAAATATCCCAATATTCGATATTTTTGATATTTTCTTACACCCCTATGTTTCAAGCTGTGTTTGTTAGTCGTTTACTTCTTCCGTTCTCCTAAAACAGTCACTACCAGGCGACTGATTCTGAACCAGTTTTCTTATTTTCCTGATTCTGGAAAACAAATATCATGTACTCTATGGAACTAAAATAAAAAGGTGGTCTCTGACTTTTTCACAGCACAGATTAATGTGCATGTGTGTGTACATATATGTGTGTGTGTGTGTGTGTGTGTGCGTGGTTATTGACTGCAGGCAAGAACAGAGAGCAAAGAGAAAGTGAGAATGAAAAGATGAGTGCAGAGAGAAGACAGCAGGCTAAAGATCAACAGTTAAAAGGATGAAAGAGAAGGATGAAAGGGAGAAAAAAGGAAGAAAGAATGAGAGAAAGAGCAAAGCTAGAGGGTGAGTGAGACAGAGACAGAGAGAGAGAGAGAGAGAGAGAGAGTGAGGTAGAGGGGAAAAGAGAATCCAGCCCTGGAAGAATATGATGCTACACCCTGCTGGTGCAAATTTCTCTGATGTGATGGCGTACACTAAACTGTAATTAACTGTCTACACTCATGCAGCTTCTCATTTACTACGATGGTGAAGAAACACTAACAGAGTGATACTTACAGTCAAACTCTGTCAAACCCAGTCTCAGCCTCATTTGTTTTTATGCGCTCCATATTACAAACCCTGTAGGCCAAATCCAATACGACACGCCAGGCTAGGCATAAGAGAAAGACTTGTTTCTTGTAAAAAGCAATTATATTTCAAAGGGAAACTTGTTTGTGATTGCAATTGTGTCTCACTAAGATGAATGCGTGTAAAAAAAGAGTCATGCTCGCTAAAAAAATCAAAAGAAAGTCTCAAACCACCTAAACCCGCAAATATAAATGTGTGTATTAACATTAACAGTAGCCACGTTTACAGGCAGAGAGATAATCTGCTAATAATCCGACCAAGAATAAGTTCATGTATATACATCAATCAGAATAGATTAAGTTCATGTATATACATCAATCAGAATAGATTAAGTTCATGTATATACATCAATCAGAATAGATTAAGTTCATGTATATACATCAATCAGAATAGATTAAGTTCATGTATATATCTCAGTCGGAATACACTAAGTCTATGTATATACATCAATCGGAATAGAATAAGTCCATGTATATATCTCAATCGGAATAGTCTAAGTCCATGTATATACATCAATCGGAATAGACTAAGTCCATGTATATACATCAATCGGAATAGTCTAAGTCCATGTATATACATCAATCGGAATAGACTAAGTCCATGTATATACATCAATCGGAATAGTCTAAGTCCATGTATATACCTCAATCGGAACAGGCTAAGTCCATGTATATATCTCAATCGGAATAGACTAAGTCCATGTATATACATCAATCGGAATAGTCTAAGTCCATGTATATACATCAATCGGAATAGACTAAGTCCATGTATATACATCAATCGGAATAGACTAAGTCCATGTATATACATCAGTCGGAATAGACTAAGTCCATGTATATACATCAGTCGGAATAGACTAAGTCCATGTATATACATCAGTCGGAATAGACTAAGTCCATGTATATACAGCAATCGGAATAGAATAAGTTCATGTATATACATCAACCTGAAATAGACGAAGTCTATGAATATACATTAATCGGAATAGACTACGTACATCTATATACATCAATCGGAATATACTAAGACCATGTATATACATCAATCTGAATAGTATACACATGTATACACCTAAATTGGAATAGAATAAGTACATCTATATACCTCAATCCGAATAGTCCATGTATACGCCTCAATCGTAATAGACTATGTTCATGTATACACCTAAGTTTGAACAGAATAAGTATATGCCTCAGCTGGAATAGAATAAATTAATGTATATGCGTCAATGAGATCACAACACGTTCATGTATATAGTAAGTCCACGTATACGCCTCAGTTGGAATAGACTGCTCCAGTTGAGGCTATTGCAAATACAATTTCTATCTGATTGAATGAGGTGAGTGATGCTGTTAATAATCAGCCCAGTAGATGAATAATAGCCATACAAAGCTTGTATCCAATTAAATTCTCAATTGGAAAGTGTAAGTATGTGTAGTGCATCACATCACAGCGAGAGCCATGATGCAGAGAAACCAGTCTGCAGAGGAGACCAAGTTTATTCTTTCAAATTTGAAGGATATAAGAGTAATTATCAGGATGGACGGCTGTAATCTTGCAGTGATGAGCTGTTCAGATGAGGATATGAGTAAACGAAGGCCACTGTGTTTACAGACTAAACAGCACATTAGGAACAGACGCACTCACGTGATGCTCATTGTCTACACTCACTGGTACACGTGCTTGTAAACATCAGACTGTTGAGAAGATTTTAGTCTTAATCTACAGTCAGAGTGATCTTCAATCAGAGTGCTGAAATCGTTTGCATGTAAACAAAGCCAGCGCTGGCTGTTTCGTGATAATATAATTATACCGACATGGTACTTATTCTTATTATCAGTGATCATATTTGAGCCTAAAAAATGACTCTAAAGAAACCGCGGCTGCAACAACAGCTAATCAACATTATCAGTAACACTGCGTGATTAGGTATACAAACCCTGTAGGCCAAATCCAATACGACTACATCCATGTATATACCTCAACCGGAATAGACTAAGTCCATGTATATACAGCAATCGGAATAGACTAAGTCCATGTATATACCTCAATCAGAATAGACTAAGTCCATGTATATACCTCAATCAGAATAGACTAAGTCTATGTGTATACCTCAATCAGAATAGACTAAGTCCATGTATATACCTCAACCGGAATAGACTAAGTCTATGTGTATACCTCAATCAGAATAGACTAAGTCCATGTATATACCTCAACCGGAAATAGACTAAGTCCATGTATATACCTCAACCAGAATAGACTAAGTCCTTTTATATACATCAATCGGAATAGACTAAGTCCATGTATATACATTAATCAGAATAGATTAAGTCCATGTACATACATCAATCGGAATAGACTAAGTCTATGTGTATACCTCAATCAGAATAGACTAAGTCCATATATATACCTCAACCGGAAATAGACTAAGTCCATGTATATACCTCAACCAGAATAGACTAAGTCCTTGTATATACATCAATCGGAATAGACTAAGTCCATGTATATACATTAATCAGAATAGATTAAGTCCATGTACATACATCAATCGGAATAGACTAAGTCCATGTATACACCTCAATTGGAAATAGACTAAGTCCATGTATATACAGCAATCGGAATAGACTAAGTTTATGAATATACATCAACTGGAATAGACTAAGTCCATGTATATACATCAACCGAAAATAGTCTAAGTCCATATATATACATCAGTCGGAATAGAATAAGTCTTTGTATATACCTCAATCGAAAATAGACTAAGTCCATATATATACATAAATCGGAATAGAATAAGTCTTTGTATACACCTCAATCGGAAATAGACTAAGTCCATATATATACATAAATCGGAATAGAATAAGTCTTTGTATACACCTCAATCGGAAATAGACTAAGTCCATATATATACATCAACTGGAATAGACTAAGTCCATGTATATCTCAATTGAAATAGACTAGACTAGAATAAGAATATTTATTCTTATTATCAGTGATCAAAATTGTGCCTAAAAAATGACTGCAACAACAACTAATCAACATTATCAGTAACACTGCGTGATTAAGTATATTGTAGGTAACGATACTGTTGATTATCCAGTACAGCTAACAGAATTAAAATAACAATAATAATAATAATAAAAAAAAAAATTATATATATCATTGCCGTCCAAAGAAAAAGCTGTCATGTACATTGTGTTACAATCTCATGGTTAATGGACCAAAACTAAATAATAATCATTCTGGTTCCATTGGCTTACATTAAAAGTAAAGACCTCTACTGTTTGTCTTCGGACAGCAACGATAATGAGTAAGGCTGTTAATGAGTCTTGGATCGCTAGCAGGTGTGCTGGTGGGCGGAGCCGAGAAGAATCCACATGACACTACCGTTTTACATGATGTATAAAGCATGTACACTAGATTGCCACAAGTATTCACTCATCGTCTTCACACGCATATGAATTTAAGTGACATCCCGTTCTTAAACCATAGGGTTTAATATGATGTCAGTCCAACCTTTGCAGCTATGACAGCTCCAACTCTTCTGGGAATGAAAGAAGGGTAAACACAGTGCAACTGCAGTACAGGAGAGTCATGGGAACTGATCACATGCTCTAAAAAGTCTAAAAACCTAGAAGATGTGCCAAACTGAGCTCGCCTTTGACAGCAGTGCATCTGGAGAAGGTATATGGTGTTCATGTGTACATACGGTAGACTCTGATATTAAAGATATACGCTAATGTTAGAGTGGACTCGTCAAGATCCCCTCGCTGCAATGCCAGTTACACCTACAGTCACACAACAGCTGTGCCTCTGTGTCGCTCTGATCACGTGTTACTGTCCTCGTTGTTAACTCCACGGCCTGACCCCAGAACTTCTCCCTCCATCAGAAAAATGAAAATCAGAAGTATGAGAGTGTTTAGGCTGCAGGAGAACGGATGGAAGACAGCTGATGGAGGACAGCTGGCCAGTATGCTGGAGGAGTGGGAGGAAAGTGGCAGCAAAGTCTGGAAATATGAACAATACGATAGGACATCGCCGTCATCTCCGTCACAATGTTATTCGGCCCACTTGGAAGCCTATTTGAACAGCATTCCACAATTTTACCACTTAATTTTTTTAACAGCAATGATATCTTTAAAAGCAAGACCTGGCCAGCTGTACCTGTACCTGGCGGGGGTCGCCGGGTATCGTTTTTTTTTTTTTTTCAGGTAGAACTGAGCTTGGCATTCTAAAACGTTTTGTAACAGATTGGGCTATACCTTGTCAATGGTATAGTCATTAGTCATCATTAGTATAGTCTACAAGTGTGCTCAAAGTTCAATCACAGCACAAGACTAACAGTTACACAGCCCAGTGTCACGTCACGCTAGTCTCCAGTCAGATCATCACAGGGTTCACACTACACTCTGGTGAACAGTGGATGAGGAACGAGTGGTGGGTGTGGAGGGACAAATCATAGTGAATCTTGCTTGCTCTGTTCATCTCCCGCTACCTCAATCAAAATAGAATAATTCCATGTATACACCTCAATTGGAATGTATACACCTCAATCAGAATGTATACACCTCAATCTGAATGTATACACCTCAATCTGAATGTATACACCTCAATCGGAATGTATACACCTCAATCAGAATGAATACACCTCTTTTGGAATGTATACACCTCAATCTGAATGTATCCACCTCATTTGGAACGTATACACCTCATTTGGAATGTATACACCTCAATCTGAATGTATACACCTCAACCTGAATGTATACACCTCAATCTGAATGTATACACCTCAATCTGAATGTATACACCTCATTTGGAATGTATACACCTCAATCTGAACGTATACACCTCAATCTGAACGTATACACCTCATTTGGAATGTATACACCTCAATCTGAACGTATACACCTCAATCTGAACGTATACACCTCATTTGGAATGTATACACCTCAATCTGAACGTATACACCTCATTTGGAATGTATACACCTCATTTGGAATGTATACACCTCAATCTGAACGTATACACCTCAATCTGAACGTATACACCTCAATCTGAATGTATACACCTAATTTGGAATGTATACACCTCATTTGGAACGTATACACCTCATTTGGAATGTATACACCTCAATCTGAATGTATACACCTCAATCTGAATGTATACACCTCAATCTGAATGTATACACCTCAATCAGAATGAATACACCTCATTTGGAATGTATACACCTCAATCTGAATGTATACACCTCATTTGGAATGTATACACCTCAATCAGAATGAATACACCTCATTTGGAATGTATACACCTCAATCTGAATGTATACACCTCAATCTGAATGTATCCACCTCATTTGGAATGTATACACCTCAATCTGAACGTATACACCTCATTTGGAATGTATACACCTCAATCTGAACGTATACACCTCAATCTGAATGTATCCACCTCATTTGGAACGTATACACCTCAATCTGAACGTATACACCTCAATCTGAATGTATACACCTCATTTGGAATGTATACACCTCATTTGGAATGTATACACCTCATTTGGAATGAATACACCTCAATCTGAACATATACACCTCAATCTGAATGTATCCACCTCATTTGGAATGTATACACCTCAATCTGAATGTATACACCTCATTTGGAATGTATACACCTCAATCTGAACGTATACACCTCAATCTGAATGTATACACCTCATTTGGAATGTATACACCTCAATCTGAATGTATACACCTCATTTGGAATGTATACACCTCATTTGGAATGAATACACCTCAATCTGAATGTATACACCTCATTTGGAATGTATACACCTCATTTGGAATGAATACACCTCAATCTGAATGTATACACCTCAATCTGAATGTATACACCTCATTTGGAATGTATACACCTCATTTGGAATGAATACACCTCAATCTGAACGTATACACCTCAATCTGAATGTATACACCTCATTTGGAATGTATACACCTTAATCGGAACGTATACACCTCATTTGGAATGTATACACCTCAATCTGAATGTATACACCTTATTTGAAATGTATACACCTCAATCTGAACGTATACACCTTATTTGGAATGTATACACCTCAATCTGAACGTATACACCTCAATCTGAATGTATCCACCTCATTTGGAATGTATACACCTCAATCTGAACGTATACACCTCATTTGAAATGTATACACCTCAATCTGAACGTATACACCTTATTTGGAATGTATACACCTCAATCTGAACGTATACACCTCAATCTGAATGTATACACCTCAATCTGAACGTATACACCTCAATCAGAATGAATACACCTCAATCTGAACATATACACCTCAATCTGAACGTATACACCTCGATCTGAACGTATACACCTCGATCTGAATGTATACACCTCAATCTGAACGTATACACCTCAATCTGAACATATACACCTCAATCTGAACGTATACACCTCAATCTGAACATATACACCTCAATCTGAACGTATACACCTCAATCTGAACGTATACACCTCAATCAGAATGAATACACCTCAATCTGAATAGATTAGTCCAACTGAGGTCATTCCCATTACAATCTCTATCAGATTGAAGGAGGTGGGTACACTGTAAATAATCAGTTTAATAGAAGAATGATAGCCGTGTAAACACCTGTATCTAATTACATTCCCAATCGGAAAGTTTAAATACGTTCTGCACATGTGCAGTAGTGTCATGGAGGACATGGCGGGAGGTAGAGACTGGTCTTCAGAGGAGACAAAGTTCATGCTTCAAACCTTAAAAGATTTAAAAACAGCAGGATGGACGGCCTTAAAGCTCGCAATAACAAGCAAATTAAAAACAGGAAGTTTCTCAGATCGGCGTATTACAAAACTAAAAAACAGAACGGTGAAAGCTGATCCACTGTCCTGTTTTACGAAATTCTGGATGAAGTCACGGGAGATCGACTCCTCGCTAACACAGAGTTAAAACCGTGTTGCAGGACGTGACGTCTTCCTCCCGCATGTGAAATACGTGTTCAAAACACGAGCGCGCTAACAGAAACCTCAGGTAACCATACTTCTGCTGGTCTCACTCTTGACTGAACTCACTCGATGCTCGTTGTCATGGTAACGTTTACACCAAGTTGTATTCTACGCATGCGTGTAGTTTTGGCTCTGATTGCTTGTAGCGTGCATGTAAACTGAGATTTTCATTAGAGTGTTGAGTAGAGTGAGCATATAAACACCTCCGTCTTAATCTAGAATCAGAAGGAATTCAATCAGACTGGAGAACATCTCTGCATGTGAACGTGGCCAAGGTTGGTGAAGGTTGGTGAATGTTGGTAAATGTTGGTGAAGGTAGGTAAATGTTGGTGAATGTTGGTAAATGTTGGTGAAGGTAGGTAAATGTTGGCGAATGTTGGCGAATGTTGGTAAATGTTGGCGAATGTTGGTAAATGTTGGCGAATGTTGGTGAATGTTGGCGAATGTTGGTCAATGTTGGTAAATGTTGGTGAATGTTGGTGAAGGTAGGTAAAGGTTGGCGAATGTTGGTAAATGTTGGCGAATGTTGGTGAATGTTGGTCAATGTTGGTAAATGTTGGTGAATGTTGGTGAATGTTGGCAAATGTTGGTAAATGTTGGCGAATGTTGGTAAATGTTGGTGAATGTTGGCGAATGTTGGTGAATGTTGGTGAAGGTAGGTAAATGTTGGCGAATGTTGGTGAAGGTAGGTAAATGTTGGCGAATGTTGGTGAAGGTAGGTAAATGTTGGCGAATGTTGGTGAAGGTAGGTGAATGTTGGTGAATGTTGGTGAAGGTAGGTAAATGTTGGCGAATGTTGGTGAATGTTGGTAAAGGTTGGCGAATGTTGGTGAAGGTAGGTAAATGTTGGCGAATGTTGGTGAAGGTAGGTAAATGTTGGCGAATGTTGGTAATTGTTGGTGAATGTTGGCGAAGGTAGGTAAATGTTGGCGAATGATGGTGAATGTTGGTGAAGGTAGGTAAAGGTTGGCGAATGTTGGTGAAGGTAGGTAAACGTTGGCGAATGTTGGTGAAGGTAGGTAAAGGTTGGCGAATGTTGGTGAAGGTAGGTAAAGGTTGGCGAATGTTGGTGAAGGTAGGTAAACGTTGGCGAATGTTGGTGAAGGTAGGTAAAGGTTGGCGAATGTTGGTGAAGGTAGGTAAATGTTGGCGAATGTTGGTAAATGTTGGCGAATGTTGGTAAATGTTGGCGAATGTTGGTGAAGGTAGGTAAAGGTTGGCGAATGTTGGTGAAGGTAGGTAAATGTTGGCGAATGTTGGTGAATGTTGGTAAATGTTGGCGAATGTTGGTAAATGTTGGCGAATGTTGGTGAAGGTAGGTAAATGTTGGCGAATGTTGGTGAATGTTGGTAAATGTTGGCGAATGTTGGTAAATGTTGGCGAATGTTGGTGAAGGTAGGTAAATGTTGGCGAATGTTGGTGAAGGTAGGTAAATGTTGGCGAATGTTGGTAAATGTTGGCGAATGTTGGTGAAGGTAGGTAGATGTTGGCAAATGTTGGCGAATGTTGGTGAATGTTGGCAAATGTTGGCGAATGTTGGTAAATATTGGCGAATGTTGGTAAATGTTGGTGAATGTTGGCGAATGTTGGTGAAGGTAGGTAAATGTTGGCGAATGTTGGTAAATGTTGGCGAATGTTGGTAAATGTTGGTAAATGTTGGTGAATGTTGGCGAATGTTGGTGAATGTTGGCGAATGTTGGCGCATGTTGGTAAATGTTGGTAAATGTTGGTGAATGTTGGTAAATGTTGGTAAATGTTGGTAAATGTTGGTAAATGTTGGCGAATGTTGGTGAATGTTGGCGAATGTTGGTGAAGGTTGGTGAACGTTGGGCTTGTTTTGCACAATGATCCTTCAACACACCCAGGGAAGGGGAGGGAGTGATTAAGGGAGAAGAGAGGAGGAGGGGAGATGGTTGTTTGCTTCTATATTATTTGATATACTGTATAATAAAAATAAAAAAATTACCAAAATCAATAAAACAATTGTAACAGGTAACATTCTCTCTCAACATTCTCTCATTCCACATGCCGTAGGTGCCCAAAGAACAACAGATCACTTTTTTTGATGATTTGAATGTTTCAACATCATTTGAACACACTGGCTGCCATTTACATTGTGTGAAAGTTTCATGATGAAGTCATTTGGAAAGATTTCTGGTTCCATTGACTTCCATTAAAAGGAAGGTAGGTGTTTGGCCTCTCCTGTAAAGTTACCATCTTGGAGATACATGATATACTTCAGTATTTACCTGATTGTAGACCACAGAAATACTCACACTACCCAGAGGCCTGCAGATCCTTAGATGTTACCTTGAGGTTCCTTGTGATCCCCAGGCTACGGACGTGTTGTGTTCTCATTGAGGTGTATACATTAACTTATTCTATTCCAACTGAGGTGTATGTACATGGATGTGTTGTTCTCTGAACAGACTAAGTCCATGTATAAACCTCAATCAAAACACAACATGTCCGTGTAGATACCCCTTCAGTTGGAGTTGAATAACTGATTGAGGTGTAAACCTGATTGTAGACCACAGAAATACTGACACTACCCAGAGGCCTGCAGATCCTTAGATGTTACCCTGGGGTTCCTTGTGATCTGTTGACTCTACGCTTTAGTTCTGGACTCATTTTTATTAGATGGCCACTCCAGGGAAGGGTGACAAAAGCAATTGAATTTCCTCTGTTTATAACTGTCTGACAGTGAATCATTGAGGTGCAAACTTGTTCGGAATTGTTTTGAAACTCTGCCGGCCTAATGAGCGCTCGCAAATCATTTTCTGAGGTCCTTAGAAATCTCATTTGACTGAGACCCGGCAAGCGCTAACAAATGTGTGTGGTGAAGAACCTCATTATCGCTTAGACCAGACTAATATACACCGATATTAAAGGTTTGCATACTTTTGCCAATAAAGACATTCAATGCTGGATTATTTTGCTCGATAAATTGTTGAAAAATAAATAAAAAAGTAAATGTTTTATATTAGCACTGTCCAAAAACAAGCATCTCCAAAATAGTAACTTCAAAGTAGATTCCAAAAGCTTTCATCACTTTCAATGAAAATTACTGTACAGAGCTTTCATTCTAAGTGATTCTGGAGCATTTCTTTTGGTCTGGTCATCATAAACCACAAGAGAAAGAGCAGCCATTGTGTTCAATTGATATAGAAAAAATGGAGATACATCAGATATACTTCTTTGGACACAATCGATACATAGTTCTGACTTAAATTAAGTCTATTTTAGGCCACATTTATGCAGAAATACACAAAAACGATCAATAACTGCGTTATGAAGTTTTACATTGGCTGGTATAAAGCAGATATCTAACTACTGTCTGACTCATGTAGACCCTTCCTGATTACTCAAGTGGATGTAAACACACTGAACAAATTAACTGGCCAAATCTAATGTTCAGTTATATGTATATATATATATATATATATATATATATATAGACACACACACTGGTTACTGCTTGTATCTACACACTTTGTATCTACAAAAAATGCACTTTGAATAATTTAGTGTATGTAAGTGACAATACAGGTTCAGCATAATCCACTACTCAAAAATAACCATCTAAGAGCAGCTATGTGGTCAGAAACTGACCGCTGATAAAGGACTAGAGGATGACTAACACAAACTGGGCATCAACACATGGGCTGCAGTCTTCAACTGTAGAATAGCAAGGTGGAGCTATATAGATATATGGGTTTCTATACATTTTGCACCATGACAATGAATTACTGAATGTACTCCTCAGTGTAATTATGTATATGATTACAGCACAATATTCATATATATACACATATATATATACATATATAAACCCTAAATCAGTTGACCGGCAGCATCCTAAAACCGTTGACCAGTAGTGCCTAAATCAGTTGACCGGTAGCGTTCTAATACCGTTGACCGCTAGTGCCCTAAATCAGTTGACTGGTAGTGTTCTAAAACCATAGACTGGTAGCGTCTAAAACCATTGAACACTAGCATTCTAAAACCGTTGACCAGTAGTGCCCTAAATCAGTTGACCGGTAGCGTCCAAAAACTGTTGACCAGTAGTGCCCTAAATCAGTTGACCGGTAGCATCCTAAAACTGTTGACCGCTAGTGCCCTAAATCAGTTGACCGGTAGCGTTCTAAAACCATAGACCGGTAGCATCCTAAAACCGTTGACCAGTAGCGCCCTAAAACCATGGAACGCTAGCGTTCTAAAACCGTTGACCGGTAGCATTCCTAAAACCGTTGAGCAGTAGTGCCCTAAAACCGTTAACCAGTAGCTTTCTAAAACCATGGACCGGTAGCGTTCTAAAACCGCTGACCGCTAGTGGCCTAAATCAGTTGACCGGTAGCGTCCTAAAACCGCTGACCGGTAGCGTTCTAAAACCATTGACCGGTAGCATTCTAAAAACCGTTGACCGGTAGCGTTCTAAAACCGTTGACCGGTAGCGTTCTAAAACTGCTGACCGGTAGTGTTCTAAAAACCGCTGACCGGTAGCATTCTAAAACTGCTGACTGGTAGCGTTCTAAAACCGCTGACCGGTAGCGTTCTAAAACCGTTGACCGGTAGCGTTCTAAAACCGTTGACCGGTAGCGTTCTAAAAACCGTTGACCGGTAGCGTTCTAAAACCGTTGACCGGTAGCGTTCTAAAACTGCTGACCGGTAGCGTTCTAAAACCGTTGACCAGTAGCGTTCTAAAACCGTTGACCAGTAGCGTTCTAAAACCGTTGACCGGTAGCGTTTTGAAAACCGTTGACCAGTAGTGTTCTAAAACTGTTGACCGGTAGCGTTCTAAAAACCGTTGACCGGTAGCGTTCTAAAACCGTTGACCGGTAGCGTTCTAAAACCGTTGACCGGTAGCGTTCTAAAACCGTCGACCAGTAGCGTTCTAAAACCGTTGACCGGTAGCGTTCTAAAACCGTTGACCGGTAGCGTTCTAAAACCGTTGACCGGTAGCGTTCTAAAACCGTCGACCAGTAGCGTTCTAAAACCGTTGACCGGTAGCGTTCTAAAACCGTTGACCGGTAGCGTTCTAAAACCGTCAACCAGTAGTGTTCTAAAACCGTTGTGTATATATATATATATATATATATATATATAGGACCGCTGATGAGGCTGCTGATGCTCCGTTATGATTAAATGAAGCTCTGATCGTATTTTAGGCCATGTTTCTGCTGAAGCTCACACAAGACGATAAAGGGCTCACTAACGTCCCAGCAGCCCTGTGTATTTGTACTGCTATTTGGAACACAGCCGCGTGCTAAACTCAGACGCGCTACGTGTGGATATGGCAGGAAGAGACTGAGGGTAAATGTTTGTCTGTCAATAACTACACTAGAAGGATTATTGCGGAGCGATTAGCATAGAGTGTTTCATCTCCCTCGCTCTCGCTCTCTCCTCCACGGCTGCACGTCACTCCCGTGTTTGTGTCTTGAGAGTCTGAGTGTGTGAAAGGCAGTGAGTCATCTGTGAATATGTGACATTTCATCTGGAGGAAGGGCACGAGTGTCCTTTATCAATGAAAACATCTGCACCACAAGCGCTCGTGAGTCGGCGTATCTGTTTGTTTGGGAGGCCGAGTGAATGTGGGGTGTGTGTGTGTGTGTGCTTGGTGACTCTCTCTCCTCTACACGCAGCCCTTTCAGAGCCAGAGCGCTGATTACCATAACGCTAACGTTCAGCTAAAGTGACTGGAACTTTGCTGAGGGCAACAGCCCCAAAATACAGAGTGATTCAACAGAGCCTCCACTGCTACTGGAAGAAAAGGCAGCATGACTCAGCGACAGAAACCCCCCCTAGATTTTTACTAAAGCGCTGGGTTGTTGGTCCCGGGCGGTCCCGGGCGGTCCCCGGGCTGGGGGATGTGGACTGTGATGGGGTTCCTAGTCTGTGTGTTCACTCTCTCAGTGGCAGTGTAAAAATGTCTTATGAAAGCGTATCACTATACAGGACGTGGTTATATAGAATTGCGAGCGCGTCTGACATCTGTTCATCTGTTGCAGTGCAGTTTATCCGCCCGACTCCTTCATCCACTCAGCACCGGCCAATCACAGGGCTGCTGTGTAGAGGTTATATGGGCGACTAGCAGAGGGCTGACCTGGTAGTGTGGATGAGTGGATGAGGTTTTAACAAATCATCTATTGTCTGATTATTATTTAAGAGATCATGTAAACAGCATAGTCTGATTCCTTAGATCAGATTAAGATAAATCTCATAACAAAGGCAATGAGAGCTGGATCAGTAATCAGGTGCTATATGTATATATACTCTTACTCTGATTTCTCAGTGTATATATACTCTTAATCCGATCTCTCAGTGTATACATACAATTACTCTGATTTCTTTTAGATCTCTTAGTGTATATATACACTCTTAAACTGATTTCTCATTGTATATATACACACTTACTCTGATTTCTTTTAGATCTCTCAGTGTATATATACACTCTTAAACTGATTTCTCAGTGTATATATACACACTCTGATTTCGTTTACATCTCACAGTGTATATATACACTCTTAAACTGATTTCTCAGTGTATATATACACTCTTAATCCGATTTCTCATTGTATATATACACACTTACTCTGATTTCTTTTAGATCTCTCAGTGTATATATACACTCTTAATTCGATTTCTCATTGTATATATATGCACACTTACTCTGATTTCTTTTAGATCTCTCAGTGTATATATACACTCTTAATCCGATTTCTTATTGGATATATACACTTACTCTGATTTCTTTTAGATCTCTCAGTGTATATATACACTCTTAAACTGATTTCTCAGTGTATATATACACACTCTGATTTCGTTTACATCTCACAGTGTATATATACACTCTTAAACTGATTTCTCAGTGTATATATACACTCTTAATCCAATTTCTCATTGTATATATACACACTTACTCTGATTTCTTTTAGATCTCTCAGTGTATATATACACTCTTAATTCGATTTCTCATTGTATATATATGCACACTTACTCTGATTTCTTTTAGATCTCTCAGTGTATATATACACTCTTAATCCGATTTCTTATTGGATATATACACTTACTCTGATTTCTTTTAGATCTCTCAGTGTATATATACACTCTTAATCCGATTTCTTATTGGATATATACAAACTTACTCTGATTTCTTTCACATCTCTCAGTATATATATACTCTTAATTCGATTTCCACTTGTATATATACACTTACTCTGATTTCTTTTAGATCTCTCAGTGTATATATACACTCTTAATCCGATTTCTTATTGGATATATACAAACATACTCTGATTTCTTTCACATCTCTTAGTGTATATATGCTCTTAATTTGATTTCCCATTGTATATACACTCTTACTCTGATTTCTTTCACATCTCTCAGTATATATATACTCTTAATTCGATTTCCCCTTGTATATATACACTTACTCTGATTTCTTTCAGATTTGTCAGTGTATATATATATATATATATATATATATATATATATATATATATATATATACACTTACTCTGATTTCTTTCACATCTCTCAGTATATATATACTCCTAATCCCGATTTCTCATTGTATATATACACTTACTCTGATTTCTTTCAGATTTGTCAGTGTATATATATATATATATATATATATATATATATATATATATATATATATATATATATATATATATATATATATTCTTACTCTGATTTTGTTCAGCTATCTCAGTGTATATGTACTCCTACTCCAATTCCTCAATTAGATTTCTTGGTGTATATATACTCCAACACCTCAGTGCCACTACTGGACTGAGAATAGCCGACCAACCAAAAATATCTAGCCAAACGGTGTCCTGTGGGCAGCGTCCGGTTACCACCGTTGAAGGACTAGAGAACACAAACTGCAGCAGATGAGCTATCGTCTCTACAAGGTGGACCAACAAGATAGGAGTGAGTAATACACTGGACAGTGAGTGGACATAAGCAAGCAAAAAGTGTATATGCTTGGTATGTGTAGTACAGTAGTGTGTGAAGGACCCTGCATTGCTACAGAGCGTGTGCCGTATGCGTGTGTGCGTGTACTTTTACCTGCACCTCTCGAGCATGGTAAGCGATGATGAGGCCGAGGAGAATGATGGTGGAGAGGCTGATAAGACACTTCAGCGCCAGAGAGTACATGGAACTCTGCAAAACACATCACACGCATCGTTAGTCATGTACACTCGCGTGCGCGCACACAAAACATACGTCCTCCACACATCCAGCCACACACACACACACACACGGTGTCCTGCGGTTCCTCTAATGGTTGGCATGATTGCTCTGGTCTCGTCTTGATAAACGCAACAGTGATGTCTGCGCCACAAATCAGCAGGAGTCCAAATAAATCACCCCCCCCCCCTCCCTCCCTCCCTCCGCCCCCATACAGACACACCCGCACACTCACACACCCACACGCGCAGATTGGGTCATCTAGCATCTCTCTCCCTCTCTGTGCGTCTGACAGAAGCCGAGGTGATATATCATTTCCTGCCCGAGTCCGAAAGCTTTCCAGTTGAACTCGGGATAATATTAGAATGGCCACCTGTGGGTCTAATTTAAAGCTCTGTACAGGAGCCATTATTCTGAGGCCGGGCGCAGAAGCGCCGCTGCTCGGGGAGCTCGCGGCACTCCGGCTCCTCAGACTAGCGCCACCGTAAAAGTAATCTCCCCGTTTTGTCAGGTTTTCCTCGCAACTGGTCGTTAGCGCCCCAAGTTGCGGGCTCCCAAATGAGGCTATTTTTCACGTACGCGCCCGACCCGGACGCCGAGGACGGAATCGGGGATGTCCTGATCCGAGAGCAGCTTTAGATCTGAACTGAGCATCGTAATGTTGAGTATCAGCCAACACGGATTCGATATGTGTGTTTGTATAGACAGTACAGGACTGATTATTCAGGGGAGACATCAGGGGTGGGGACAAAAATCAATATAGCACAGTATCGCAATATTTTACCGATAGATGCCAAGTATCGATATTTTCTTATATTGTCGCTGACATGAGAAAAACATTTATTTATTTTTATTAATACATTTTTTACATTTTTTCTATATTATTTGAAGACGACAGCTCATCTCCTGTGACCAATAGAAATTACAGATGGAAGGATCGATCGGCTATGTATCTCGTGAGCCAATCGATGGCGTTAAACTAATGAGCCTAATTTCGGTATTTCCAGCTAGTGTTTCATCCAGGAAGAGGAGGCCTCCGGCCAGCTCCATGCAATTCCTATCTGAACCACTAGGTGGAAATACACACCCTTTCATTTTCCACAGACTGACTAAAGCAGAAAGCATGTCGTCCTTCTGGCAGTGTTTACTGTATGTGACGCAGACTCATCCAGGACGTTTTGTCAAATTTGTAAAGTCAACGTGTCTCGTTGGGGAACCAAGACAAAGACATTTAAGTCTACTAATCTGATACTAATCAGCAAACAGCAGAGCTAGCACACACAGCTAGCACAAAACAACCAACCCAGAACACCATACAGACCAGATCTGACCGGTACAAACAGAACAGCAGCAACAATTCAAGATCTACATTAAATGATTACAGACTTTGTTTAAAATAACAGAGTCTGCGTTTAATGACTGTAGTTTTGACTGCATTTATTTAATTAGCTTTTTTTAGTTTTAAATTAAAGGTCTAAATGTAATGATGGCAGTATTGGGGTTATTTGTTTGATTTACTTTATTTATTTACTGTTAATTTTGTTAAAAATATTATGCTGTTTCACATGAGCTCGTTAAAAATGGTAATAAACAGACCTGTTACTTCAATGCCTCATATTCTTACACTGTTTGATCTTTTTTTTTTTTTTTTTTCGGTGTACAAGATAAACTGGAGCAAATCTATCTCTGTTATTAATTGTTTCAAATATCTTGGGATTAACATCCATCTTTCTTTATCTGATATTGCTACTAAGAACTTTAATAAGGTCCTATCAACAATTAGTCTAGATCTTTCAAAATGGTCACATTTTCCAAATTCTTTAGAGGCTCGAATAGCTGCACTTAAAAGGAACATTCTTCCCCGCATTCATTTTTATACATCTATGATTCCATTACCACCTCCTGTTGATTATTGGCCCAACTCAATTCAGTAGTATCACGATATATTTGGAATGGGAAACGTCCACGCATCAAAATAACAACTATACAATGTAGTAAATTAGAAGGGCTCTCACTTTCTAACTTCAAAATATATGCATAGGCATTCACTTTGCATCCATTGGCAAAATGGTTTAACTTAAAGTTTTCATGGCGTCTTATTGAAGAGTCAATTATTACCACACATAAGCTGGAGGATTTCCTATTTACTGGCATTTCTATTAGATTCTCACTTAGTCTCACCTAGTCTACCATTTTTATTATTTTTTTCTGGGGTGGGGGGCTCTGGTGAGCAGGGGGAATGGGGGCGGTTCTATATTTATGTCATTTATTTATTTATTTATTTGTTATCATTATTTTTTTATAATTATTATAATCTCATTGATATCACTCTTCATCCATGTTAAAATAAAAAGTTGTTCAAAAAAAAAAAAAGGCAATAAACCAGTTTCGACCATGTTTCATGACTTGCTTGCGCTAATAACTACATGTAGCCCTGCCGTGGCATATAGCCCCGCCCTCTATCAGTATCAGCTGATCGCGCTGAAAGATGATTAGTGATCGGAATCGGCCTCAAAAACGCTGATCGGCCCATCTCTAATAGAAATGCTCCAAAATCACCTTTACATTAACATACATTGAAAGTACTGTTTTGGGCGAGTTATGCGGTGAAGATCTGGTAGAAACCAAAAAAACAATAACACTATGCAAAGCATAATTAATGACTGAAGTCCAACTAAATCTACTGTCATATAAACTATACAGGCTAAATTATGAGAACACCTGACGCAGGATTAACATTAGATCTGGTTGGGGGGGCAAGCCTAAACCCAAAAACCAGCCCCAGGCCATTTATGCCCCTTCCACCAAACATCACTGTTGTGTTTCGGTTAAGGAGAGATCAACTGATACCCAGATTCAGAGAGTGAAACATGACTCTTCACTCCAAGGAACCTGTTTCCACAGCTCCGCCGAGTCCAGTGGCAGTGTACTCCCTAGCACCCAGTGATCTCGGGCTTGTGTGCAGCCACGGAAACCCATTTCATGAAGCTCCCAATGCACAGTTGTGATGTTGCTTCCAGAGGCGGTTTGGAACCGAGTGATGCAACAGAGGACTGTCGATATTTATAAGCTGCACACTTCAGCGCTCGGCAGCCCCGCTATGCGAGGTTTACCATTTCGTGGCTGAGCTGTTGTAGTCTCGTAGTCACCCAATGACAGCTTAAAGTCACTAAGCACTTTAGCAATAAACTTTCTACTGTCAACATCGATCTACTAGGACTGCACGGCTATGTGCTTGATTATACACACCTGTTAGCAGAGGTGTCCACATACTTTTGGCCACATAGTGTACATCACACCAGTACACACTATTATTAACCCTATACAGTGCTGTGCAAATGTTTGGGAACATTATTATATTAAAAAAGCAAAATATTTCAATAGTATTAATACTGTAAGTAGTGCTTTTACCAGTGGCGTGCAGTGCCACCGGGTACCCTTTCTGCTACACACCCCCAACTCCCACCACCCCCACCACACATTTTCTTAATGCACAATAAACCACATAAATCACACTATAACTCACAGTATGGATTTTAAACTACAAATAACCCACAAGTGCAGCTAAAAATGAAAAAAACTAAAGTGTTTACATGTTTATCATAGCTTAACTTAGCAGGTATAATTTGGCTGCCTTCGTTAAACAGCTCAAATGATCAAATCCTTCAAATCTGTACCAACCAGTATACAATCCCAGCAAAACAGCTTCTGACGCTGTGTGCTAGCCGTTGTGCTAGCCAGGAATACCTCTCATAGTTCGTCCAACAGAAAGTACGCATAATTGTTTTCTTTCTGAGACTTGTAGGTGGATTTTTTCGTGAACAGTAGTCTAGGCTTTTTAATCAGGTACGACACAAAATCTACCTCATTTGAAGTCTGCTAGCCAGCTAGACTAGCTTGTGCTTAGTGACAACGAGTTAGGGCGTGGCACCTTCTTCAGAACGCCGAGAAGGGTTTTTGTGAATAAACTCACATGCCAGACTCTTCAAAATATCATTGGAAGGAGCACACAGGCATGTAGGCAGCCCCTAAAGCCATTTTAATGAGCAGCTTTGACTGGTTAGATCCACTCTCAGTCAGATATATGTCCTACAGCAGCTAAGCAAACACTGTTATAACATGTTAATGTAGCATGTTGTATTATTTACTGCTGAAGGAACTGAATACATTCATACAATGTCTGGGGCGTCCAGGAGAAATCTGGAACTACACTTTGTTCTTCAAACTGGAGCTCAAGATATGATCTACTTCTCTCACAATAAGATATTCATGTTACTTTGTATTGTATTTATGAATATTTATATCTGTTCTAATCATATCTGCTGTTCTTACTGGTGAACATACCTGTATTGTTGGGATGAAGGCCTTTAAACAATGAGCTTCTGCACGGTACCATACACAAACAAAGTTTATAGCAACATGCAGTTTTTAAAATCCCCATCAGTTTAAGTGTAAAGCATGAGAACCAGTTGCTGCTCCTCTTGACTGGATTTCTCGAATTGTTACATTTTTATAAATGTTGCAGGACTGCTGGAGATCATATGTACATACAGGAACTGGATTCAATACAGCTGCCTCAACCACTGGCATACAAATCAGAGCTAACACTGTCATAATACTAAATATACCAACTACATATTAGGGGTGGGCAATATGGCCCTACCATAATATCACGATATTTCATGGTATTTTTGCGATAACGATTAGCGATATGACAAAACATTGAATAAAAAAAAAAAGACTACACTACTGCAACAAAATGAAAATTCAATTTTATTATTGCATACAATATGATATGGCACACCCCTAACTGAGATATTAAAAAATACAAGAATTTTCATCAGATTGTAACGGAAGTCAATGATCCAGAATGTCTTGATACTAAATAATGCACTCCAAATATCTCCATATATCCAGGACTGAAGTAAAGTGAATGATACTGGATAGATAAAATCTGTCTCTAGTAGATATATAATGGGAAATGAGAAAAGTGAGAATTTATCTTTTGTTAAAAACAGTAAAAGTAGTACCTGATGTGATAATTAGAGATTAGAGGGTGATATGGCACGATATTTCAGGGTATAATATCGTTCAAGATATTCAAAAATGTTGGCGATATTATTGTGTACGATACGATATGGCACACCCCAGAACAAACTAGGGCCGGATATATTTTCACATAACAAGAAGATACACAGTCTCTCCAGTGTGAACGTCTAAAAACACAGAAAAAGCCACAAAACTACACACGCAGGGCATGTAATATTTAAAACCCTATATGTATGTATCCTGTATTCAGTTAGCTCAGAGAGGTTTGATTGGTACATATAAGGCATAGTTAAAAGCACTTATAAAACAATTATACCCTAGAACCCTACTGAAGAACATCTTATAGAACCCCACTGAAGAACATATAAGGCACAGCTAAAAGCATATGGAACACTTAATGCAAGCTGATGCCGACTACACCGAGACATGTGCATTGGGCTTTGTTAACCTATTCATTCTTATACTAACACTTATACCCTAGAACCCTACTGAAGCACATCCCATAGAACCCTACTGAAGCACATACCATAGAGCCCCACTGAAACACATCCCATAGAATGCCATTAAAGCTCATTCCAAGGGACCTTATTGAAGCACAACCCACAGAACCCACAGAACCTAAAACACATCCCACTAAAGCTCATTCCATAGAACCCCAATGAAGTACATTTCATAGAACCCACATTCCACAGAACCCTACTAAATAACATCTCATAGAATACCACTAAAGCTTATTCCATAGAAAAGCTCATTCCACAAAGCCTTACTGAAGCACAATCCATAGATCCCTACTAAAGATCATTCCATAGAACCCCACTGAATCTCATCACCCATAACCCCACTGAAGCTCACCCCATAGAGCTTTACTGAAGCTCATCCCTTAGAACCTCATAAAAAGCTCATCCCACATAACCTCACTGAAGGCCATCCCACAGAACTCTACTGAAGCTCACCCCATATAACTTTCCTTAAGCTCATCCCTTACAATCCTACTGAAGCTCATTTCATAGAACCCTATTCAAGCTCATCCCACAGAACCTTCCTGAAAGTCACCCCAAAGAACCCTACTGAAACCCCTCCCTCAGAACCCCAATGAAGACTCATCCCACAAAACCTTACTGAAGCCAATCACATAGAACCCTACAAAAGCTCATCCCTCAGAACCCCACTGATGCTCATTCCGAAGAACCCCACTGATGCTCATTACAAAGAACCCTACAGATGCTCACCCCACGGAACCCTACTATAGCACATCTCACAGAAGCCCACTGAAGCTCATCCCACAGAACCCCACCCCAATGAAGAACATATAAGGCACAGCTAAAAGCATATGGAACACTCAATGCAAGCTGATGCCGACTACACCGAGATGTTTGCGTTGGGCTTTGTTAACAAATTCATCCCGGCTGTGAGCAACGAGATTAGTGTTGTTCAAAATCTAGCCGTTCACACAGTCTTCTGAGAAGTTAGGTAAACTCTGGCTAATTCTGTTTGAGCAGTTCAGGAAAAGAGTGTTTTGCTCTGCTGAGAGGGTTTACAAAACAAGTTCAAAAGAGACGTTATGTAACGGCAGGTGCGTAAGCAGCAGAGAAAAGAGAACGTCGTTGGGAAAGTATATCATCTGTGATGCAGACAGAATGTGTGTAAATGAAGACGAGGGCAGAAAAACCTTCGCTGAAGTCATTTGGCTCTTTCATGCTTTAATGATACAGCTCTTATTGAATGGACGGTGATGATAGGTTCCGTTTCCTACTATACAGCAAACACATTCTGATTCTGTACTCTGAGTAGAGCAGCGAGATTCTTTAAGACCACTTTTCTTTAAAAGCACTGCTCCCCCTAAAATTTTACAGCTTGAAATGCTCATTTATTAACAATGTGAGTGTATTACAGTTATACTTACACATATACCCTTACACATATACCCTAGAACCCTACTGAAGCACATCTCATAGAACCCATATCCCACAGGACCCTACTGAAGCACATCTCATAAAACCCCACTGAAGAACATATAAGGCACAGTTAAAAGCATATGGAAAACTCAATGCAAGCTCAATGCAATCTCATAGAACCCATATCCCACAGAACCTGAGGCACGTCCCACAGAACCCAACTGAAGCACATCTCATAGAACCCCACTGAAGAACATCTCATAGAACACACATCCTACAAAACCCATCTGAAACACACCCCACCAAAGCTCATTCCATTGAATCCCAATGAAATACATCTCATAGAACCCACATACCTCAGAACCCTACTGAAACACAACTCACAAAACCAGACAAAAGCTTATTCCACAGAACCCTACTGAAGCATGTCCCATAGAACCCTGCTGAAGCATGTCCTATAGAACCCACATCCCACAGAACCCTACTAAAGCACATCTCATAGAACCCCACTGAAGAACAACTCATAGAACCACCATCCCACAGAACCCATCTGAAACACATCCCACCAAAGCTCATTCCATAGAACCCCACTGAAATACATCTCATAGAACCCACATCCCTCAGAACCCTACTGAAACACAACTCACAAAACCAGACTAAAGCTTATTCCACAGAACCCTACTGAAGCATGTCCCATAGAACCCTGCTGAAGCATGTCCTATAGAACCCACATCCCAAAGAACCCAACTGAAGCACATCTCATGCAACCCCACTGAAGAACAACTCATAGAACCACCATCCCACTGAAGTCATCTGAAACACATCCCACCAAAGCTCATTCCATAGAACCTCACTGAGATACATCTCATAGAACCCACATTCCACAGAACCCTACTAAATCACATCTCATAGAATGCAACTAAAGCTCATTCCATAGAACCCCAATGAAATACGCCTTATAGAATCCATATCCCACAGAACCCTACCAAAATATATCCCACAAAACCAGACAAAAGCTTATTTCACAGAACCCTACTGAAGCTTGTCCCATAGAACCCTGCTGAAGCATGTCCTAAAGAACCCACATCCCAAAGAACCCAACTGAAGCACATCTCATACAACCCCACTGAAGAACATCTCATAGAACCACCATCCCACAGAACCCTACTGAAACATATCCCACCAAAGCATATTCCATAAAACCCCACTGAAATACAACTCATAGAACCCACAGAACTCTGCCAAAGCTAATTTCTTAGAATCCCAGTACGGCACATTCCAAAGGCCTCTACGAAAGCACATTCCATAGAACTTTACTGAGGCTTATCCATAGAACCTACTGAAGCTTATCCATAGGCCTCTACTGAAGCTCATCTCATAGAACCTTACTGAGGCTTATCCATAGACCTCGACTGAAGCTCATCCCATAAAAGCCCACTGAAGCACATCCCACAAAACCCTACTGAAGCCCCTCCCATAGAACCCCACTAAAACTCACCCCACAGAACCCCACTGAATCTCATTTCATAGGCCTCTACTAAGGTTCATCCAACAGAAGCCTACTAAAGCTCATCCCACAGATTCCCACTGAAGCACATCCCACTGGCCTCTACTAAAGCTCATGCCGTAGACCCCTACTCAAGCCCATCTCCCAGAACTCTACTGAAGCCCATCTCACAGAACCCTACCTAAGTTTGTTCCACAGAACTCCAATAAAGCTCATCCCATAAAACTCTGAAGTACATCCCACAGAATCCCACTGAAGTTCCACCCCTTAGGCCCCAACTGAAGCACATCCCATAGAACCCTACTAAGAATCCCACCCCTTTACTAACGGACCTCTACTGTAGTAAGTTCATACTTCAGAACCCTACTGAAGCTTACCCCATAGAAGCCTACCATAGAACCCTCTTCAGAACCCTACCAAGACAAGGCCTTATTAGACTGCCAGGTTTTACAGGAATTCTACAACACTTGGAATTTGACCAGGGGTGCCTAGAACGTTGCATGCAACTATATGCCAAAGACCCAAAACATTTTGACCACTCACAGATAAACTAAACAACGTTAGTAATTGTTATGGTTGCATACGTTAGGATCTGGGATATATTAGTTGGTAAGCAACTTCTAACCAGTTGGAACCCAACTGGTCACTGTTGGGTTCACGAGAAACTGGCAGGCATGAAGATCCAACCAGATGACTAGACTGGAGCAACTTCAAAACAGCAGGGCTTGTGGAGCACTCCCAGTTAGCAGTGGAGAGTACATACCAACACCACAAACTCATATTCATTCACCAACAGTTGTAAGGATATTTTCTGAGGGCAGGTTGTGGAATTCCATTAGGAAACTGGACTTATGCAAACAAAGCCCCCCAAGACACAGACACGAAAACCCAGGCCAGAAACTTTTAAACAATGTAGAGAGTTTAAAAGCATAAGCATAAACGGGTCTGTCTCCCGACTTGGAGTAGCGAAAGGTGAACATTCTGATAGAGGATAGATACTTTCACTAATTACTCCGGGAAGCTGGCCGCTGTATCGGCCGATTATGGGTCTCGGTGTTCTGCCAACAGTCTGGCGGTCTGAGTTTCGGCTTCATCCTCTCCTCCTTTAACCCTCGTTCTGTCTTTGCGTGCCTCTCTACATTTCTGTCTCATCTCTTTTTCTGCCAGACAAGGCCATCCATCAAACTCTCCTATGAATTTCTCCTGTGGAGCCAAGTGGGAAAGCGCTAGGGGTGGGCAATATGACCATACATTACAATTATTATGATAAAGCTCAGCTTTCAGGAGTATTTCATGGGTATCAGTACTTGTGGAATAGTAAACAACTGCATGGGCGTACAAAGGATATTACAGAGCCCCTGTAAACAACTTGAACCAGCACCTGCATAAAAACAAGCAGCTGATTGGACGTCAGCCCATGATGACATCATCTTCTCCCTAGTAAGTCAGGCCACTGTGAAACTTCGGACTGCTTTTCTGTGCTCCTATAATACGGATCAGAGAGTTCTTGCATCATCCACTATTTTTTTTTTTAAATAAACAAAAGAGGAGGACAAGACTCTTCTAACGTCACGCATGTAAACAGAGCATCTGTTTCAGTGGATTTGGGGAACAGCAGTGCAGCTATTACGTACCCAGCAAGCGAGCCAGGTAAGTAGTAAAGTTGTTAAAACTCTACTGAAGCACATTCCAAAGAGCCCTACAGAAACTCATCCCACAAAACTCTACTGAAGCTCATCCTTTAGAATCCCACAGAAACTCACCCTATAGAACTCTACTGAAGCACATCCCATAGAACTCCTCTGAAGCTCACCACATAGAATCATACTGAAGCTCATTCCATAGAACTCCTCTGAAGCTCACCACATAGAATCATACTGAAGCTCATTCCATAGAACCATACTGAAGCACATCCCATAGAACTCCTCTGAAGCTCACCACATAGAATCATACTGAAGCTCACCACATAGAATCATACTGAAGCACATCCCATAGAACTCTACTGAAGCACATTCCAAAGAGCCCTACAGAAACTCATCCCACAAAACTCTACTGAAGCTCATCCTTTAGAATCCCACAGAAACTCACCCTATAGAACTCTACTGAAGCACATCCCATAGAACTCCTCTGAAGCTCACCACATAGAATCATACTGAAGCTCATTCCATAGAACTCCTCTGAAGCTCACCACATAGAATCATACTGAAGCTCATTCCATAGAACCATACTGAAGCACATCCCATAGAACTCCTCTGAAGCTCACCACATAGAATCATACTGAAGCTCACCACATAGAATCATACTGAAGCACATCCCATAGAACTCTACTGAAGCACATTCCAAAGAGCCCTACAGAAACTCATCCCACAAAACTCTACTGAAGCTCATCCTTTAGAATCCCACAGAAGCTCAAAAATCATACTGAAAAATCATACTGAAGCACATCCCATAGAACTCTACTGAAGCACATCCCATAGAACTCTACTGAAGCTCACCACATAGAATCATACTGAAGCTCACCACATAGAACTCTACTGAAGCACATCCCATAGAACTCTACTGAAGCTCACCACATAGAATCATACTGAAGCTCATTCCATAGAACTCTACGGAAGCACATCCCATAGAACTCTACTGAAGCACATTCCAAAGAGCCCTACAGAAACTCATCCCACAAAACTCTACTGAAGCTCATCCTTTAGAATCCCACAGAAGCTCAAAAATCATACTGAAGCTCACCACATAGAACTCTACTGAAGCACATCCCATAGAACTCTTCTGAAGCTCACCACATAGAATCATACTAAAGTTCATTCCATAGAACCCTACTGAAGCACATCCCATAGAACTCTACTGAAGCACATCCCATAGAACTCTTCTGAAGCTCACCACATAGAATCATACTGAAGCTCACCACATAGAACTCTAACAGTCAAACGTTTTAGATCACTACCAGTCAAACGTTTTAGTACACTACCAGCCAAACGTTTTAGATACACTACCAGCCAAACGTTTTAGATACACTACCAGACAAACGCTTTAGATACACTACCAGTCAAACGTTTTAGATCACTACCAGCCAAACGTTTTAGATACACTACCAGACAAACGCTTTAGATACACTACCAGTCAAACGTTTTAGATACACTACCAGACAAACGCTTTAGATACACTACCAGTCAAACGTTTTAGATACACTACCAGACAAACGTTTTAGTACACTACCAGCTAAACGTTTTAGATACACTACCAGTCAAACGTTTTAGATACACTACCAGACAAACGCTTTAGATACACTACCAGTCAAACGTTTTAGATCACTACCAGCCAAACGTTTTAGATACACTACCAGCCAAACGTTTTAGATACACTACCAGACAAACGCTTTAGATACACTACCAGACAAACGCTTTAGATACACTACCAGTCAAACGTTTTAGATACACTACCAGTCAAATGTTTTAGATACACTACCAGTCAAACGTTTTAGATACACTACCAGTCAAACGTTTTAGTACACTACCAGACAAACGTTTTAGTACACTACCAGTCAAACATTTTAGATACACTACCAGACAAACGTTTTTGTACACTACCAGTCAAACATTTTAGATACACTACCAGTCAAACGTTTTAGATACACTACCAGACAAACGTTTTAGATACACTACCAGTCAAACGTTTTAGATACACTACCAGACAAACGTTTTAGTACACTACCAGACAAACGTTTTAGTACACTACCAGCCAAATGTTTTAGATGCACTACCAGACAAACGTTTTAGACACACTACCAGTCAAACGTTTTAGATACACTACCAGTCAAACGTTTTAGATACACTACCAGACAAACGTTTTAGATACACTACCAGCCAAACGTTTTAGTACACTACCAGCCAAACGTTTTAGATACACTACCAGCCAAACGTTTTAGATACACTACCAGACAAACGCTTTAGATACACTACCAGTCAAACGTTTTAGATACACTACCAGACAAACGCTTTAGATACACTACCAGTCAAACGTTTTAGATACACTACCAGACAAACGCTTTAGATACACTACCAGTCAAACGTTTTAGATACACTACCAGACAAACGTTTTAGTACACTACCAGCTAAACGTTTTAGATACACTACCAGTCAAACGTTTTAGATACACTACCAGACAAACGCTTTAGATACACTACCAGTCAAACGTTTTAGATACACTACCAGTCAAACGCTTTAGATACACTACCAGACAAACGTTTTAGATACACTACCAGCCAAACGTTTTAGTACACTACCAGCCAAACGTTTTAGATACACTACCAGCCAAACGTTTTAGATACACTACCAGACAAACGTTTTAGATACACTACCAGCCAAACGTTTTAGATACACTACCAGCCAAACGTTTTAGTACACTACCAGTCAAACGTTTTAGATACACTACCAGACAAACGTTTTAGATACACTACCAGTCAAACGTTTTAGATACACTACCAGCCAAACGTTTTAGATAAACTACCAGTCAAACGTTTTAGATACACTACCAGTCAAACGTTTTAGTACACTACCAGCCAAACGTTTTAGATACACTACCAGTCAAACGTTTTAGTACACTACCAGCCAAACGTTTTAGATACACTACCAGTCAAACGTTTTAATACACTACCAGTCAAACGTTTTAGATCACTACCAGTCAAACGTTTTAGTAACACTACCAGTCAAACGTTTTAGTACACTACCAGTCAAACATTTTAGATACACTACCAGCCAAACGTTTTAGATACACTACCAGACAAACGTTTTAATACACTACCAGTCAAACGTTTTAGATACACTACCAGACAAACGCTTTAGATACACTACCAGTCAAACGTTTTAGATACACTACCAGTCAAACGCTTTAGATACACTACCAGACAAACGTTTTAGATACACTACCAGACAAACGTTTTAGATACACTACCAGCCAAACGTTTTAGATACACTACCAGTCAAACGTTTTAGATACACTACCAGACAAACGTTTTAGATACACTACCAGACAAACGTTTTAGTACACTACCAGACAAACGTTTTAGATACACTACCAGTTAAACGTTTTAGATACACTACCAGACAAACGTTTTAGATACACTACCAGTCAAACGTTTTAGATACACTACCAGCCAAACGTTTTAGATACACTACCAGTCAAACGTTTTAGATACACTACCAGACAAACGTTTTAGATACACTACCAGACAAACGTTTTAGATACACTACCAGACAAACGTTTTAGTACACTACCAGACAAACGTTTTAGATACACTACCAGCCAAACGTTTTAGATACACTACCAGTCAAACGTTTTAGATACACTACCAGCCAAACGTTTTAGATACACTACCAGACAAACGTTTTAGATACACTACCAGTCAAATGTTTTAGATACACTACCAGTCAAACGTTTTAGATACACTACCAGCCAAACGTTTTAGATACACTACCAGTCAAACGTTTTAGATACACTACCAGTCAAACGTTTTAGATACACTACCAGTCAAACGTTTTAGATACACTACCAGTCAAAATCTTTTTACTGGTAGCGTATAAAAGCATTTCTGTCTTATTATGTCTATTCATTAGGGAAATATCTACCGAGGCTGCTCCTGCACGTACATAGAACCTTCTAGCTTCGGTTATCTGTGGTTCTATAACTCTCTGTTTATTTATTGTATTCTCATTAACGTATGTCTCCTCTTGTCCAGTACGTGTAGTACTGTGACGCTGCAATTTCCTCCGGGAGTCGTATCTTATTTGATCTTATCTTCTTCTAATTTGACGTGAGCACAACAGGTACCAGTGGGAAGGTGTCAGCGCGAGCGCGGCGTGTGAGGAAGAGAGGAAGTGAAAGATAGATTAGTGGTTATTGACCCGGACTTTGATGGACACCATGCAGAGCTAATAGGCTTTCCGAGCTCCGTCCGTTCACGAGAGGCCAACGGAGACACACGCGGCGTCTCTCCTCCTTTCTCTCCTTGCGTCTCGCCTCTCTTTCTCGATCCGCTCGCCTCATTTGCTTCTTCGCTCATTCCTCACCGCTCTCCTTCTGCAGTGGTGAATCTGCTGTGACATCTGAACACACACACAGCCTACTCATCTGTGATCGTACACACACACACACACACACACAGTCTCGGACCCACTGCCAGCTATGCACACACATCCAACACACACGCACAGAGTCATCTGTGATTCTAATGTAATTACTTCCTCTTGTTTTAATGCTGTCCTTCATTGCTGATGCTGATGCTCCAGCGCTCGGCGGCTATAATACTCAAGCGGGAGACTCGCCGAGCAGACCCGTCAGACAAACACGCAATTACATAAGAAAACCCCCAAATAACAAATGTCACTAATAGCACAGCACATCATATCAGCCAGGCACGCAAAGGGAAACTCCACTTATTTATTTAAAGAGTCTTTAAGAGTGGTCTGATGTCTAATGCCCCATTGTGCTGAGTCAGAATAGTTAACAATGGGGTCGATGGGAACCAGATGTCTGAAGAGCTTAAAGGGAAGTAAGTTGATTTTTCCAAACCTCCGGTATAATTAAATGGTGAAGACGTAAACAAAGACATTCAAAGTGGTTTGATGTGAAACGGTTAATTCTAAAGAAACATTGACAGTCAGGATAGTTCTCAGTGGTAGTGATGGGAACCAGACGTCTGAAGAGCTTAAAGGGAAGTAAGATGATTTTTCCAAACCTCTGTATACTTAGATGGTGAAGACCAAAGATATCAAAAGTATTCACATTCCTTACTCAGGTAGAAGTATAGATACTAGGGTTTAAAAATACTTCTGTAGAAGCTTTTTACTCCAAAACTACTTAAAGTATAAAAGTAAAAGTAATGTAAGGGAAAAAATACCAATACAGATAAAAGCTTAGCTCGCACCACAGGGGTCTATAGTGCACTAGCCCACCTCCCCAAAAAACCCATTCTTCTAAAAGCCATAATGACTATAAAGTTATATTAAAATGTTAATGTTGATAAATTTGGGATGCGCTAGGCTTCCTGTTTCAGCCGCATATACGCCCATTGAAAATGAATGTAGTTTAGTACAATGTAAATATATTAAAAAAGCATATCTGTTACTACTGAACATTAATATGTGTTTCATGGAGCAGAAGATATGATGACTAGTTGTCTATAAGTATTGTAATGGAGCAAAAAGTCAAACTTCAAAGTTATCAATAATCTTTACTGGAATGTAAATGTACATGAATGTAAAGAAGCTGTAAATGAAATAGGAGTAACGAGGCTATGTTTAAAATGTAAGGAGTAGAAAGTACAGATAATGAAGAGTAAATGTAAACAGTGTAAACATACTGTGAAACCAATCCAAGAGTTTTTTAAGGCAAAGAAGTAGAATTATCTGCAATGGTCGAGTCAATCCCCAGAACTCAACCCGATCCAGCATTGATTTCACTTGCTGAAGACAAAACTTAAGGCAGAAAGACCCACAAACAAGACAGCTGCAGTAAAGGCCTGGCAAAGCATCACAAAGGAGGAAACCCAGCATTCAGTGATGTTCATGGTATTCCAGATATCAGGCAGTCATTGCCTGCAAATGATTCTCAACAAGGTATTAAAAATGAACATTTTATTATGCTAATGTTCATTTGTCCAATTACTTTTGAGCCCCAGAAATGAGGAGGCTTTGTAGAAAAATGATTGGAATTTCTAAACGTTTCATAGGATATCTTTGTTCAACCCCTTGAATTAAACCTGAGAGTCTACACTTCAAATGCATCCCAGATGTTTCATTTCAAATCCAATGTGGTGGCATGCAGAGCCCAAATCATGAAGATTGTGTCACTGTCCAAATATTTCTGGGCCTAACTGTATATATATATATATATATATATATATATATATATATATATATATATATATATATATATATATATATATATATAATGTATATAATGTATATATAATGTTTCTATATTATTTACCAAACATTCTTCATATTCTGTGAAAGTAGAATAGAAATGCACTAGAAATGCTAAAAAATATTTTTAAACAAAATAGAACAGAATAGAGTAAGATAACTTTTTATAGTATATGTAATATGTGCCACTACGTTGTCTGTTCTAACTTCATGATGCATCACCAACTATCGTGATATTATATTTTATATTATTACATGTAATTTTTATTAAATACTTGCTGTTTAATAACTGCTACTTTTAAATAAAGGCATATAAATTAATAATTAAATATAAATTATAAGTAGTAAAATACTGCACAGTCTTTCGTTCATATAGCTTCTGATAGACATCATACATAAGTTTATTACACTTTAACTTACTTCACAACCTGGTGTTAAAGTAACTAAACCTAAAAGACACTAAGGGAAATAAGCATGACTTGGTTAGTTACTGGTTGATGATGTGACTGGACCAGTAACATTAGCGTTTATAATTTGATAACACAATTCAAGCTAGGCTGTTTGTGGTGTGGTTCTCAACTACCAGTGCTGAAAGTCTCAGACTTAGCGATAAATTTATTTAAAACAAAGTATTTCATGAAGAACAGACCAATAGAAATAGACCATTACATTACAATACATTACAATTATGTACATTAACATACATAAAATCTTTTCCAACTCTTAGAGTTTCCAAACTTTTCCTTTTTTTATAGGAAAGTTATAGAACGATATTTATTTTTATTTACATAGAAAAATAATAAAGCATGTAATTCGACTGGGCTGCTCAAACTAGGCCCGTCAAACATGAAATTTAGCTGATAAATAATTGTTATTTAAATAATTGTGATTAACAGAGTCCAAATCAGCTGATTAGCTATCTTGCTTGTTTGATTGATAGCTAATAATAGCTGTACAGTCAGTGTCAGAGTGATACACTACACTGGGCAGTCGTGGGCTGAAGGTTAGGGATCCAGTCTCATGACCAGAAGGTCACTGGTTCAATCCCCTGGACCAAGAGAACACTAGTGAAGTGCCCTTAAAGCAAGGCACCTAACCCCCAACTGCTCCCCGGGTGCCGTGGATAGGGCTGCCTCTATGTTCACCAGTGAGTGTATATGTGGGTGTTTAACTGCATGGATGGGTTAAATGCGGAGGTCGGATTCCGCTGTGTGCAAATGCTAATTCTAATTCTAAACTACTGCAGCTACAGTTAATACACCAACAGCACTCAACGCTGCCCTCTTTAAACGGGTCAGCATGCTTCACGTCCCAGTGATACGTTTTACTGCTTTATTTATTTCAGTTTATATACTCAGCACACTCAGTACACCAACTTAACACTCAATCTAACAAATGTGAAAAGTAACTGCTGTCTTAAGTAGCTGCAGTCACTCCAAGTTACTGTGATAATGTAATAACTGTGAGCGTCTTAGCTCAGTTTGCTGCTGTATAAGTGTTGAGGAATATCACAAACGTTGGCTGTGGAAAATGGATACAGTCACGCTAGAACAGGCATCTAAACCTGTGAACCGCGACCCCCATGTAAGTATTTGTTCCGCTTAAAACAAGGCTGCACTCTGAAAACGACTAAGAAGCCCTCAATATAAGAATATAAGAACTGCATGACCTTGAAAAATAAAGGGTTGAAGTAGAAACTACAGTAAAACACAATAACAGTCATTTTGATTTATTTTCTAAAGTATGTGGAGACATTAAAAATAATGAAAAATTTCCAATACATTTGTAATAATAATATTTTATAAATAATAATATTTTATTATACATTTTTAATATATATTTAATATTTATTAGTATGTGTGTACAACATTAACAATGTCCTCACTACATTCATCCACACACACACACACACACATATATATATATATATATATATATATATATATATATATATATATATATATATATATATATATATATATATATATATATATATGAAAAAAGCTGAACCAGAATTTCTTCCAAGCTATTTTGGAGCATTTCTATTGGTCCATTCATCATGAAATCTTATAAATATATATATATATATATATATATATATATATATATATATATATATATATATATATATATATATATATATATATATATATATATTTATTTATTTATATTTGGATGCTTTTGGATTCTCCTGTAATATTACTATTTTGGAGATATTTGTTTTGCCTTGGACAGCAACGATATATGCATGTGCATGTATGTATGTATGTATATATATATATATATATATATACATATATATTTTTATATATATATATATATATACACACATACATACATCCACACACACAGCATGATTCTCTGCATACATTGTTTATACCTTTTCACCCTGTTCTTTAATGATCGGGACCATCACAGAGCAGGTACTATTAGTGAGGTGGATCATTCTCAGCACTGAAGTGATACCGACTAGGGGTGTAAGAAAATATCGGAAATATCGAAAATCGGGATATTTTGTTTTGTGACACTGTATCGATTCTTAAATACACAGTATCGATACACAGATTCCTAGTAGACAGTGTCAGATTCCTGGTAGATTCACTGTGTGTTGTGTTTAAACCTCTGACCACTAGATGGCAGTGTTGTAATCCGTTTTCAGCTCCACTCCAACATTAACAAGCAGCACAAGGCCGTAATGCTATTGTAAGTATTGGCAAACCTGTTCATACAGTGGTGTGTTTTAATAGTGGGATTTTAAAAAAATCACAGTATATCACTTTGCTTGCAGTATCGCAATATATCGTGATAGATTGAATCGTGACCGCTGTATCACGATACGTATTGTATCGCCAGGTTCTTGCCAACACACAGCCCTAATACTGACATGGTGCTGGTGTGTCGGTGTGCATGTTGTGCTGGTATGAATGGATCAGACACAGTGCTGAGACTAGTCCACCAACCAGCAACATCCAGTCTACAGCGTCCTGTGACCACTGATGAAGGACTAGAGAACACAAACTGTGCAGCAGATGAGCTATCATCTCAGACTCCATCAAGGTAGGAGTGTCTAATAGAGTGGACAGTGAGTGAGTTTAAAAACTCGTCCAAAAACTTCTGTTGTTTCGCTGCATTCTGCGTATCTCAGAGGTCGTGGTTTTCAAGTTCCTGCTGTACCTTCTCTTGAATACTTGCTTGAGCAGATATTACACATCCCTTTATAACTATTTATAACGATGATCACGATGAAACCCCTCGCTTTCCCTTCTCAAGCATGAGCCCCCATTACCAAACCACCCAAAATGTAAACCCAACAAGTGGCGATGGAGACGATTAAGCTGGCTAAACAACAGCAGCACACTCTCCCCATCATTAAGCCGGATAGCAGCTGAGGAGTCGACTGCAGCAGCTGCGAAGAAGGAAGTACAGATCAAGCTGCATTACAACGCTGGGTGGTGGGACTTCCACAGCGTTCAGCTCAGTCTAAGCTCAAACGGTGTCGGGCTGAATACACAGCAGCAAGAAAATCTACACGCAGTCGCAGCCGGAACATTGTTTAACGCTCAGGACCCGTACTCAGTCATGCCCCGTGGATATTTTGATATTCTAGGCAAATGAGACGCAGGACCTGCCGCTGTGCAGCAAAATACTTCTTTCTGTTCATAGAGAAAAGTGAAGACATCAGCAAGTCTGGTAATTGGCCATTACTGGTTAATCTATTCACTCCAGCTGAACGGTGCAGCAGCCGCTTTAAGAGCTTCACCTGTCTTATAGGTCCGCCATACAGGTGTCCAATTACAGGCTGGAGCGTTCGGCTGCACAAGTTCTCGCTCGCACCCTCCGCCTCGTTCATTACTGCTCGGGTTCTCACCGCAGGACTGCTGTTTAGTTGTTATTATTTGGGTGGTGCAGCACTACTCGGCATTACAGTGACACTGATTTGGCGGCAGACGAATAGAATTCAGCCAAGAGTGACTCTGTGATCAGAAACTGGCCACTGATGGAGGGCTACCAACAGTGCATCAACAGATGGGCTACAGGCACCAGCAAGGTGGAGCTGGAAGGGAGGGGTTTCTAATAAAGCTGCCATCCAGTATGTCGGGATCTCAAGACTTAAAAACCAAACAGCTGATCTGTCTGGAACCGTAGAGGCTGGACTTGGTTTGACTCTAATCGCTCTAATTTGGTTGCAGCTACTTTGGACTTCCACTGCAGATACAGTGCCCCCCTCAGTGTAGCTGGTCTTCGTAGCAATGCTGCGTAGAGCCGCCCAGAATGTGTAACAGACTAATTAATAAACAGGAAAAAAGACCTGGTAGCTATTGTTAGCATATGGTTTAAATGCGACACAAGAGAAAACATTAACCTGGTAACTATTTTTAGCATATGGTTTAAATGCAATGAAAGAGGAACACTAACCTGGTAGATATTGTTAGCATATGGTTTAAATGCAATGAAAGAGGAACACTAACCTGGTAGATATTGTTAGCATATGGTTTAAATGCGACGCAAGAGAGTATACGAACCTAGTAACTATTGTTAGCATATGGTTTAAATGCGACGCAAGAGAGTATACGAACCTGGTAACTATTTTTAGCATATGGTTTAAATGCAACGAAAGAGGAACACTAACCTGGTAGCTATTGTTAGCGTATGGTTTAAATGTGACACAAGAGAAAACACTAACCTGGTAGCTATTGTTAGCAAATTGTTTGAATGCGACACAAGATAATCCATTAACCTGGTAGCTATTGTTAGCATATTGTTTAAATGCAACGAAAGAGAGTATATTGACCTGGTAGCTATTGTTAGCATATTGTTTAAATGCGACGAAAGAGAGTATATTAACCTGGTAGCTATTGTTAGCATATTGTTTAAATGCGAAGAAAGAGAGTATATTAACCTGGTAGCTATTGTTAGCATATTGTTTAAATGCGACAAAAGAGAGTATATTGACCTGGTAGTTATTGTTAGCATATTGTTTAAATGTGACGAAAGATAATATATTAACCTGGTAGCTATTGTTAGCATATTGTTTAAATGCGACGAAAGAAGGTATGTTAACCTGGTAGCTATTGTTAGCATATTGTTTAAATGCGACGAAAGAGAGTATATTAATCTGGTAGCTATTGTTAGCATATTGTTTAAATGCGAAGAAAGAGAGTATATTGACCTGGTAGATACTGTTAGCATATTGTTTAAATGCGACGAAAGAGAGTATATTAACCTGGTAGCTATTGTTAGCATATGTGTTTGACAGTGATGATTCTCACCGACCAATCAGTTAACTGCAGTGTTTTTATGTTATCTTCTGGTATCTGCTCAGCTGGTTAGAACAGGTTTGCATGACGGAAACATTTAAAAAGGTGAGTGAAGTCGAGTCGAGTCGAGTCAGTACCGTGCAGCAGAATAGCAGCTTCAGTGTTTGTCCCCATTCGCCTTTAATGACAGCATGTGCTGGAGCTGGCGCGGACTCTGATCCCTACCAGTGACAAAAGCCTCTGATCAGTTGATCAAATCCTCCTGAGAGTCCGACTACAAGCCTCAGTGGAAGGAATAAGACTCGAGAGGAACGCCTGATCTTTTGATGCAAAAGCCTTAACGCGGTCAAGGTCACCAACATTCTTCCCACTAAAACCAGTGTAAATATTTCCTCCAGCTCACTGAAACTAGAGCAGGATTAAATGAAAGCGCTCTACAGCTTCTGCTGTGACCTTAGCAACAATGAGCTAAACCACTGGCTTCTGAACGACAGCGGCTCACGAAACGTTGCATGAATAACTTGTTGGTCAGCTGAAACCTCAGCAGGGTAGTAACTTTATCCTAACTAGCAGGTGGCTGCTGAGAACACTCAGAACTCATAACAGGAAAATAACGGAAACTCATTTTACACAATAAGAAGCAATAATGTTCAACAAATGTCTAATAATCTCAGAATTTAATAACGCTCTGCATTATTCTGCTGCATATGTGCTCAGATTTAATGTGCCACGCTCAGAGTAGGATAGCTGTCAGTGGTTATTGTATTTACATAACGTTCTACAGTCTTATTGGCTGTTTATATAACAATAATATAATTATATTATAATAATGATATTAATAGAATTTTTTTATAAAGCACTTTTCATACCAGTGGCAGCTCAAAGTACTTTACAGACAGTTGTCATCAATAACAACATAGTATTAATTAGCCAAAGTTTATAGGTACTAAGAAGTTTAGATTAAACTCGACTCTCTAATGAAAACTGGTTGCAGGTTCTAGATTATTTAGAGCTTTATAGACGAGTACAGAACTTTAAGTTCTATTCTAAAAGATACAGGTTAGAATTAGAACGTTAGAACGTTCTGTACCAGCTGGATTGTTTTCTTAGGAACTCCAGTAAGAGACCATTATATGTGTTTAAATGCGACACAAGAGAGTATATTAACCTGGTAGATACTGTTAGCTTACTTAAATGCAACACATGAGAGTATATTAACCTGGTAGATACTGTTAGCATATTGTTTAAATGCCTCACAAGAGAGTATATTAACCTGGTAGATACTGTTAGCTTACTTAAATGCGACACAAGAGAGTATATTAACCTGGTAGATACTGTTAGCTTACTTAAATGCCTCACAAGAGAGTATATTAACCTGGTAGATACTGTTAGCTTACTTAAATGCCTCACAAGAGAGTATATTAACCTGGTAGATACTGTTAGCTTACTTAAATGCGACACAAGAGAGTATATTAACCTGGTAGATACTGTTAGCTTACTTAAATGCCTCACAAGAGAGTATATTAACCTGGTAGATACTGTTAGCTTACTTAAATGCAACACATGAGAGTATATTAACCTGGTAGATACTGTTAGCATACCTAAATGCAACACACGAGAGTACATTAACCTGGTAGATACTGTTAGCATACCTAAATGCAACACACGAGAGTACATTAACCTGGTAGATACTGTTAGCTTACTTAAATGCCTCACAAGAGAGTATATTAACCTGGTAGATACTGTTAGCATATTGTTTAAATGCAACACACGAGAGTATATTAACCTGGTAGATACTGTTAGCTTACTTAAATGCGACACAAGAGAGTATATTAACCTGGTAGATACTGTTAGCATATTGTTTAAATGCAACACACGAGAGTATATTAACCTGGTAGATACTGTTAGCTTACTTAAATGCGACACAAGAGAGTATATTAACCTGGTAGATACTGTTAGCATATTGTTTAAATGCAACACACGAGAGTATATTAACCTGGTAGATACTGTTAGCTTACTTAAATGCGACACAAGAGAGTATATTAACCTGGTAGATACTGTTAGCATATTGTTTAAATGCAACGCTAAAGAGTATATTAAACTGGTAGATACTGGTAGCTTACTTAAATGCCTCACAAGAGAGTATATTAACCTGGTAGATACTGTTAGCTTACTTAAATGCGACACAAGAGAGTACATTAACCTGGTAGATACTGTTAGCTTACTTAAATGCGACACAAGAGAGTACATTAACCTGGTAGATACTGTTAGCTTACTTAAATGCGACACAAGAGAGTATATTAACCTGGTAGATACTGTTAGCTTACTTAAATGCGACACAAGAGAGTATATTAACCTGGTAGATACTGTTAGCTTACTTAAATGCGACACAAGAGAGTATATTAACCTGGTAGATACTGTTAGAATACTTAAATGCGCCACAAGAGAGTATATTAACCTGGTAGATACTGTGAGCATATTGTTTAAATGTGACACAAGAGAGTATATTAACCTGGTAGATACTGTTAGCATACCTAAATGCAACACACGAGAGTATATTAACCTGGTAGATACTGTTAGCTTACTTAAATGCGACACAAGAGAGTACATTAACCTGGTAGATACTGTTAGCTTACTTAAATGCGACACAAGAGAGTACATTAACCTGGTAGATACTGTTAGCTTACTTAAATGCGACACAAGAGAGTATATTAACCTGGTAGATACTGTTAGCTTACTTAAATGCGACACAAGAGAGTATATTAACCTGGTAGATACTGTTAGCTTACTTAAATGCGACACAAGAGAGTATATTAACCTGGTAGATACTGTTAGAATACTTAAATGCGCCACAAGAGAGTATATTAACCTGGTAGATACTGTGAGCATATTGTTTAAATGTGACACAAGAGAGTATATTAACCTGGTAGATACTGTTAGCATACCTAAATGCAACACACGAGAGTATATTAACCTGGTAGATACTGTTAGCATATTGTCTAAATGCAACACACGAGAGTATATTAACCTGGTAGATACTGTTAGCTTACTTAAATGCCTCACAAGAGAGTATATTAACCTGGTAGATACTGTTAGCATACCTAAATGCAACACACAAGAGTATATTAACCTGGTAGATACTGGTAGCTTACTTAAATGCGACACAAGAGAGTACATTAACCTGGTAGATACTGTTAGCTTACTTAAATGCCTCACAAGAGAGTATATTAACCTGGTAGATACTGTTAGCATATTGTTTAAATGCAACACACGAGAGTATATTAACCTGGTAGATACTGTTAGCATATTGTTTAAATGCAACGCTAAAGATTATATTAACCTGGTAGATACTGGTAGCTTACTTAAATGCGACACAAGAGAGTACATTAACCTGGTAGATACTGTTAGCTTACTTAAATGCCTCACAAGAGAGTATATTAACCTGGTAGATACTGTTAGCATATTGTTTAAATGCAACACACGAGAGTATATTAACCTGGTAGATACTGTTAGCTTACTTAAATGCAACACACGAGAGTATATTAACCTGGTAGATACTGTTAGCTTACTTAAATGCCTCACAAGAGAGTATATTAACCTGGTAGATACTGTTAGCTTACTTAAATGCCTCACAAGAGAGTATATTAACCTGGTAGATACTGTTAGCTTACTTAAATGCCTCACAAGAGAGTATATTAACCTGGTAGATACTGTTAGCTTACTTAAATGCCTCACAAGAGAGTATATTAACCTGGTAGATACTGTTAGCTTACTTAAATGCCTCACAAGAGAGTATATTAACCTGGTAGATACTGTTAGCTTACTTAAATGCGACACAAGAGAGTATATTAACCTGGTAGATACTGTTAGCATACCTAAATGCAATACACAAGAGTATATTAACCTGGTAGATACTGGTAGCTTACTTAAATGCGACACAAGAGAGTACATTAACCTGGTAGATACTGTTAGCTTACTTAAATGCCTCACAAGAGAGTATATTAACCTGGTAGATACTGTTAGCTTACTTAAATGCGACACAAGAGAGTATATTAACCTGGTAGATACTGTTAGCTTACTTAAATGCGACACAAGAGAGTATATTAACCTGGTAGATACTGTTAGCTTACTTAAATGCCTCACAAGAGAGTATATTAACCTGGTAGATACTGTTAGCTTACTTAAATGCCTCACAAGAGAGTATATTAACCTGGTAGATACTGTTAGCTTACTTAAATGCGACACAAGAGAGTATATTAACCTGGTAGATACTGTTAGCATACCTAAATGCAATACACAAGAGTATATTAACCTGGTAGATACTGGTAGCTTACTTAAATGCGACACAAGAGAGTACATTAACCTGGTAGATACTGTTAGCTTACTTAAATGCCTCACAAGAGAGTATATTAACCTGGTAGATACTGTTAGCATATTGTTTAAATGCAACACACGAGAGTATATTAACCTGGTAGATACTGTTAGCATATTGTTTAAATGCAACACACGAGAGTATATTAACCTGGTAGATACTGTTAGCATATTGTTTAAATGCAACACACGAGAGTATATTAACCTGGTAGATACTGTTAGCTTACTTAAATGCGACACAAGAGAGTATATTAACCTGGTAGATACTGTTAGCTTACTTAAATGCCTCACAAGAGAGTATATTAACCTGGTAAATACTGTTAGCATATTGTTTAAATGCAACACACGAGAGTATATTAACCTGGTAGATACTGTTAGCATACCTAAATGCAACACACGAGAGTATATTAACCTGGTAGATACTGTTAGCATATTGTTTAAATGCAACGCTAAAAAGTATATTAACCTGGTAGATACTGTTAGCATATTGTTTAAATGCAACGCTAAAGAGTATATTAACCTGGTAGATACTGTTAGCTTACTTAAATGCGCCACAAGAGAGTATATTAACCTGGTAGATACTGTTAGCATATTGTTTAAATGCAACGCTAAAGAGTATATTAACCTGGTAGATACTGTTAGCATATTGTTTAAATGCAACGCTAAAGAGTATATTAACCTGGTAGATACTGTTAGATTACTTAAATGCGCCACAAGAGAGTATATTAACCTGGTAGATACTGTTAGATTACTTAAATGCGCCACAAGAGAGTATATTAACCTGGTAGATACTGTTAGCTTACTTAAATGTAACACAAGAGAGTATATTAACCTGGTAGATACTGTTAGCTTACTTAAATGCAACACACGAGAGTATATTAACCTGGTAGATACTGTTAGCTTACTTAAATGCCTCACAAGAGAGTACATTAACCTGGTAGATACTGTTAGCTTACTTAAATGCGACACAAGAGAGTACATTAACCTGGTAGATACTGTTAGCTTACTTAAATGCCTCACAAGAGAGTACATTAACCTGGTAGATACTGTTAGCTTACTTAAATGCCTCACAAGAGAGTATATTAACCTGGTAGATACTGTTAGATTACTTAAATGCCTCACAAGAGAGTATATTAACCTGGCAGATACTGTTAGCATATTGTTTAAATGCAACACACGAGAGTATATTAACCTGGTAGATACTGTTAGCATATTGTTTAAATGCAACACAAGAGAGTATATTAACCTGGTAGATACTGTTAGCTTACTTAAATGCGCCACAAGAGAGTATATTAACCTGGTAGATACTGTTAGATTACTTAAATGCGCCACAAGAGAGTATATTAACCTGGTAGATACTGTTAGCATATTGTTTAAATGCAACACAAGAGAGTATATTAACCTGGTAGATACTGTTAGCATATTGTTTAAATGCAACACAAGAGAGTACATTAACCTGGTAGATACTGTTAGCTTACTTAAATGTCTCACAAGAGAGTATATTAACCTGGTAGATACTGTTAGCTTACTTAAATGCCTCACAAGAGAGTATATTAACCTGGTAGATACTGTTAGCATATTGTTTAAATGCAACACACGAGAGTATATTAACCTGGTAGATACTGTTAGCATATTGTTTAAATGCAACACAAGAGAGTATATTAACCTGGTAGATACTGTTAGATTACTTAAATGCGCCACAAGAGAGTATATTAACCTGGTAGATACTGTTAGCTTACTTAAATGCCTCACAAGAGAGTATATTAACCTGGTAGATACTGTTAGCTTACTTAAATGCCTCACAAGAGAGTATATTAACCTGGTAGATACTGTTAGATTACTTAAATGCGCCACAAGAGAGTATATTAACCTGGTAGATACTGTGAGCATATTGTTTAAATGTGACACACGAGAGTATATTAACCTGGTAGATACTGTTAGCATATTGTTTAAATGCAACACTAAAGAGTATATTAACCTGGTAGATACTGTTAGCATATTGTTTAAATGCAACGCTAAAAATTATATTAGTCTGGTAGCTATTGTTTGTTAGGATCTGAGCTGCTGTGCTCTGTCTGAGTTGATGGTTTTCTTAGAAACTCCAGTGGGAGACCATTACAGTGATCAACTCTTGTAGTAAACACATGGGCGAGTTTCTCTGCGTCGCTCTGGGACGGAAAGGGCTAAACTTGAGCTCAGAGTCTAAGCTCACACCCAGGTTACGTACTTCAGGCTTGGTATTAGCAGCTATCAGTCCTGTTCAGGCTCCCAGTTCAGTTAAAGAAGTGGGCAGGCCTGGGCCCACTGGGTTCTGCTTGTGATTCATCAACTACTCACCCATGAGAAGCTTTAGGTTTAGGTAAGAAGCCACCTTTGAGACACTGAGACAGTAATGATTGACACTGAAGAATTAATAGGCTTGTTAGTTAAGAACGAGTGTTATGGGGGATCCTCACATCCTATTTTTTTTGTTTGTTGTTGCTGTTCAGGGACCTCCTCCTTCTGCCCCATGGCTGCTAAGGGTTCCGAGATCCCATCACTCACAAATTAAACCCTGGACGAAAGCCTGGCTAAGAACAGGAGCCATAAACTTGACCATTTGTATCGAGCGTCCATTGCTTGTTAGCTACATTAGCCTAATAGCTCCAGCCAACTTCGGAGACCGAGCGCGTCTTGGCTGATGAACGGCACTCCGGCCCGTTCCTCCCACTCCCACAATCACAGCGCCACACATCTGACACAGCCATGTGTCACCCCTCCACCCAATCGATACGTCATTCTCGCGCAGGCCTGGCTGCCCCGGGGAAGCAGCCATATCACTGTACTGGAGGGGACGTGTGTGTGTAAGAATGTGCAGCTGCTCCTACGGACCACCTGTTGGTCCCTGTGTGTCAGACTTCGGGTTCAAAGATGACTGTATGTATGTGCGTTCGACCACAACAACTTCGAAGTAGCCAGACCGCCGGGGTGCATCGATTTTAACGGACGCCACTTAATCTAAAAGCTTCTAGTGTGCGTGTGCATGTGTGTGTGCACATACGTGTGTGTGTGTGTTCGCCCCTCCCTCCCTCTCTGTCTTCGAGTGTGTACTGTAATTGGCTTTTCAGGAGAGCAACGGCGTACGTCGGAACGTAATCAACTGTGCGTGTTCACGTCAGTCAAAGTGTAATTGAGCTTATCAGTGCTAAGTGTTTGTGTCTTCGGGTTCTCGTAGACCTGTACTTGCGGGGACCGCGCATCCTCAAAAGTAGGACGTCGCTGAGTTCATTTCGATGGTCCGCATGCCGTTTTCAGCAGCAGTCGCGTTCGGTATGTAATCGAACAGGAAACTGAGCACGCTAATGCAAAAATCAATAGAAGTCTATGGGCGTCCTCGCGAATACAGTAAGACAAATGTGTGTGTATGCGTAATTAGCTGTGGGTCATGAGGGCTTTGGATTTTCATTAATGTGCTCTGAGCTGGAAGCGTATACAGCACACGCTCTGCCAACGTTAATGGAGGTACTTGATTTCTGATTAACATAAAAACTTTTAAAAAATTAAAAAAATTTGAAACATCTGTAACGTCTCACAACTAGAGGTGGGCGATACGGCCCTACAATAATATCACGATATTTCATGGTATTTTTCAGGTATCTGACGATATAGAGTACCGATACCAACTCTGACTTAAGTGCTCGATATATGGCTATAAATCCTTATAAATAATTATGGTGTTCCACTTTTTGTATGTTGTTTTTTTGTGCTTGCTTGGATGAAGTCGCTGTGTTCTTTGACGTGGTTTCGCTTAAAATGCTTAATTTAATTTGACGTATTGAAGTCCTTGCTGGTCGTGCCACACCTCAAAATGATACCGTTAGAAATTTTGCAGCGGGCATTTTTGCTGCCGCCCGTCTCAATCGAGAAATACTCCCACACCGTGGACATGCTGTTGGCTTCAATGAAGCGCCATTTATTGCCGATACCGATACTGTGTGTAAGTGCCAGTATTGGCAACACTAAACGATACTCTTGGCGATATGACAAGACATTGAATTAAAATAAATATTTCAAGAATACACTACTGCAACAAAATGCTAATTAAATTTTATTATTGCATAGGATATGATATGGCACACCCCTAACTGAGATATTAAAAAATATAAGAATTTTCATCAGATTGTAACAGAAGTCAATGATCCAGAATGTCATGATACTAAATAATGCACTCCAAATATCTCCATATATCCAGGACTGAAGTAAAGTGAATGATACTGGACAGATAAACTCTGTCTCTAATAGATATATAATGGGAAATGAGATTTTTTCTTTTGTTAAAAACAGTAAAAAGTAGTACCTGATGTGATAATTAGTGATGGGTGATATGGCACAATATTTCAGGGTATAATATTGATCACCATATTCAAAAATGTTGGGATATTGTGTATGATACGATATGCCACACCCCTACTCACAACTGCCTTCTGTTGTGAATATTTCTTGCATACTACACCGTCTGTTAGAAAGATCACGGGAAGTTTATGGTTCAGTTAGGGCTGGGCGATAAAACGATAGCGATAATTATCGCGAAATAACGTTTCCTGGATAGAACTATAAGACGTAGTCCATAGAATTAAGTTCCGTCCATGTTTTGAGAAACAACACAAATAGTCAATGAGAATAGCGCTGCTCCAAACCAATCAGGTGGCTGAACTAGAGTTCCAGCCATTTCATATTTGGTTAGCAGCAGCTTAACCCGAATGCTAGTAATTTGGTCAAGCAGAGAGAATAAAATAAGAGAAAATGACGACAGAAAACGTTACTACTACTGAAAGAAACACGTTACACGTGTTAATAATATTAAAATAATCTGCTAAGATTAGATAAACAGGTAAACATGTGCTGTCCTGCTGCTGTGTTGATGAAGCTCTACGGGATGTTTGATCTTCAAGGTCTTGTGTATAGTAGTTGTACTGTTGTGATCATCAGAGCACCACACTGTTGTGCTTCTGTGTGAGACACTCCCACAACTTTAGATGTACGCGAGTGATTGTTTGTAGCTGCAGCTTGCGCTCCGGATAAATCCATGCTTTCAGTAGACGCGATGTAGTTTCGTAATCAATAAACATAAATATATATACTGTAGGAGTCTGAGTGAGAACGCTGAGGCAAAGTTAACTTTATAACCAAAAATCTCGAGTAGGAAACTTTATTTTCTACTGAAAACAGATTCGCTAAACCAACTCTTCATTTGAGCCAACAGAGAGTCAACTCACCGCTATAAGTGAACATCAACAGAGTTCTTTTCATCAGACCGAACTTAAAGGGCCAGCAACAGCCTGCTTTACGGCAGGAGCCCCTGCCCGAGAACATCTACCCCAAGCTCAGAAGATAACGATCAGCTAGCCTCGACCTGTAGTCAGCTAGACTTGAATACGCTGTGTTTGTTGCTTTGAGGTTAGACCACGTTTCGAGAGCTCACAGAATGCCTGTACTGCAGTATCTTCAAGAATAAAGCTTGTAATCGGAACTCCCTGGACTCCCTCTTCATTCTGAGGCGAGAGAGAAGTTACAACACTTCCCACCAACAGTGACGCAACGCAACAAGCGTGAGGAGGTCATTCATTTTCAATGAAACCTGGTGTTGTGAATATTTCTTACATACTATGGCGTCTGGTGAAAGCTGGTTCATACAGATGGGCATGCTGAATGCTACAGAGGTCATGAGAACTTTACAGTTCAGTGAATCCCGTCATTCATGGCAGGAACCCCCAGGGAGGTGGCCCCGAACCCGGGAGATAACGACTTGGCCAGACAGATCGCATGGGCCAGTCGGAACATGGACCATCCTCTAAGAATGTCTGTACCACGGTATACTCTAGGGATGTAATAAAATATGGAAATATGGAATATAAGAATATTATGTTTGGTGATACTGTATCAATTCTCTAAAACACAGCAGCGATACACAGATTCCTGGCAGACAGTGAATCATTGTGTGTTGTGTTTAAACCTCTGACCACTAGATGGCAGTGATGTAATCCATTTTCAGCTCCACTCCAACATTAACAAGCAGCACAAGGGCGCAATGCTATTGTAAGAATAGACAAACCTGTTCATATAGTGGTGTGTTTAAAGTAGGATTTGAAAAATCGTAGCATATCACGATATATTGAATCGTGACCGCTGTATCACGATACATACTGTATCGCCAGGTTCTTGCCCTTACACTGCTCTAGTGTTCTCAGGAATAAAGTTTAAACTTTGAACTGGTTTCCTTTTTCATTTGGACGACAAGAAAAGAAGCTACAACACTGCTGATTTTAGTCTACAGCGACGCAACTGAGTTGAGCGAAGTTTAACTGAACGCATATTAGGAGCAAAGCCATGTTGCACTGATGCACTACTAGGGGTGTAAGAAAATATCGAAAATATTGAATATCGGGATATTATGTTTCGTGATACTGTATAGATTCTCAAAGACACAGTATCGATACACAGATTCCTGGCAGACAGTGACTCACTGACCACAAGATGGCAGTGTTGTAATCCATTTTCAGCTCCACTCCAACATTAACAAGTAGCACAAGGGCACAATGCTATGGAAACATTGATAAACCTGTTCATCTAGTGGTGTATTTTAATAGTAGGATTTGAAAAATCGCAATATATCACTATGGTTGCAGTATCACGATATATTGTGATATATTGAATCGTGACCGCTGTACCACAATACCTATTGTATTGCCAGGTTTTGCCAATACACAGCCCTATGCACTACACAGGGATACAATTTATAGACTTTATAGGGATTTTTCTTTTTAGTGGGAACACATACAATTTGTTGTAAAAAAAACTGGGGGGGAAAGTCAAAATGTTGTTTTGATCTATATACTCTGTAGATACTAGCCAGTAAAGTACGCTGTACTGCCATAGCATTTGCTTGGCATCAGGGAAACCATGTCAACCAAAGCCTGAGTCAGCTTAAGTTCAGAAACACCCACAGCTGATCAGCAATTTTAGCGATAAGCAGTGAAAAAGTCACTGACTGTGTGAACGCAGGGTAACTCACACCCCACTGACCATGAGCTGACCAAGCACTCTAAGTGAAAACTCCTTACGAGCAGCTATTTATAGTAAACACGCAGTAACATTTTATGAAACAGTCCGATGTAAAGTATGTCCGAAACCCTATTTTCCTCCCAATCCCAATGAACCATCCTTGCTGCACTAATTCCTAGATTTTGGAAAGGATGTCAAGTGTGCTTTTTCCAAAACACACATGATACGCTGCTGAGTCTGATCCACTTGCACCGGCACAACACACACTATTACACGACTAGCACCATGTCAGTGTCACTCCAGTGCTGGGAATGATCTGCCACTCAAATAATACTTTCCCTGTAAAAACAAGAAAATGACAAATTTACAGGAGAGACCAAAAACAGTCCTTAGTTTTAATGTAAGTCAATGGAACCAGAAGTTTCTCTGAGCTATTCTGGACCATTTCTATTGGTCCATTCATTATGTAAGTTTCACACCACGTAAACATCAGCTGTCGTGTTCAAATGATGTAAAAAAAATAAAAATTGACGAAAATAGACTTTTTTTTATTTGAGAGTAATGAAATACAGCAAATCCGATGGACTACGGTCTGTAATTGTGGAACTATAAAGTGCTCCTATATGGTCAGTGGAGGTGATACAATAACAAGGAGGGGGTTTTAAAATTATGGCTGGATGGGTGTATATGCTGACCACCAGACCCAGTTATAACTGTTAGCTGTTCTTCATTACAGAACATTCAAGATGAACTCCAACATTTCTTTAGAATCCAGTATCATTTAGCAAAAGCTCCATTCTAAAGAAACACATCGATCCATCTGTTCACAGCCACTTTGATGGGAACCTGGAGGAAGAGTCTACCGCCTCTAAAAGCTTCCTCACAGAAAGGGTTGGGTTGTGAATTCGCCGCCTGATGTTTTAGAACAGTTTTGTAGTCACGCTCTGGTTTTATTGACCTCAGGCATATTTATAGTACATCCAAAGCATTGTGAGGCAAAATACCCCCCCCAAAGAAGTAGTCCCCTTTATCACATTCATCATTAACGACATATATTGATGTGTGTGGACATGTAGGCTCATTGCTTGTTTGGGACAGTGAATAAATAGATATTGTGTAGTACAGATTGATTGATATGGGTTTTTCTATAGCTGATGCCGATGTTTAAAGGTCAGGGTCAGCCGATGGCAGATATGTGCTGCCGATTATCTATACCAGGGGTGTTTAATTAGAGTCAGTAAGGTCCAGTTAGAGGAGATCTCCTCAGGCCAAGGTCTGGACCGTCATCATTTCTAACTTGTGTTATGATTCAGTGGTGTATCCTGTTTACTGAAGTAGCCTAGTATCAGCATCTTATACCATCAGCTACTGAAACACCAACACATCCCACGTACTGTTCAGTATATTTACTGTTTAAATACTGAAGTGAATAAATGTTTCGTGCATCACTTTAAATAAAAACAAGGGCTACATTTAAAATGTTTTTGAAAAAAAGTGCATCATGAAGTGCTTATTTATAATAAAAAAATGTAAATAAAATGTTTAGTCTTGTTAACTGAGTTTCACATCTTAACAGTTTATCTTTCTCTTGTATTCCTCCACACTTTCTCTTGTTTTTCTCTTGGTTGTCCAACCAGGACTTTAAATCTGGGCTGAAATTGTGTTAGGACCATTCTCACACACATATGAGATATCCGGGTGTTAATGTTGGCCATGCGATGGACTGGCGGTACCCTTCGCCTTCGCCTGATGATGCTGGGACTGGCTCCAGCCCCCGTGACCCCGACTAGCGGGATAAAGCGGAAGATAATGGATGGAGTTGGCTCGAGGGCTGGAAGCTGAGTAATACCTGGGAAGCTCTGGCTGCAACAGTCTGTGTAACAGTAACGTGTTAATGTGTGTATTACACTAGAGCAGTTAGCTTTAGCCCCGGAGCTAAGCAGTAACACATTCGCTCTGGTTCACGACTATGGCTAAAACTAGAAACACGTAACCGCTTCATTAAAAACATCACTGTTCGCTATTAATTATTCATTTTCACTTATTTGGCCGAACAGTTCCAAAGGTTTCACATGCACATGCAGCACGTTCCACCACACCAATAACACGGGGCTGCCCGCAGACGTGCCTGACTTTAAATAGGCGCTGCCAAAAACTGGGTGTGTCTGAAAAGCTCTACTCGTTAACTCGTTCCCTGTTCACTACATAGGCTGCTCTATGTAGAATACTATAAAGGGGAGCAGTAAAGGACACTTTCTAAAGAAACCGCTATGCATCGGTTGTCCACTAGTTTTACAGTGCATTGTGGGTAAGAATGTAGTGAACTATATAGGGAATCTAATTGTCCACTGAGAGTTCGGACAATGCTACACAATGGCCGACACCCTGAATAGAACACTAAACAGTAACTAGGGTGCGATTTCAGACACACCCACTGATAGTGGCCGATGCCGATATATAAATAACTTAATATCGGCCCGATACATTGACCGATCTCTATTGTGTAGATATTGAGACTCCTGGTTTTACTTGTGGTTTCATTTACCATCACTGTAAAGTCAATATGTTTCTCTACAACATACCATTCCACAGCAAACCACTCTGAATGACTTTCAATGGTGGGATTATGTATAAACGTATGCATAAAAAAAAAAAATGGAATTCTGTTTATGTACCTTCTCCATTAACAGCATATTTTACATTCTACTGCTGCTCGGGATGTCAGGTATTGTCTGTCAGTTCATTGTCATTAAAACCTAATTTTGCATTTTAATTAATTAGTAAAAAATGGTGAATTAAAAAAATGGACTGACGGGCAAACTGCAAACAAATCCATCACCTAGTCATCAACAAACCGGCAGGTAAAAAAACAAAAAATCAGAGGAACTAACGAAGCACACTTTCAAACATGGCTAAGCAAACGTATACGTAAACCTCCAGACAAACAATACTGAAAATTCCAGTGGTCTGTGTATTTCCCTGCAAAGGACATTCACAGGGTATTCCGACATTCCGAATAGAGCTTCTAACAGCAGAGAGTAGTGAACAGTGGCTCATCACTTCAGAGGAACGTGAGGGAAAGCTCACCCATCAGCCATTGCAAGGACATTCCGAATGAAGGTATTCCTTCATGTGTAACCCACATCTCGAGCTCAAGCATGTAGGAATGTTCAGGCACCCTGTGGAATGGAATGCACCAACCAAAATCAACACGACAAGCAACAGGTGTTGGAGATAATGAGGGGGAGGAGCAAGAATGTTCCAAGTAAATCCAGGTGGGGTGTGTTCCAAGTGTGTACTAGACTAATACCACACAGTATTTACTACAGTATATACACACAGTATGTACTAATTTAAATACTAGGAGTTTTACAGGCTAGCACACAAACTATTACCATACTATATAATTTCTTATATTATAGAAAGCGGTGAATTGTTGATATGACAATACACCGCATAGCAAGCTGGATTCTTAAGGCTGCTTTGGTGGGGAGCTAATAAATGAATGCATTAATAAGTAGAATATCGTAGCTTCCAATGAAAAACATGTTTCTCCATTTTTGTTGATTTTGAGTTTTCTACATTTAAACATGGCTATGGTCGTTTACATTCGTTCCATAGACTTACATTGAAAGAAAAGTATGTTTTTGGTCTCTCGTGTAAAGTTGCATTTTTGGGGATATTTGTTTTTCATTGGACAGTGACGATATGTATGATTGGCTTAAACGTACATATACGCATCATTTCTGAACCGCAGCCACCATCATCTCGCCGTCCACTAATTTTACCTACATTTACCAGAATGTAAGCTCCTCTCGTTCCATAATTCATTTGATGTGAATGGAGAATCGTTTTGTTTGGTTCTAAGTAGAGATGGAAAGATCAATCGGCTATGTATCAGTATCGGCCAATTTTTAATCAAAATACGTGATCAGCCGATATTTCTCTAATTTAGCTGATCCCGAGAGCCGATCGATGGCGTTAAACAAATGAGCCTAATTTCTGTATTTCCAGAAAGTGTTTCGTTGAAACCCGCTCCAGCCGGTCCCTTTAATTCCTGTCTGATAGAAAACATGTTGTCCGTCTGGCAGTGTTTACCGTATGTGAAGCAGACTCATCTAGAACGTTTTTAACATTTGTAAAATCAACGTGACTTGTGGAAACCAAGAAAAAGACATTTAACACTACTAATCTGATACAGCACTGCATACGACTGAATACAGAGAGTATCAGCAAACAGCAGAGCTAGCACGCGCAGCTAACACAAAACAAACAACCCAGAACACCGTACAGACCAGATCTGACCGGTACGAACAGAACAGCAGCAACAATTCAAGATCTTTTTTAGTTTTAAATGAAGGGTCTAAATTTAATAATTGTTTTGGGGATATTTGTTTGATTTACTTTGTTTATTTACTGCTAATGTTGTTAAAAATGGTATTAAACCAGTTTAGACCATGTTTCTTGACTTGCTTGCGCTAATAACTACATGTAGCCCTGCCATGGCATATAGCTCCGCCCTCTATGGGTATCGGCTATCACCGAAAGGTGATCGGTGATTGAAATCAGCCTCAAAAATGCTGATCAGTCCATCTCTAGTTCTAAGTAGGACATACTTGAATAGTACAGACCAAATAAAGTTCAAGGGGGGGTTCAGCACTGCGTGATGTCAATTCTACTACTGCTCAATCTCACTGTAAGAAGGTCTAATTAGTAATATTATCAGTCAATTCATTTACAATAAACCTCAGTCTATATTTTAACTAACCACTAACAACATCTGCATTATACTTCCTATTTGAAAAAAATGTTAAGTATTTTGGATGAATTCTTAAAAAATGGCCCAATGGGCAAAATGCAGGCAAATCCTTCAACCAGTCTTCAACAAACTGGTATATCAATTCCGTTTCCCATTGGACTGTGGGACAACAGTCTCCATCAATACCATAATCAAAAAATATTTGAGTCGAAAAAATAAAATAAAAAACAAATCTTGAACCTTGAATGCAAGTCAGCTTCTTGTGTTTGCTTAAAAGAGTCGACTCAAAGAGCTGATTGGTTCCCCAATGACATCACTCTGAATTAATTGAATTAATACTTGGTGTTCATACAATGATTTTTAAGTGTTTAACGTTTTTCTACAGTACCAAGCAGTGCAAGTCTACACCTGGTATCAGTACAGAAATTTAAAATACTCTGCTGGCACGAGCACCTTACTGCAGTATCATATTACCATAATATCATAATCAACAGCTTCTTCTTCAAGTTCTGTTTCTCATGAGGTATGATGACTCAGGAACGATGAAAGGAGTGGATTCGGTCGCAACATTCATACTCGTGCACACGCTAATCATTACTCACTCCGCTACATGCATTACGCCGACCAATTGCAATCAGCAAACTGGGGCTGTACCATTTACGGAAGGTGGAGAGGCTGATTTACCTCCTCCCTAAATTGCTTGGCTGTGACATTTATAGCTTGTATGTGCGCTCTTGTGCTTATTTATGTGTGTTTATGTACGTCGTTAGCCCACAGCGACCCGTCCCAAACCCACCAGGCCCACTGGGAATTCTCCTGACCTTCCCGCTTACCGACTCTGGAATTAACAGCAAGGAGACTCAACAAAGCCTGCTCTCCTTATGACAGCTGAAGAAGTTCCACCTCCCACAGATAGCACTGGTCTCCTGTTTGAAGCTCCAGAGGTTAGCGCTGCTTCTGGGATAAAACCTTATCAAGTTCCTCCTGATTCATCTTCTCAGGCGAACTCCTGAGTACAGATTCACAAACAGATTCACAAACAGGATCTAAATCTGTCAGTAAACGGGGCTTCTGGTGGACGATGGTAGTGTGTCTTGAGATTGTGTGGATACTAAACTCGCCTACTGAAATTTAAATAGTCTACCACTCGACCAGTACGTACTGACTCTATTCTAGTACGTACTGACTCTATTCTGGTACGTACTGACTCTATTCTAGTACGTACTCACTCTATTCTAGTATGTACTGACTCTATTCAAGTACGTACTGACTCTGTTCTGGTACGTACTGACTCTATTCTAGTATGTACTGACTCTATTCTAGTATGTACTGACTCTATTCTAGTACGTACTGACTCTATTCTGGTACGTACTGACTCTATTCTAGTACGTACTGACTCTATTCTGGTACGTACTGACTCTATTCTAGTATGTACTGACTCTATTCTAGTACGTACTGACTCTATTCTAGTATGTACTGACTCTATTTTAGTACGTACTGACTCTATTCTAGTACGTACTGACTCTATTCTAGTATGTACCGACTCTATTCTAGTACGTACTGACTCTATTCTGGTACGTACTGACTCTATTCTAGTATGTACCGACTCTATTCTAGTACGTACTGACTCTATTCTAGTATGTACTGACTCTATTCTAGTACGTACTGACTCTATTCTAGTATGTACTGACTAGTAGGTAGGGCTGGGTATCGCCACTGATTTCCTGGATCGATTCGATCCTGATTCACAAGGTTACAATTCAATTCGATTTCCGTTTCGATTCGATTCAATTCAATATGGATTCATTTAGAGATGTTTCAGTTACAATAATATGTTTTGTTTGAATATGAAAAGAGATTTTCAGAGAACTAATGTGGTAAATGTACAAGGAACACTCCACCTACCATTACTAAAAACAACCTACCATTACTAAACACACCCTACCATTACTAAAAACAACCCACCATTACTAAACACAACCTACCATTACTAAAAACAACCTACCATTACTAAACACAACCTACCATTACTAAAAACAATCTACCATTACTAAAAACAACCCACCATTACTAAACACAACCTACCATTACTAAAAACAATCTACGATTACTAAACACAACCTACCATTACTAAAAACAACCTACCATTACTAAACACAACCTACCATTACTAAAAACAACCTACCATTACTAAACACAACCTACCATTACTAAACACAACCCACCATTACTAAAAACAACCTACCATTACTAAACACAACCTACCATTACTAAAAACAATCTACGATTACTAAACACAACCTACCATTACTAAAAACAACCTACCATTACTAAACACAACCTACCATTACTAAACACAATCTACCATTACTAAAAACAACCTACCATTACTAAACACAACCTACCATTACTAAAAACAATCTACCATTACTAAACACAACCTACCATTACTAAACACAACCTACCATTACTAAACACAACCTACCATTACTAAAAACAATCTACCATTACTAAAAACAACCTACCATTACTAAAAACAACCTACCATTACTAAACACACCCTACCATTACTAAAAACAACCTACCATTACTAAAAACAACCTACCATTACTAAAAACAACCTACCATAAACAACCTACCATTACTAAACACAACATACCATTACTAAAAACAATCTACCATTACTAAAAACAACCTACCATTACTAAAAACAACATACCATTACTAAAAACAACCCACCATTACAAAACACAACCTACCATTACTAAAAACAACCTACCATAAACAACCTACCATTACTAAACACAACCTACCATTACTAAACACAACCTACCATTACTAAAAACAACCTACCATTACTAAACACAACCTACCATTACTAAACACAACCTACCATTACTAAACACAACATACCATTACTAAAAACAACCTACCATTACTAAAAACAACCTACCATTACTAAACACAACCTACCATTACTAAAAACAATCTACCATTACTAAACACAACATACCATTACTAAACACAACCTACCATTACTAAACACAACCTACCATTACTAAACACAACCTACCATTACTAAACACAACCTACCATTACTAAAAACAACCTACCATTACTAAAAACAACCTACCATTACTAAAAACAACCCACCATTACTAAAAACAACATACCATTACTAAACACAACCTACCATTACTAAAAACAACCTACCATTACTAAAAACAACCTACCATTACTAAACACAACCTACCATTACTAAAAACAATCTACCATTACTAAAAACAACATACCATTACTAAACACAACCTACCATTACTAAACACAACCTACCATTACTAAAAACAACCTACCATTACTAAACACAACCTACCATTACTAAAAACAACCTACCATTACTAAACACAACCTACCATTACTAAACACAACCTACAATTACTAAACACAACCTACCATTACTAAACACACCCTACCATTACTAAAAACAACCTACCATTACTAAACACACCCTACCATTACTAAACACAACCTACCATTACTAAACACAACATACCATTACTAAACACAACCTACCATTACTAAACACAACCTACCATTACTAAAAACAACCTACCATTACTAAACACAACCTACCATTACTAAACACACCCTACCATTACTAAACACACCCTACCATTACTAAACACAACCTACCATTACTAAAAACAACCTACCATTACTAAACACAACCTACCATTACTAAACACAACCTACCATTACTAAACACAACATACCATTACTAAACACAACATACCATTACTAAAAACAACCTACCATTACTAAACACAACCCACCATTACTAAACACACCCTACCATTACTAAACACACCCTACCATTACTAAACACAACCTACCATTACTAAAAACAACCTACCATTACTAAAAACAACCTACCATTACTAAAAACAATCTACCATTACTAAACACAACCTACCATTACTAAAAACAACCTACCATTACTAAAAACAACCTACCATTACTAAAAACATTCTACCATTACTAAACACAACCTACCATTACTAAAAACTACATACCATTACTAAACACAACATACCATTACTAAAAACAACCTACCATTACTAAAAACAACCTACCATTACTAAAAACAATCTACCATTACTAAAAACAACCTACCATAAACAACCTACCATTACTAAACACAACCTACCATTACTAAACACAACCTACCATTACTAAACACAACCCACCATTACTAAACACAACCCACCATTACTAAACACACCCTACCATTACTAAAAACAACCCACCATTACTAAACACAACCTACCATTACTAAAAACAACCTACCATAAACAACATACCATTACTAAACACAACCTACCATTACTAAAAACAACCTACCATTACTAAACACAACCTACCATTACTAAACACAACCTACCATTACTAAACACAACCTACCATTACTAAACACACCCTACCATTACTAAACACAACATACCATTACTAAAAACAACATACCATTACTAAACACAACCTACCATTACTAAACACAACATACCATTACTAAAAACAACATACCATTACTAAAAACAATCTACCATTACTAAACACAACCTACCATTACTAAACACACCCTACCATTACTAAACACAACATACCATTACTAAACACAACCCACCATTACTAAACACAACCTACCATTACTAAACACACCCTACCATTACTAAAAACAACATACCATTACTAAAAACAACCTACCATTACTAAACACAACCTACCATTACTAAACACAACATACCATTACTAAAAACAACCTACCATTACTAAACACAACATACCATTACTAAAAACAACATACCATTACTAAACACAACCTACCATTACTAAACACAACCTACCATTACTAAAAACAACCTACCATTACTAAAAACAATCTACCATTACTAAAACAACATACCATTACTAAAAACAACATACCATTACTAAACACAACCTACCATTACTAAAAACAACATACCATTACTAAACACAACCTACCATTACTAAAAACAACCTACCATTACTAAAAACATTAGTGTTTATATGTTTATATACCGTCAGGGTTTCTGAATCCAAAATGTAGCCAGACATCTGCTTTCAAGTTCTGGGGCAGCTTCCCTTGTGCTCCAGCCATGATGGAATGCTAATTTTAAAGATCGATCTCGGGTTTATACAAATCGATATCGGATTATTCAAATGGAGATTGATTTGAATCGAAAAATCGATTTTTTTAAACACACCCCTACTGGTAGGCGAGTTTTTAGTATCCACACAATCTCGGACGTACTACGTCCACTAGGGCTTTGTATTGGCAAGAACCTGGCGATACAATACGTATGAGGATACAGTTGTCATGATTTAATATATTGCGATATATTGCGATACTGCAAGCAAAGTGACATATTGCATATTTTTTTTAAATCCTACTATTAAAACACATCACTGTATGAACAGGTTTGTCAATACTTACAATAGCACTGCGCCCTTGTGCTGCTTGTTAATGTTGGAGCGGAACTTAAAAATTAATTTAATTAATTAATTAAAATTAATTACAATGCTGCCATCTAGTGGTCAGTGAGTCTTTGTCGGCCAGCAATCTGTGTATCGATACTGTGTTTTTGAGAATCAATACAGTATCGCGAAACAATGTCCGAATATTCGATATTTTCTTACACCCCTAACGTCCACCATCTAACCAACATCCTGTGATGCAAGACGTCAGACCACCTCTACAAAAGTCCTACTTTACTTTAAATGGAAGTAAAGTATGGGAAATACATTTTTCCCATATGATTTTGGAGCATCTCGATTGGTCCACTTGTTCTGAAACTTCAACACGATGTAAACGGAAGCTGTCGTGTTTATATGATGCAGAAAAATAAAAATTGTGAAAAATGGAAATACGATGTTTATCCTTGGACAGCGCCGAAATGTTCTTTATCGTTGTTTCAGCAGAGAATGTCCAGTATGTTGGTCCTCTGAACAGCTCAGCAGATGCTGTGAATGGATGCTTAGCGCTGCTTCTGAGATAAAACACTATCAAGTTCCTCCTGATTCATCTTCGCAGCCTGAGTACAGATTCACAAACAGGATCTAAATCTGTCAGTAAACGAGGTTTCTAATTAATAGTGGGACATTTCCGGTGGTGGTCTTGCATCACAGAACGTTGGTAAGATGGTGGACGTAGTGTGTCTTGAGTGGGGGGTGTCTACTAATGCCTCCCTCTACCCCCCGCCCCCAACGAAACCTTTTCCATCCATTCACAGCATCTGCTGAGCTGTTCAGAGGACCAACATACTGGACATTCTCTGCTGAAACAACGATAAAGAACATTTCGCCGCTGTCCAGAGAAAAACATCTCAAAGTATCTCCATTTTTCATGATTTTTATTTTTCTGCATCATATGAACACGACAGCTTCCGTTTACATCGTGTTGAAATTTCAGAATGAGTGGACCAATCGAGATGCTCCAAAATCATATGGGAAAAGTTTGGTTCCATTGACGTCCATGGACGTAGTGTGTCTTGAGATACTGTGTGGATACTAAAACTCGCCTACTGAAATTGAACTAGTCTACCACTTGAACAGTACCTACTGACTCTATTCTAGTACGTACTGACTAGATTTTTTAGTATCCGCACAATCTTGGACACACTACGTCCATCATCTTACCAACGTCCTGTGACACAAGACGTCAGACCACCACTATAAAAGTCCTACTTTACTTTTAATGGAAGTCAATGGAACCAAAACTTTTCCCAAATGATTTTGGAGCGTCTCGAATGGTCCACTCGTTCTGAAACTTCTACACAATGCAGTTTAAAAAATAAAATCGTGAAAAATGGAGATACTTTGAGATGTTTTTCTTTAGACAGCGATGAAATGTTTATTATCGTTGTTTCAACAGAGAATTTCCAGTATGTTAGTTCTCTGAACAGCTCAGCAGATGCTGTGAATGAATGGAAAGGGTGTCGTTGGGCATTTCGGTACAGTTAATATTGGAAAGCACCAAACAGCGCCAACAGCGCAAGGTCCAGCTCGTCCAGCTAGTGCTCGAGAGACTCTATAACTGAATGAAAGGACAAGGTCCTGAGGAGGTTCAACTCTCGCCGTCTTCAGCTTTTCTAATGGTGAGTCAGCGTGTCAGTTCATTTACATACGTGTTAACCTGCTTGACAGTTGGTTCAAATGAGAAACGCTGACTAGATGAACAACCGTCGCGTGCAAGCGGTACAGTCACCGCCGCATCACTCATGCAGAGGTGGTCAATGAGGAACACTGTCTCGCTCGCTGGATAGAGTGATACGATCGCCACGCGTAAAGGGCAAGGACGAAAAGCACAGCTGAACGCCCGTAACCTTTGATTCCTCAGTCGCACTACATTCAAAACCCTGTGAGATGGATATCACTGCATGGGTTCAGGAAGACTTCGACTCAGCAAGTAAACACTGTGCATCACATTTATACAAACAATTACCAACTCCACTGGATCTGTACTGTGAAAGAGTGGAAACTGAACACCGAGTCCAACTCAGAACCAAAGCACATCATTCTTAGGGGCCCCTCTAGGGCACTGGGTTCCTCTCCAGCCTAGCTTAAAACAAGCACAGACAATTACGAGGCAGCCGCCTCCAAATGTTTCGCTTTGCCTTCAACTCTTGACAATTCTCTCCAAGGTAACAAGCACTGGACTCGTAAAGGTTACACTTGTAACAGTGATTTCAGTCACTTGTATCTGTTACACTTGTAACAGTGATTTCTGTCACTTGTATCTGTTACACTTATAACAGTGATTTCTGTCACTTGTATCTGTTACACTTGTAACAGTGATTTCTGTTAGTGTTACAGTTTACATGTACACAGGTAGGTGAAGGTAGTGTTAGACAGTTTATCTGTACACAGGTAGGTGAAGGTAGTGTTAGACAGTTTACCTGTACACAGGTAGGTGAAGGCAGTGTTACAGTTTACCTGTACACAGGTAGGTGAAGGTAGTGTTACAGTTTACATGTACACAGGTTGGTGAAGGTAGTGTTACAGTTTACATGTACACAGGTAGGTGAAGGTAGTGTTACAGTTTACCTGTACACAGGTAGATGAAGGTAGTGTTACAGTTTACATGTACACAGGTAGGTGAAGGTAGTGTTACAGTTTACCTGTACACAGGTAGATGAAGGTAGTGTTACAGTTTACATGTACACAGGTAGGTGAAGGTAGTGTTACAGTTTACCTGTACACAGGTAGATGAAGGTAGTGTTACAGTTTACCTGTACACAGGTAGGTGAAGGTAGTGTTACAGTTTACATGTACACAGGTAGATGAAGGTAGTGTTACAGTTTACCTGTACACAGGTAGGTGAAGATAGTGTTACAGTTTACCTGTACACAGGTAGGTGAAGGTAGTGTTAGACAGTTTACCTGTACACAGGTAGGTGAAGGTAGTGTTACAGTTTACCTGTACACAGGTAGATGAAGGTAGTGTTACAGTTTACATGTACACAGGTAGGTGAAGGTGGTGTTACAGTTTACCTGTACCAGGTGGGTGAAGGTAGTGTTACAGTTTACATGTACACAGGTAGGTGAAGGTAGTGTTACAGTTTACCTGTACCAGGTGGGTGAAGGTAGTGTTACAGTTTTCATGTACACAGGTAGGTGAAGGTAGTGTTACAGTTTACATGTACACAGGTAGATGAAGGTAGTGTTACAGTTTACATGTACACAGGTAGGTGAAGGTAGTGTTACAGTTTACCTGTACACAGGTAGATGAAGGTAGTGTTACAGTTTACATGTACACAGGTAGGTGAAGGTAGTGTTACAGTTTACCTGTACACAGGTAGATGAAGGTAGTGTTACAGTTTACCTGTACACAGGTAGGTGAAGGTAGTGTTACAGTTTACCTGTACACAGGTAGATGAAGGTAGTGTTACAGTTTACATGTACACAGGTAGGTGAAGGTAGTGTTACAGTTTACCTGTAAACAGTTAGGTGAAGGTAGTGTTACAGTTTATCTGTACCAGGTGGGTGAAGGTAGTGTTACAGTTTATATGTACACAGGTAGGTGAAGGTAGTGTTACAGTTTACATGTACACAGGTAGGTGAAGGTAGTGTTACAGTTTACCTGTACCAGGTGGGTGAAGGTAGTGTTACAGTTTACCTGTACACAGGTGGGTGAAGGTAGTAATAGGGGTCTTACCCTAGAACTTGTATTGGTATAGTGTAATGTGGTTAGCCAGGTGAGCAATCAAACCCCAGTGTACAGCAGAGAGGGCAGCAGTGTAATCCAATATACACTATACCAACAACTACTGGACGAAATGTTCTGTAGCCATTCTCAAATTAAACACACAAAAACATCCACATGACTTGCACAATTTAAATAAATTTCATAATTTTATTTAATATCTTGGCTGTTTGTAAGATTTGATTCCCTGTTTATTGTTATATCACAATGCTCTGTTCTATAGAGCAAACGTAGAGACTTTATAAAATGAACAGGAGGCTGAAATGCTCTGCCCCTGGCTGTGAACTGTGTAGATGAAAACGATGGCTTTGATGCAATGTTAATGCAACTACTCCGCTAGGGCAACATTTGGCTGCTTATGAAATGTGTAAATGAAAGCAGCTACCCGGCACGAGGGTCTGGGCGAACTGTAAATTAAAACAATAGCTTACATTACATTTGATTTGATTTGAAACACCCTGGCTGTTTGGTAAGTGTGTAAATGAGCACACTGCCTTCGTGCTCTATTTAATTTATTCTTTAATGACGTACGGTTACTGATTCAATTCTGGAACAGTTAGAGGTAAAACTCGAAAGTGTCTGCTTGAAAACGTAGTGCATGTGCACGTGTGCATATGAGCAGGTCGGGACCACCTCTGCCTCATTTTAAAGACCCCGTGTAGGTCTAGTCGCTCTGTTCTCAAGTGTTAGTGCTTTCATTGCTGGTTTTAATCCACACTCATACAGTCAGATACTAAAGATAGTGTTCAGACTTAATACGTTTCCAAGTCTCTCCAAGAACGCAGGAGCACAGGACCCCCGCCGCTGCTGGACCTGCTTCCTCATTTCTGAGAATGTGATCAGATTAAATGGACTATGTTGTGGTGGTGGTCTGGTGAGGGTCCGAGTCACTCACGCAGGCCCAGAGACAGAGCAGTGAGGCTGCAGCACCGAGCTCTCTCACACACTGTAAACAAAACATCTCAGTTCCTTTCAGTCTCAGTCTCTACACCGACATCTCACTCTCCATCGGGTAACTCACTCCGAGGACTCTTTCTCACACTCACTCACTCAGTCACTCTTTCTCTCACACTCACTCATTCACTCTCTCACTCTTTCACTCACACTCTCTTAGTCACTCAGTCAGTTACTCTCTCTCACAGTCACTCAGTCACTCTCTCTCTCACAGCCACTCTCTCTCTCTCTCACACACACTCAGTCACACTCTCTCACACACTCTGTCACTCAGTCACTCTCTCACACTCTCAGACTCTCTCAGTCACTCTTTCTGTCACACTCACTCAGTCAGTCACTCTTTCTGACACTCTCTTAGTCACTCAGTCACTCTCTCACTCACTCAGTCAGACTCTCTCTCACACTCTCACAGTCACTCTCTCACACTGTCACTCAGTCACTCTCTCTCTCTCACTCTCTCAGTCACTCTTTCTGTCACACTCGCTCAGTCACTCTTTCTGACACTCTCTTAGTCACTCAGTCACTCTCTCACACTCATTCAGTCACTCTCTCTCACACTCTCAGACTCTCTCCGTCACTCAGTCACTCTCTCTCACACTCTCAGACTCTCTCAGTCACTCTTTCTGTCACACTCGCTCAGTCACTCTTTCTGACACTCTCTTAGTCACTCAGTCACTCTCTCTCACTCACTCAGTCACACTCTCTCTCACACTCTCACAGTCACTCTCTCACACTGTCACTCAGTCACTCTCACACTCTCAGACTCTCTCAGTCACTCTTTCTGTCACACTCGCTCAGTCACTCTCTCACACTCATTCAGTCACTTTCTCTTTCACACTCTCAGTTACTCTCTCTCTCACACTCTGTTATTCAGGCACTCTTTCTCACTCTCTCAGTTACTCTCTCTCACACACTCACTCTCTCTCTCACACACACTCACTCTCTCTCTCACACGCACTCACTCTCTCTCACACTCTCTGTCACTCTCCCAATTCTAAACTGTGCTATAATAAAAAAGTCAGGTGTAAAGGAAACAGTAGACACGGCCCAAAGTTGTTGCATTTATATTAACCCTTTGATGCTCGAGCTAAGTAAGCCCCTTCTAATGCACAACGTAGTTAAATACATAAATACATTTTATTTATATACACATTCTAAACCAATGATCTTTACAAAGTCAAAGACTCACACCCTCTGTTCACTACTTCAACACATAACACAGACACAGTAGCACAATCCTCCATACACAGCTCGACAATTTAACACCTGCTGAATACTAACTTATAAAACTGTGTTTTTAACTGAGGCTTAAAAACAGTCACAGACTGGGCGTGTCTGATGTCGCCTGGGAGACTATTCCAAAGTTAAACTTGACCCGTATTTATTTCCTGTGTTATTGTAGGTATTGTTGAGTATCTCTTCACTAAAATCAGTTTATTTCATTATTTAATGATCCAATTGTTCATTAAAAATCTTGTTTTTAATCTTAAATCTTTATTTTAATTATTATATATTTACTTCATGAACAAAAATCGTGTTTATAAATATGTTCCTGACTGCAAATGTTTACAAATGTCAACAGTTCCTATCAAACTCCATAGTGAACATTCTGGATCATTCTGACCCATGTTGTGTTTTTATTTAAAAAGTAAGAAATAAAACTGAAATCAGGATTTGTGATGATAAAAAACAAGCACATTGAAGAATTCATGAAAGCCTAAATGATGAAGAAGATTTTATTTGCATAGATATTAGTCGGGTCACTTCTGAGCTAGGTCCCAGGGTTAAAGTCACATGTGCAAATGATTGCAATCCTTATGCAGGCACATTGCTTCCAACTTGTTAAACCCAGTGAATAAACAAGTACCGTGGACTAGGATATGGTCGCTGTCCAATGAAAAAGAAGTATCTCCAAAATTGCAACTTTACAGGAGAGACAAAAAACATACTTTACTTTCAATGTAAGTCAATGGAACCAGAATTTTTTCCAAGCTATTTTGGAGCACCACTATTGGTCCATTCATCATGAAATTCTCTCACAATATAAAGGGCCGTTGGCGTGTTTAAATATTATAGAATACTTAAAATCGACAAAAATGGAGACGATATGCAGAAAAATGCCATATTTAAGTGGACGTGTTAACTTTCCTTCACTTAGAAAATTAACACACTGTGTTGCTTGTCTGGGGGCGTTCACACTTTGCATACGACCGTATCAAAAAACTACATTTAAATTAACCTGTAAACGTATAAGAGAAGTGAGTTTTTGTTTGTGACAAATAAAAGAAAAAACATAGTTCTGGCAACAAAGCACTTGAGAATTTGATATGCGGGGAAACACTTGAGGTTTTCGTGCACTCACGCGCGATAACAGTATCACATCGGTGCCTGTGATTCACTCTCTGCACCTCTTCCTGCGTTATTTCCCGTCTCCCTCACTTCTCCTGGTGTTACCTGTTTATTTTAGGAAAGAGGGATGTGCCGAGAGTGTGAATGAAGCAGGGATCTCCTGAGGAACGCACACACACTGAAGTTGGTATTCCTCACTTTGTAGGCTAATTCCAGTGTTTTCTGTATCATTGTAGACCGTCAGTCAAAAGATTGGACACACCAAGCTGAGCATCCATCCATCCATCGATCCATCTAACCACTACACCACCGTACTAACCACTACACCACCATACTAACCACTACACCACCATACTAACCACTACACCACCATACTAACCACTACACCATCATACTAACCACTACACCACCATACTAACCACTACACCACCATACTAACCACTACACCACCATACTAACCATTACACCACCATACTAACCACTACACCACCGTACTAACCACTACACCACCGTACTAACCACTACACCACCATACTAACCACTACACCACCGTACTAACCACTACACCACCATACTAACCACTACACCACCGTACTAACCACTACACCACCATACTAACCACTACACCACCGTACTAACCACTACACCACCGTACTAACCACTACACCACCATACTTACCATTACACCACCAAACTAACCACTACACCACCGTACTAACCACTACACCACCATACTAACCACTACACCACCGTACTAACCACTACACCACCGTACTAACCACTACACCACCGTACTAACCACTACACCACCGTACTAACCACTACACCACCATACTAACTACTACACCACCGTACTAACCACTACACCACCATACTAACCACTAGTCTGAACTCGACGTGTTTAAAGTCAAAAGCCAACTAAATTCTGTCTGAATCCCACTTGCACCTCATCATCAACCTGACTCGTACAATATCATCAACCTAAGCCCAATTAAATTCAGTCTAGATCTGACTCGTACAATATCATCAACCTAAGCCCAATTAAATTCAGTCTAGATCTGACTCGTACAATATCATCAACCTAAGCCCAATTAAATTCAGTCTAGATCTGACTCGTACAATATCATCAACCTAAGACCACAAAATTGCGTTTGAGCCAGCCCCATCTCCACATTTTAAGTCCAAGCCACGCCTGAGCCTAACAAAATTCTGCCTGAATCTGACCTGAACATAATCCGCCAGTTTGGAGTCCTAGCCTGACCTGAGCCCGGCAAAGCAGTGTGTAATCTCAACCCAGCCTAAACCACATCATCACATTTTCAGTACATGTTCCACCCAAACCCAGCAAAATCCCCTGTTGACCTGAGCCTGGCAAAACCCCAACCCGACACAAGCCACATCGTCATGATGTAAGAAAGAATCTCGACCAATCTGGCAACGCTGTCTAGTTTCCTGAGACTGTTTGAATGTTGCACTGTAATTTGTGGGTGCTCAAACTTTTGCATACGAATGAAGGTATCAGGTAAATATCAACAGAAAACATTGGCACTGATATTCAGTCATTGAATCATCATCATCTAAACTGCTTATCCCACCCTGGGTGGTCTCAGGGGTGGTGCTGGAAGGGCCTGGACAAAGAAAAATAAAAATAGCATCTGGACTCTTGTGTCCACAACCTTCCTCTCTACATTTCACTAAATAACAACAACAACAACAAGGAAAGACACTGAGGGTTAATCTAATGCGGGGCATTCATGTGCAAATTTGAATGAAAGAAAATTCAATGCATCACGTTTTTCTTCAGTGCGGAACAGAATGACCCCGCACTCGGACCACCCTCACATCCAATATGGAAGCAAGAGAGCGAGTGCGCAGGAGAGAGAGAGAGGTAAGGATATTCTTACAGACATTAAGCAGTCTCAACAGGAGTTTCCTGTCTCCTTCCCCTCAAAAGCAGCTGACACACACACACACACACATACACACATGGGCGCACACTCGCTCGGCTCCAGAAGAATAAAAGCGCTCGTCAGGAGCTGGAGTGTGTGTAGGAGGGCGAGTTTGTGGGTGGGTGGACGATTACCAATAATCAATACATGAGGTCACTCAGAGAGCCATGGCCGAGACAAGTGTGAAAGAAGACCCTCACCATTTTCCTCTAATAGCCATCACTCTCTCCCCGCCTCTCTCTCTCAGAGGGGAAGCTGCCATTTCATCACCGGTTGCACGATATATCGAAAGTGCTTATTCAATACTGAAACAAAGCAATTCAGTACTCAGGTGTTAGAATCAGGGGTGGATGATATGGCAACAGATATCACATCAGATACTAATTCAGATAGAAACAGCCATCACAGACTAAGAGTGAGGTTAGTGCTCTCACAGTCATTACATAATACGCTTAATACTAGGGGTGTAAGAAAATATCAAAATATTGAATGTTGGGATACTATATCGATTCTTAAAAACACAGTATCGATACACAGATTCCTGGCAGACAGTGAATCAGTGTGTGTTGTGTTTAAACATCTGACCACTAGATGGTAGTATTGTGATTCATTTTCAGCTCCACTCCAACATTAACAAGCAGCACAAGGGCGCAACGCTATTGTTAGCATTGACACCTGTTTATATAGTGGTGTGTTTTAATGGTAGGATTTGAGAAATCACAATATATCACTTTGCTTGCAGTGTCACAATATATCACGATACATTGAATCGTGACTGCTGTATCACAATATCATGTATTGTATCGCCAGGTTCTTGCCAATACACAGCCCTACTTAATACTGCATTACTTAATACTGCATTACTTAATACTGCATTACTTAATATTGCATTACTTAATATTGCATTACATAATACTGCATTACTTAATACTGCATTACTTAATACTGCATTACTTAATATTGCATTACTCAATACTGCATTACTTAATACTGCATTACTTAATACTGCATGACTTAATACTGCATTACTCAATACTGCATTACTCAATACTGCATTACTTAATATTGCATTACATAATACTGCATTACTTAATACTGCATTACTTAATATTGCATTACTCAATACTGCATTACTTAATACTGCATTACTTAATACTGCATGACTTAATACTGCATTACTCAATACTGCATTACTCAATACTGCATTACTCAATACTGCATTACTTAATACTGCATTACTTAATATTGCATTATTTAATGCTGCTTTACTTAATACTGCATTACTTAATACTGCATTACTCAATACTGCATTACTTAATATTGCATTACTTAATACTGCATTACTTAATATTGCATTACTTAATACTGCATGACTTAATATTGCATTACTTAATACTGCATGACTTAATACTGCATTACTTAATACTGCATTACTTAATATTGCATTACTTAATACTGCATTACTTAATACTGCATTACTTAATATTGCATGACTTAATACTGCATTACTTAATATTGCATTACTTAATACTGCATTACTTAATATTACATTACTTAATATTGCATTACTTAATACTGCATTACTTAATACTGCATTACTTAATACTGCATTACTTAATACTGCATTACTTAATATTGCATTACTTAATACTGCATCACTTAATATTGCATTACTTAATACTGCATCACTTAATACTGCATCACTTAATACTGCATTACTCAATATTGCATTACTTAATATTACATTACTTAATATTGCATTACTTAATACTGCATTACTTAATATTACATTACTTAATATTGCATTACTTAATACTGCATTACTTAATATTGCATTACTTAATATTGCATTACTTAATACTGCATTACTTAATACTGCATTTCTTAATACTGCATTACTTAATACTGCATTACTTAATACTGCATTTCTTAATACTGCATTACTTAATACTGCATTACTCATTACTCAATACTGCATTACTCAATACTGCATTACTTAATACTGCATTACTTAAGACTGCATTAACCTTTTCACATTGGTGTATATATGTTACGAGACTGAGGTGCACACATGTTTTGTGTATGTGTGTATTTAACAGCTCCTCTGCCTGCTGCAGGTGTTCCTCCAAGACTACCTGAAGAGAGGCGGGACTTTAGACATATAAGCAAGCACGTAGACACAGACGGCAGCACGCACGGCAATCAGAGGAATCATAACGCCAAGACAAGACGCACACGGCACCCTGTAGGAATGCTGAAAAGGGCGTAAGAACTGAGCTGAACTGAACTGAACTATACCGAACTGGACCTGAACTGAACTGCTCTGATGGACAAAAGCTTATATGAATTTGTTACGTGATTGGGTCTGTTTCTTAGGTATGTTTACACAGTGGCAGCAGAGTGGACTGGTAAGGAAATGTGACTATACATAGTAAAGTAGGTTTTGGTTTGTACAGAAACATTAGGTACGGGATGGGATGCTTTTTAATATACTGCAAATGCACTGAACATTCAGTAAAATAAATTCAGCATATAAGCAGTAGCTGTGTATTAAAAGTGTGTTTTCTGTAGAGGATGTGTTCACTTATTTACACTTTAAAACACAGAACTTGACGAGGAGTGCCCAGAGGTGGGCAAACTGAAGGTATTTTGTGGTTATGATGATGATATGGTTATATGGTTACCATGTTTTATTACAAAGAGAGCCTAATTAGCCCTGTTTAATTGTAGTGCCGACAGTAAAACAGAATAAAAGCCATTGTAGCTGTACTATCATTACACTATTTTTATACACTACAGTGCAAAAGTCCTAAGCTCATTGATTAGAAATCTTAGCATTAAGTGTATTTTTACCAGTAAGAACACCAGATAGCATAAGAACAGATGTAAATAAGCTTAAACACAAAACAAAGTAAAATGAAAGAAGTAGATCTATATATTAATATTCATATATCTATATACTGAGTTCCAGATTTCTCCTGGACGCCCCAGACATTGTATGAATGTATTCAGTTGCTTCAGCAGCAATCTTGATTTAGCTTAATGAAGTACTGAACAGTCAAAGCAGGTATTAGATGAGAACTGAAAATAATACTGGGTTGTTTCCACAAGGAGAATCTTTAAAAGGCTTAAATAAACACACTGATATAAAAGCACTATTTACTGTATTAATACTGTTTAATATTTAATAAATAAAGTACTTTGTTGAGTAAATAAAAGCTTCCTGTTTGGAAAAAATAGCTTTTTTAAATATAATAATGTCCCCAAGAGCCTCAAACTTTTACACAGTTCTGTATGCGGCCCTACAGTTGCTTTTTGGCCTTTTTCAACTTCAAATCTCAAAATTAAAAACTCAACAAGGTGATGCGTATCGTTGAATATAAAAATCTCTTGAAAAGTATCGTGATATATTAGTTCTGCCATATCGTCCAGCCCTACTTTACCTCCGCTGTACTTAAGTCATTGTATATGTTAGGGATGCACCGATTCCAATACCGATACCAGCTTTTCAGGTATCTGCCAATACCAAGTACCGATCCTGATACCAACTCTGACTTAAATGCTCGATATATGGCTATAAATCCTGATATTTAAAGGGTTTTACTTTTTATATGTTGTATTTTGTGCTAGCTTGCTTCTTTGTGCTTGCTTGGATGAAGTTGCTGTGTTCTTTGAAGTGGTTTCGCTTTAAATGCTTAATTTAATTTGAAGTATTGAAGTCTTTGCTGGTCGTGCCAACCCTTGAAATGATGGCGTTACAAATTTTGCAATAGCATTTTTGCTGCTGCCCGTCTCAACTGAGAAATACTCCCAGACCCGTGAACATGCTGTTGGCTTCAATCAAGCGCCATATAGTGGTGCGCATGCGCGTCAATAAGCTTCATGGTATCGGCGCTCTCTATTGCCGATATCGTTACTGTGTGTAAGTGCCAGTATCAGCGCCGATACCAATACAGTATCGGTATCGGTGCAACACTAGTATATGTATACAAACACAGATTCCAGGCTTTTTACCAGCAGTATCCATAAAAATACAAAAGTATGGATGAGGCAGCCATGGTTTTAAAGGAACAGCCGCCAGTCTAAACAAACGTACGCAGGTTTTATAAGCACACCTGAAAGACAGAACCTCCTTTCTGAACTCCTAGAGTACTGGTACACGGGCTGATCCTGAATAACCGAGCTACTTCAGCTCAACTGGAACCCCGGCAACTACTGAAACTTCAATTAATTATTATTTTTTTTAATTGTTAGAGTCTCATCTTTTCTTGCAAAAGTAATACATATTTGGCAGGAGCCAAAGTCAGTTGGGCAGCTTTGAGAACCTGTTTTCTGATTGGTGCTCAGTGTCAGTGCTCGTTTGCATAAAGTTGAGGAGAGCTCAACCCACTTGGCATCACTCAGAGTTGCCGAGTGTCACTGACTCTCATTAACGATGAACGACTTCCGGTCGCGGTGTCGCTCGATGTGTGCGCGGTCAGACGGTATGATTTATCTGTTAAAGGCAGCAAGTAAACAGAAGTGTTGCACCAGAACTAACAGACATAGGGTCGTATTTGAGTTTGGATACTGATATTAAACTGATCTACTGTATGGGGTCTCTTTTCACTGTACTGTTGCCGAGAGCTCTGCTAATCGCGCTAATGCCTGGTTCACACTACACGACTGTTTGAGCTGTAATCGGGATTCTATCAGTTGTTGTGGCTTTCACACTACATGACTGATCAGCAACACGGGTCACGACTCGGGCTTCGGTCCAAAAACACGTTATTGTCACGAGAACTTACGAAAACTAAGCGCATGTGAGAGCTAGCGATACCACATAGAATACACTATTTTCAAAACAGATGTCAACAAACCAGCAATACCAGCAAGTTGTTACTGCACTGATTTGCAAGAAAGAAGAAAAAGTTATGAAGATAAATAAAGGCACGGGTCCAGCAGTGACCGTCTGTTCTGCAGAGAGAGCTGGAGGTAAATATTTAATATTTCATCAATAAAAACATACGTGTCGCCCGCAGCTGCAGAGAGATTGCGTGACCAGTGACGTGGTTCTCTTTCTACGTTTATCCCCTTGGCTGTAGCTAGACGCTGCTGTTGACTCACAATCGCCGACTGGCCTAGATATTAAACATGCTAGATATTTACCGATTAGTTGGCGAGCACTCAGCGACAGGTCGGCAAGCATCTTTTATAGGGGTGTAAGAAAATAATTAAATATCGAGTATCGGGATATTATGTTTGGTGATACTGTATCGATTCTCAAAAACACAGCATCAATACACAGATTTCTGGCAGACGGTGAATCAGTGTGTGTTGTGTTTAAACCTCTGACCACTAGATGGCAGTGTTGTAATCCATTTTCAGCTCCACTCCAACATAAACAAGCAGCACAAGGGTGCAATGCTATTGTAAACATTGATAAAGCTGTTCATATAGTGGTATGTTTTAATAGTAGGATTTGAAAAAAAAAAATCACGATATATCACTTAGCTTGCAGTATCGCAATATATCGTGATATATTGAATCGTGACCGCTGTATCGCGATACGTGTTGTATCGGCAGGTTCTTGCCAATACACAGCCCTAGTCTTTCAGCAGTTTACACTACATAACAGAGCGAGTGCCGAGTGGTCACCGATTTCACATCACAGCCATGATGCACCTGGCGTACGCCGCGTGGTACACAATTCGAGAACCGGAGTCAAAGCGCTGGCGGCCGGGCCGTGCCGGGTCTCGTCTATAAGGATGCTGGGCCGTAATGTACTGAGAGAAAGCCCTTTAATTGCTGTGAGAGGCGCCGTGGCACTAACAGCCTCCCTTTGTGTTGTTTTATAATGGCCATAATGGTATACAATCACCGCGGCCATTATTCATGTGCAGGCTTGACTCACTCGGCCGTTTTTCGATCTCAAATAAAGAGATTTTATTACAGCCTTTCATTTCATCTCTCCTCACACTCACTCGCTTTTCTCTCCCTCTCCAATAACACTCCCCCGTTCGCCCGCCCACTACAATAACAGAGCGAGAGAGAGAGAGAGAGAGAGAGAGAAAGTGGTGGGGGGATTTCGTTGGGGGGTTAGAAGAGACAGCTAACATAGAGCTGGGTGCATGAAGAAGAGAGAGAAAGAAGGAAAGATGAAGAGAGAGTGGGGAGGGGGGAGAGAGACTGAGATCAAGAATAATTATCAAGAGGGGAGGAGAGGAATCCTCCAAGAGAAAAAGAGAGCAGGAGAGAAAATGAGTGGGTGAGACAGAGAGGAATAGAAAAAGAGGAATAAACGCGTCAGAAGGAGAAGAGAGGGAGAGAGATGGAGAGAGAGAGAGAGAAAGCAGGCTAAAGGTCCGACAGGCGAGAAAGAAAGAAAGAAAGAAAACAGACAACAGAGAGAAAGAGAGACACATAGAGAGGGAGAGGAAGAAAGTGAGAGACAGAAAGTGAAGAGTGTATAAGAAAGACAAAAAGAATGACAGAGATAGGAAAGAGAAAGAGAGAGAGAGAGAGTGAGCGAGAAAGACAGAGACGAGCAGAATAAGAGAGGAAGACAGATAAGAAATAGAAGAAAAGAGGGACATAAAGCGAGAGGAGAACAAGAGACGGAGAAGATAAGGAGCGAGAGAGAAAGAGAGAGGACAGAAGGAGCGACAGAGCCTGAGAGAAAGAGAAAGGGAGAGAGATGTCCTCAAATGTCAGCCTGTCTTAACCACTTGCGGAACAGACACAGCGTGCACGTCAGCTGGACCGGACTGGACTCCACGCTGATAAACTGATGAACTACCATCATCACTGAGCCTTCATCACTTCATCACACACTAAACCTCCATCAGCTCCCTTTATACACTCATTTATCCAGCACTCCAAATAAAGCTCTGAAGAAGCTGTAATAAACACAGTGTTTAATATTACCGCTGTGTATTGGCAAGATACAAAACTTGTCGATACAATTCAATATATCACGATATATTGCGATACTGCAAGCAAAGTTTTCAAATCCTACTATTAAAACCCACCTATATTTATATATACTAGATATGTATACATATATATATATGTCAATGTCGTCCAAATGAGAACATACTGTACTTCACTGGTACGTGAATGGGACCAGATTTGATTTTAAAGCATGTATTTGGTCCATTTTTTTTTAAATACTCACACAATGTAAAACAGCAACAGTAGTAAAACAGCAATCAGTAGAAAAATAAAAATCAAGAAAATGGAGATACCTGCTTTTCAACAGCAATATATATATATATATATATATATATATATATATATATATATATATATATATATATATATATATATATATATATATATATATACATACACACATCTCGCTGCTGTCCAAAGGAAAACCTGTATCTCCATTTCTGTCCATTTTTATTTTGTTACAAAATTTTAATACAGCACCTTCTCCTTGTACTGCGTGAAAATGTAATGGAGGGTGCGTCTGTGATTAAGGAGAGTTAGTGATAGAGGAGAGTCAGTGATAGAGGAGCGTCAGCGATGGAGGGTGAGTCCGTGATTGAGGAGAGTTAGTGATAGCTTTGAGTCAGTGATGGAGGGTGAGTCCGTGATTGAGGAGAGTTAGTGATAGCTTCAAGTCAGTGATAGAGGAGAGTCAGTGATGGAGGGTGAGTCAGTGATAGAGGAGAGTCAGCGATGGAGGGTGAGTCCGTGATTGAGGAGAGTTAGTGATAGCTTTGAGTCAGTGATGGAGGGTGAGTCCGTGATTGAGGAGAGTCAGTGATAGCTTCAAGTCAGTGATAGAGGAGAGTCAGTGATGGAGGGTGAGTCAGTGATAGAGGAGAGTCAGCGATGGAGGGTGAGTCCGTGATTGAGGAGAGTTAGTGATAGCTTTGAGTCAGTGATGGAGGGTGAGTCAGTGATTGAGGAGAGTCAGTGATGGAGGGTGAGTCGGTGATTGAGGAGAGTCAGTGATGGAGGGTGAGTCAGTGATAGAGGAGAGTCAGCGATGGAGGGTGAGTCCGTGATTGAGGAGAGTTAGTGATAGCTTCGAGTCAGTGATGGAGGGTGAGTCGGTGATTGAGGAGAGTCAGTGATAGCGGCGAGTCAGTGATGGAGGGTGAGTCGGTGATTGAGGAGAGTCAGTGATGGAGGGTGAGTCGGTGATTGAGGAGAGTCAGTGATAGCGGCGGGTCAATGATAGAGGAGAGTCAGCGATGGAGGGTGAGTCGGTGATTGAGGAGAGTCAGTGATAGCGGAGAGTCAGTGATGGAGGAGAGTCAGCGATGGAGGGTGAGTCAGTGATAGAGGAGAGTCAGCGATGGAGGGTGCGTCTGTGATTAAGGAGAGTTAGTGATAGCTTCAAGTCAGTGATAGAGGAGAGTCAGCGATGGAGGGTGAGTCCGTGATTGAGGAGAGTTAGTGATAGCTTTGAGTCAGTGATGGAGGGTGAGTCCGTGATTGAGGAGAGTTAGTGATAGCTTCAAGTCAGTGATAGAGGAGAGTCAGTGATGGAGGGTGAGTCAGTGATAGAGGAGAGTCAGCGATGGAGGGTGAGTCCGTGATTGAGGAGAGTTAGTGATAGCTTTGAGTCAGTGATGGAGGGTGAGTCCGTGATTGAGGAGAGTCAGTGATAGCTTCAAGTCAGTGATAGAGGAGAGTCAGTGATGGAGGGTGAGTCAGTGATAGAGGAGAGTCAGCGATGGAGGGTGAGTCCGTGATTGAGGAGAGTTAGTGATAGCTTTGAGTCAGTGATGGAGGGTGAGTCAGTGATTGAGGAGAGTCAGTGATGGAGGGTGAGTCGGTGATTGAGGAGAGTCAGTGATGGAGGGTGAGTCAGTGATAGAGGAGAGTCAGCGATGGAGGGTGAGTCCGTGATTGAGGAGAGTTAGTGATAGCTTCGAGTCAGTGATGGAGGGTGAGTCGGTGATTGAGGAGAGTCAGTGATAGCGGCGAGTCAGTGATGGAGGGTGAGTCGGTGATTGAGGAGAGTCAGTGATGGAGGGTGAGTCGGTGATTGAGGAGAGTCAGTGATAGCGGCGGGTCAATGATAGAGGAGAGTCAGCGATGGAGGGTGAGTCGGTGATTGAGGAGAGTCAGTGATAGCGGAGAGTCAGTGATGGAGGAGAGTCAGTGATGGAGGGTGAGTCGGTGATTGAGGAGAGTCAGTGATGGAGGGTGAGTCGGTGATTGAGGAGAGTCAGTGATGGAGGGTGAGTCAGTGATAGAGGAGAGTTAGCGATGGAGGGTGAGTCGGTGATTGAGGAGAGTCAGTGATGGAGGGTGAGTCCGTGATTGAGGAGAGTATGTGATTATGATTATGATGCAGTGATGTGATTATGATGCAGTGATGTGATTATGATGCAGTGATGTGATTATGATGCAGTGATGTGATTATGATTATGATGCAGTGATGTGATTATGATGCAGTGATGTGATTATGATTATGATGCAGTGATGTGATTATGATGCAGTGATGTGATTATGATTATGATGCAGTGATGTGATTATGATGCAGTGATGTGATTATGATGCAGTGATGTGATTATGATTATGATGCAGTGATGTGATTATGATTATGATGCAGTGATGTGATTATGATGCAGTGATGTGATTATGATTATGATGCAGTGATGTGATTATGATGCAGTGATGTGATTATGATGCAGTGAAGTGATTGTGATTATGATGCAGTGATGTGATTGTGATGCAGTGAAGTGATTGTGATTATAATGCAGTGATGTGATTATGATTCAGTGAAGTGATTATGATGCAGTGAGGTCATTATGATTATGATGCAGTGATGTGATTATGATGCAGTGATGTGATTATAATTCAGTGAAGTGATTATAATGCAGTGAAGTGATTATTAATATGATGCAGTGATGTGATTATGATTCAGTGAAGTGATTATAATGCAGGATTGTGATTATTAATATGATGCAGTGATGTGATTATGACTATGATGCAATGAAGTGATTATGATGCAGCGATGTGATTATGATTCAGTGAAGTGATTATAATGCAGGATTGTGATTATTAATATGATGCAGTGATGTGATTATAATTATGACACAGTGAAGTGATTATGATGCAGTGATGTCATTATGATTATGATGCAGTGATGTGATTATGATTCAGTGAAGTGATTATGATGCAGTGATGTGATTATGATTCAGTGATTATGATGCAGCGATGTGATTATGATTCAGTGAAGTGATTATAATGCAGTGATGTGATTATTAATATGATGCAGTGATGTGATTATGATTATGACACAGTGAAGTGATTATGATGCAGTGGTGTGATTATGATTCAGTGAAGTGATTATAATGCAGTGATGTGATTATTAATATGATGCAGTGATGTGATTATGATTCAGTGAAGTGATTATAATGCAGTGATGTGATTATTAATATGATGCAGTGATGTGATTATGATTCAGTGAAGTGATTATAATGCAGTGATGCGATTATTAATATGATGCAGTGATGTGATTATGATTCAGTGAAGTGATTATAATGCAGTGATGCGATTATTAATATGATGCAGTGATGTGATTATGATTCAGTGAAGTGATTATAATGCAGTGATGCGATTATTAATATGATGATGTGATGTGATTATGATGCAGTAATGTGATTATGATGCAGTGAAGTGATTATGATGCAGTGATGTGATTATGATTATGATGCAGTGATGTGATTATGATTATGATGCAGTGATGTGATTATGATTCAGTGAAGTGATTATGACGCAGTGATCTGATTATGATTATGGAGCAGTGATGTGATTATGACGCAGTGATGTGATTATGATTATGACGCAGTGATGTGATTATGATGCAGTGACGTGATTATGATTATGACACAATGTCGTGTCTTCTACAAAGTCTTTGGACCACTCGTACACACGGGGGTCCCCAGGTTCCGCTGTCTGTACTAGACATCATGAAAGTGAAGCTCATAAATGCTGTTCCATCTTTTCAAGTTTTATAAGATGCAGAAGATCGCAGCAGTATTTCTCCACTTTCCCAAGAAAGACATGTATCTCCATTTTTGATGATTTTTATTTTTGTGCATCGTTTGAATGCGACAGCTGCTGTTTGCACTGTGTGAACGATTCATGATGTGAGGACCAATAGAAATGGCCTAAAATAGCTTGGGCAAAAAATCTGGTTCCATTGACTTCCATTAAAAGTAAAGAAGGTTTTTGTCCTCTCCTGTAAAGCTGCTTTTTTGGAGATGCTTGTTTTTCTTTGGACTGCACCGATTTGTTTTGGCTATTATATCTTCTTTCGGAAGCTGGACCCTGTACACGCCCACACGCGACAGCGCGAGTGACCTTACACACACCCACAACAGACAAACCTGGGGCAACGTAAGCGCCTGTTTGTGTGAGCGCAGGGTAAGGCTGAACTTCGGAGGTGGGGCTGCAGATTTGTTTGAGGAAAGTACGTCTCCTGAAAAAATGAAATAAAACGACACAAACACCTTGTATTGTATGTGGTTGTTGAGGCTTCTATGGAATTTTCTGCTCTGCTACATCTTCAAAATAGCAACTTTACAGGAGAGGCCAAAAACTGTCTGAGATTTTAATGTAAATCAATGGAACCAAAATCTTTTCTGAGCTATTTTGAAGCATTTCCTTTGGTCCCTTCTTTATGAAATCACCACACAATGTAAACAGCAGCTGCTGTGTTCAAATGATGTAGAGAAAAAAAAATACAAAAAATTTAAATACATGATTTTCTTTGGACAGTGACCATTTACTAAATCCAGGGTGGTCTCTGACGTTTGCACATAAATAATTGAAACAAGTGGAGACATTTAAGATCCTTAATATAACACTGTATAACTAAAGAAAAGTTGTTGTCGTTCATGCTGCCTTTAGAATGGAGTACTAATATCTCAGCCACTAAGGTTGGGAGGTATCTACTTGTTTCATACCTTCAACCCATCTCCAGAAATTGCCACAGTAAAGTATATTACCATACCATAAATATCCAACTGCTATCCAAAAGTTGCTTCATAAAGACATGGATTTTAGGCTTAGAATTTTTGCCACTTATAACTGTTCAATGCATAATAGATTTAATATAATTATCATCATGTAAATATGATCACGTATGCACAACTTTTAAACAATAAACCTATAGAACAGCTGTATTTAATTAGAATTCAATGAGGTCCAGTCAGAGGAAATTTCCTCAGGCCATAACTTGTGTTATGATTCAGTGCCATATCCTGTATACTGAAGTAGCCTAATAGTTCTATTAGCATTTTATACCATCAGCAACTGAAAGACAAACCAAATTACACATACGTTCAGTATATTTCCACTATACTTACTGTTTTAAATGATAAACTGAATTAGTTATTTATAGAACAAAAAAAAAGTCTACATTAAATAAACAGAATGCTTTTAAAAATGTGCATCTTAAATAGTTTATTCATAGAAAAGTAAATAAAACTTGCATCTTCTCGTTAACTCAGTTTCATATCTTAAGCTGTTAGTTTAGAGCTGCCTGTGGGAAGACTAAACATATATTCTCTGACTGCTGCTTCTAGCTTTGTACCCCACCTGTGTGCGTGCGCAGCACTCGCGAATCTAAACCATAAACCGTAAAGACAAGAAAAGCTCCGCCGCTTCAAATCGATCTTCATTTGAATAATCCGATACCGATTCGTATAAACGAATCAATGGGATTGTCGATTGTAGGATTGTAGCTTTTTGGCTAAGCTAATGATAGAACCTGCTCTCTGGTGTTTGGGATTGTAGCTTTTTGGCTAAGCTAATGATAGAACCTGCTCTCTGGTGTTTGGGATTGTAGCTGTTTGGCTAAAATAATGATAGAACCTGCTCTGTGGTGTTTGATAGACCCGAGATCGACCCACACCCTACATTTTACAGAAACCATGATGGTATAAACATATAAACACTATAAACACTATAAACACTAATGTTTTTAGCAATGATAGGTTGAGGGTTCCTTGTACGTTTACCACATTAGTTCTCTGAAAATCTCTTTTCATATTCAAACAAAACATATTATCGTAACTAAAATATTTCTTAAATTAATCGATATTGAATCAAATCGAATCGGAAATCGAATTGAGTTGGGACCTTGTGAATTGGGATCGAATCGATCCGGGAAATCAGTGGCGATACCCAGCCCTAGTTCTCAGTAGTTTATGGGTTTGGGTCCGCACTGGACGACGTCTGGCTCCGGACCTCGGTCCGCCTATTAGTGATTAGTGCTATAGAACAATGACAACAGTATTTATAGATGTCTGAGAGTTTTAGATCAGACACATGTATTTAATATTACACTGTACAAGAAGATAACCAATAAAAAATCTGGCTAAATTCTGTGTAGTATTATTTATGCTGGAAGTCTGATCATATAAGTTCTCTATAGCGCTGTACCTTCAAGGCTAATGAAGGTAATGGCTAATGGAAGCTAATACCCTGTCGATCACTATGCAAACTGAGCTCATTTGAAAAAACCTCTTGCCCTTTACGTTGTGTGTCAATTTCATAATAGAAAAAAGAAATGGCCCAAAATTACTTGGGGGGGGGGGAGTCTGGTTACTTTGACTTACATTATAATTAAACCACGCTTTTTCTTCTCATGTGATCTTCATTTTGGAGCTATGATATTACTGACGCTGAGAGACTTATTAACATAATACTAATATCTTAGCCACTAAAGCTGGGAGGTATCTACTTGTTTCATACCTTCAACCCATCTCCAGAAATTGCCACAGCACATTATATTACCATACAATAAGAAAATTCCATAATCACACTCCTAAACCTTGTGGACAGCCTTCTCAGAAGAATTGAGGCTATTATAGCTGCAAAGGTTGGGCCGACATCATATTAAACCCTATGGATTAAGAATGGCAATATAGTGTACAATGGAAGGTGTGAACGATCCGAAGAGTTTGTGGCAACGTACTGACAACGTTGCCACTACATTGTCACAACGTTGTCAGATAGCACAACAGGTTGTCATAATGTTTTAGATCTTCAACCCATCTCCAGATATTACCACAGTACATTATATTATCATATAATAAATATCCAACCTTCTATCAAACCACTGCTAAATGTTAAACAGTGCTGCCGACTGGTATAGCGCATAGGCTTAGCTAGCATGACAACTCTGCTCACCACACAACACTGTCACTATATTGTCTACTTCCTTACAACGTTGCTACAACATTGATACAGCGTTGTCAAATGGTGGTGCTTTTTACAATGTCTTGTGTTGTATGAACAAGGCTGTCACATCACTACCAAATAACGTTCTTTATGGTATAACTACTTGTTAGCAACTCAGCAATGTTCCATGGAGTTCCATGCAGATATAATTGAATGTATGAAGGATTCTATGTAGTTGTTTGGATTCGTAGCATGATAAGGTAAGTTGACATTAGCTTAGCAAGCAGGCTACAGGCCCAAACTGTACCACACACTGTAGACTGGCTGCAGCTCTGCTGAGGATAAAAGCAAATGTCTGAGAGGTGTTTGAGTGCCAGAAACCTGAAAGCAAACCTGTTCTGTGGTGTTTGGGATTGTAGCTTTTTGGCTAAGCTAACGATATAACCTGTTCTGTGGTGTTTGGGATTGTAGCTTTTTGGCTAAGATAATGATAGAACCTGCTTTGTAGTGTTTAAGATTGTAGCTTTTTTGGCTAAGCTAACGATATAACCTGTTCTGTGGTGTTTTGGATTGTAGCCTTTTGGCTAAGATAATGATAGAACCTGCTCTGTAGTGCTTAAGATTGTAGCTTTTTGGCTAAGCTAACGATAAAATCTGTTCTGTGGTGTTTGGGATTGTAGCCGTTTGGCTAAGATAATGATAGAACCTGTTCTGTAGTGCTTAAGATTGTAGCTTTTTGGCTAAGCTAACGATAAAATCTGTTCTGTGGTGTTTGGGATTGTAGCCGTTTGGCTAAGATAATGATAGAACCTGTTCTGTAGTGTTTAAGATTGTAGCTTTTTGGCTAAGCTAACGATAAAACCTGTTCTGTGGGGTTTTGAATTGTAGCTTTTTGGCTAAGATAATGACAGAACCTGCTCTGTGGTGTTTGGGATTGTAGCTTTTGGCTAAGATAACGATATAACTTGTTCTGTGGTGTTTGGGATTGTAGCCTTTTGGCTAATATAATGATAAAATCTGTTCTGTGGTGTTTGGGATTGTAGTTTTTAGACTAAGCTAATGATAGAACCTGCTCTGTGGTGTTTAAGATTGTAGCTTTTTGGCTAAGCTAATGAAATAATCTGTTCTGTGATGTTTGGGATTGTAGTTTTTAGACTAAGCTAATGATAGAACTACGTCCATGTAAACAACTCAATCGGAATTGACTAAGTCCATGTATACACCTTAATCAGAATAAACTAAGTCCACGTATACAACTAAATCGGAATAGACTAAGTCCATGTATACACCTCAATCAGAATAGACTAAGTCCATGTATACGCCTCAATTGGAATAGACTAAGTCCAATTAAGCCCATTCGGAACCCAGTTTTTATTTGGTTGAACAAGGTGAGTCATCCTGCCATTAATTCATTAAATAGAAGAATAATAACCATACAAACGCCTGCATCCGATTATAATCCCAATTGGAAACTTTCAGCACACTCTGCACTTGTGCACATCACGTCAAGATCCAGAAACTGGTCTTCAGAGGAGACGAAATATGGTTCAAACTATGAAAGACTATGGACAGACGCCTGCATCAACAAGCGGATCATATGAATATATGAGCTGATAAAGCACAGTGTGTTTACAAACTTTACAAGACATCAAAAATAGATCGCAGTCTATGAAACTGGTGTATTACAAAGCTCAGAGAGCCAGAACGGCAATAGCGGCTCTGACCCGGACCCCTTTGTGGTTTTCTTGAAGCAAGAGTCAATTGGATCTATCACCAAACTACTGGATGTTATCACACTGAATGCCACACGGTTGACTTCACCAAGCTAACCATGAAGGATGTTTCTCAATGATGTACTATAAGCTGTACAATCAGCTGCTTAGAGCCTCTGAGTCAAAACAGGCCTGCAAGTGTGTCATTTTTGATGACTTTTAATCCAAAAAAATGTAGGAAAATAGTACTGATGCACTTAAACAATTATGTATATGGTTTTTAGGTTTTATAAATGATATAAAAGCTGTTGAAGAGCTCTTTGACACATGGATAACGTCAGATTATCAGATAACAGCGACCAGTATTGGCCAATTTTTCCTGACCCAACAGATTTTTTTATTGGACCAACATATCAAAACAACTTTGGATGAATTGCTTGTTAAACTCTTTGTTTCACTGGGTTACTGTGCTACACATTATTATTGATTTTACTACATTTGTAAGCCACTAACATAACCAATATGCCACAGTATATATTGTTTTTAATATTTGGTAGCGTGTAATGCCATATTGTATTATATATGCATTCAGTTATTTGTATTCAACATCTCAAACACTCATGTCAGTGACAATATCAGATATTATATGCACTATTATTATGATAATTATATATATTTCCATAATAAATAAAGGTTATGTTTCTCCAAACTGTTGATCCATGTGGATATAGTACCAGTTTCCATATAATATATTGTTTTATGGATCGGCATCGGCAGATCTGCACATGACAAATATGAAATAGTTCCATATATTGAATATATTAGCATCAACCCACCAGTTTCCATACTGGTACATTAATATATTGCTGAAACTACAACCTTTAATGTAAGTCAATGAGAAAATTTGACAATTAATAAATTGGATATAAAGATCAGATGGTAAAATTTGGAGATCAAATGTTGCATATACAAAACTAGTCGCTACATCAAAGACTAACAAGTATCTCACACTTACTTGTTTAATTTTATTCGCACAAGTGCAACACATGCATCATCTATTGTGTATTATACTGGAGGAATTATTTTTGCTGTTAATAATATATCAATGTAATTTTGGACTATAATAGACATCCTGGATGGGTTTCAGTACTGTTTAATATTTCATAAAACATATGTTTACGTGTACAGAGCTTTGGGTGGAAGACTGGGTCTCTCTCTTCTTCACGGAAGCGCTAACAGTTGACAGCACGTCTCATGGAGTTTCCTCCTTATTGCAACTAATGCATTACTACACGGCTAAAGGTTAAAGACGAATTAGAACTGCTCACCACTTGAGGCGATTTCGGAGATCTTGGTAAACACGGCATATACATAACCAGAACAGCTGCCAGACACCCAATACCCGCCATCAATGACACCGTCTTTAAAATACCACCTCTATTCACAGCTACAATGCCTGCCTTAGATGCCGGACATACAGGGGTCACGTATGTATATGTACCTCTTACATCATAAACCCTCACACGTGCATACAAGCTCACACCGTCCTTCACACCGCCCTTCGGCCGCGAAGGTCAAATGACCTTTCTAATACCGTTCATGCCCGAAGGTGACACCCGGCGATCATTCCTCCCAAATCGCTGCCCGTTCAACCAACCCGGACCCCCGGCCTGGGTAGGCTCCCCCATTTACTTACCTTACTATAGACACCCCAGGACAGCTCTGTCTCAATCACCATCACAACGATGCCAAACATGCCAAAGATGAGCGCGTAGTCGCTGAGTCTCTTTCTCTTCTCGAACAGCGCCCTCCGGTGGCCCAGTTTGTAGCCGATGTTCTGGTTCTTCCGTTTGGGAGCCTTCAGGGCCGTCCTGCCGGCGCCGGCCCCGCCTCCCCGCCGCCCGTTGCTCCCGCTCGCGGACTGCCCCAGCGTGCCCCTGCTCTCGGAGAGGGTGTGGTTCTGGTGGTAGATGGACATCTGATTGGCCGAAGGCTCCAGTTCGTACACGTGTCCGTAGGGAGGGTCCTCCTTGGAGGAAATGACGATCTCGGGCGGGTTCTGCTGCTGCGGGTTCTGTCCGTGGTGCTGCAGGGAGGAGGAGGACGAGGGCACCGGGGCGGCCCCCTGCCCGCCGGCGGCCCCGCTTCCGCCCTCTTTGGTGTCGCTGCCGCTGTCCGACTCGATGAGGTTCCGCCGCGAGGCGCTGAGGCGGCTGAGCGGCTTCATCACGCCGCCGCTGTACTTGCACGAGCTCATGGCGATCTCCGTGAAGGGGTTGCTGTCCCGCCGGTGGACCAGGGGACTCGCCTGCCTGTGCTTGCAGCCCCTGTCCCGCTCCCTGTCTCGCTCCCGCTCCCGATCGGACGACGGGGAGTGCGAGGAGTAGAACAGGGCGTTGTAGATGGGCGGCGCCTCCCCGCTCAGACTGTGCTGGCTGCCCAGGCACGAGGACAGCGGGGTGCTGGTGGGGTGCAAAGCGTTAGGAATGGGCGTGGGTAACTGGGGCGTCGTGGCCAAGGGCAGCTTGGGCAGCGACGCCGGCGGGAGGCTCGCGGGGCCGCTGGGCGACGGAGTCCCGTTGAGGCGCTCCAGGCTGCTGGTCCCGCCCGTGTGGTTGGAATGGTTGTTGCTGGGGTAGTTGCCAGCAACTGAGGCGTGGGAAATGCCACTCAAGGGGAGGGGAGGGCGCTGATCTTCTTCCTCGCTCCCGGCAAGAAGGGACAAACTCAAGGAGGGAGGGGGATCCATGGCAACCAGGGAACTCCAGCAGGTTTGGGTGTGTTCTCCACCTCGTCCTCCTCCTCCTCCTCCTCCTCGACTCTGCACAGACAGACAGTTTGGTGGAAGACAGACAGGAAGACAGGTTTAAACCTCCTCGGGAGGAAACAGGCAAACGGGAAACAAGAGTGATGCGAGGTTCTAGGTCTACACTTGCGAGGACAGGGGACGCTGCCCGAGAGTTGACTCTGCGAGAGCCAAAGTTCGATGCCCTGACAGGTTCGGGTACAGGTACGGGTTAGCAGCGGGGGGTTTAACTGGGTGTACTACGCCGGTCAGCTGCATCAGGCGCAGGAAAATGATGAACCTCTGAATCCCTCAAGGATCTACTTGTCACTCTCCAAGCTCCCTCCCTCCTTCCTTCCCTCCCTCCCTCTCTCTTTCGCTCTTTCCAGCAATCTCTCTCCCACAAATGCAAAAACCCCAGAATCCCTGTATTATTCACCAACTCACCAACTTGGACAGATGACTAAACCTTGTCAAGACAAATGGACAGCACTGCTTCTCCTTTCACTTCTCCATCTCTTTCCAGACACCTGTCTCTCTCTCTCTCTCTCTCTCTCGCTCGCTCTCTCGCTCTCTCCATCCCTCACTCTTTGCCTATACCCCCCTTACCTCTCTCCTCTGTCTGGCTGGTTTCAGGCGCGCACTCGACGGCAGGGACACCTTATTCCTCCACACTTTTTCTTTTTCATGTTGTCACGATCAGTCCATCGTTCGCTCGTCCGTTTTTCTTTCGGCTGCGAAGCGGAATTTTCAAGGGAGCCTCGTATGTGTTCCTCAGTGTTTGTCTGAAGAGGCGATACAATCCCTTGTTTTGCCCGCGCTCCGGCCCAGCTTGTCGTTTATTGTTATTATTTTCTCTTTCTTTCCAACTCCAAACAGGCACATAGAGAATAAACACACAGGCAGGAGAGGCTGTGAAGACTACATAACGCGGAGAGAAGACGTCTCACCCTTCAGAGCTGGGCTCAAACTCCTGCTCTCACCTACCGGCTGTGAAGGAATAACGAAAGCACAAATAATGTCACCATTGTTTTTATATATCTTTCCTCCTTTTTTCCTAAGACTCCCACTCGCGCGCACTCTCTCTCTCTCTCCCTCTCGCTCGCTCGCTCATTCAGTCTCTCTCTCTCTCTCTCTCTCTCTCTCCCTCACTAACTTCTCTCGCTCTCTCCGCCCCCCTGGCCCCGCCCCTCTCGCCTCCCATTGGTCCAGCTCGCCGAGCGAAACAAAATGAAGAAAATGAAATGAAAGAAAATTTGATTTAGCGCATTTCCTTCCCGCCACCTTCTGCTTTTCCTCACGCGCTCACCCCCCCGAGCACGTTCCTTAGAAAGACAAAGCAGGAGAAGTGAATGAGTCCCCACACATGTCACATTACCTGTGCGCCGTGTGTTGATTTGCCCGGAGCAGCCCTTACCTCCAGCTGGTGTCACACACGGCTTTGTATTCCTGTCTTTGTGGGGTGTTTCCACTCATTGCTAACGCCCCCAAACAAACATGGGCCCTCGAACTGCCCCACAGCAGAACTAAACTTTAAGGGAAGTAATAGACAAAAAAACATATATATACTTTGCAGAAATGGTGTTAAACGCTGGAATTCATATATAACTAGTAATTCACTGACCTTTAACCCTGAAGATGGACACACAGGCAATGGCCGAAATCTCCTGCTTAAGCGAGACTACACTGGACTCTACTGGACCAGTGAAGCAGTGTGTTGATTTGCCCCGAGCAGCCCTTACCTCCAGCTGGTGTCACACACGACTTTGTATTTCTGTCTTTGTGGGGTGTTTCCACTCATTGCTAATGCCCCCAACAAATATGGGCCTTGAACTGCCCCACAGCAGAACTAGACTTGATAGAAAAAAATATATACACTTTGCAGCTTTTCTGAGCTCGGTTTTTGACAATAGAGGGTGTTAAACGCTGGAACTAATAGTTGACTTACCTCTAACCCTGAAGATGGACACACAGGCTATGGCAGAAATCTCCTGCTTAAACAAGACCAGACTAGACTCAGTGGTCACTACTGGACCAGTGAAGCAGTGGATGTACTACGTCCACCATTTTACCAATGTCCTTCCACGCAAGATGTCAGACCACCACTGTAAATGTCCTGCTATTCCTTAAAAGCCCCATTTTTTGTGGCACTGACCCAGAAAACACGCAACGTTGTTTACGTTCTTACAACATTTATACAATGTTGTCAAAAGGTGGTGCTTAATATTTTAATATTAATATTTAGCTTAATATATTAATATTTTTTTAATATACACAACATCTCAATTAAGTAACGTTGTCTTATGATATTATGACCACTTGTTGGCAACTTCCATGCAGATAGCGGTCACAACTTTCTGAGGAATTACATTTCATATTTGGACAAACTAGCCATTCTCATTCCTATTGGTGTATGAAAGTAAGCGATTACAGACTCAGCCACACTGCTAATCTGCTAATCACATAGCAATGTGGACAACATCATCAGCTAGCTAGCTAGCTAACTAAAGGGCAAAGAAGATACTCATGGGGAATTTAGAGATGAATGCACAGATTTTTTTGTGTTTATATACATTCAGCTAGTTTCCCCACTATGTTTACTCTGCCGTGAGGAAATGTCAACCCCCATAAATGTCCTACATTGAGAGACATTTTACAAGAACCCGTTAACTTTTATGGAAAACTATCCTGCAAGGCGCGAGAAGAGTGGCTATAGCTGGGCTAAAGCTTAAAGCTGTCCAAAGCAAGTTTGGGTTTTTGATTATGTAACATTATATCGTAACATATGTTGTTTATTTAATCTTTCACAAAACCTTCATAGAGTCTCAGATCAACTAAAACAGGTGTGCATCCAAACTGTTAGCTGGCTAAGCTAAAAACACAGCCTCCCTTAATGCTAAGCTAAAACCCAAAACCTGTTAGTTCCTTCCACTTAAGAACAACTCCACCACCCCACTCGTATACTGGCCAGAGAAACCCACTTCAGACATCCCAGATGATAAAGGTTTTTTTTATCTTTAACTAACTACATGCGGCCTGGCAATGTCACAACATCCTATTCTATTTTTTAGCAGATACTTTGACATCAGCACATCAGATACTTTGACATCAGCACATGTGGCTCCCAATGTGATTTGATTTCTGTTGAAGATATGACAAAAGCTGGCCGTCCCATAATACCACTTTGATAATGAGTCTCTGTAGCGTGAAGTCTGCCACATGAATGGATGTAGAAGAAGCACGCGCGAGCTCAGCAAGGAAAAGTGTTTGAAAAAAAAAAACCAAAGAAAACAAGTGACAAAAATAGCAGCAAAATGACTTAACATTGGTGTTGTTCTCCACCGCTGGAGAAGCTCTTGGGGAGTAAAGGGACGAGGTTTGACTTGCAATGATTCTTCAGACTGGTTAGTAAACAGGGGGAGGAGCAATGGGGTTTGACAGATAACACCATCTTACGTATTTTAATGCTTCTTTAATAGACCTCTGAAGTTGTGCTGTTGTTCTGTAATGGATATCAAAGCCGTATTAGGACCCCTGAGCCTAAAGCAGCTTTCTATGGGTAAAAATTATGATGTTCATGAAATCACTGCTATCTTGTGGTTAACAAAATTGCTACCAACTTGATACATTTGGCCATTTTTCATCTGAATGTCACTGGATTATATTATATTATATATTTGACTATTTGACAACCTTATAAGTATTGTTACACTGCTTGCTCAACTTTCCAAAATACTCCAGTCAGCTTTGTCAAACGTGAGACTTAAGTTGCTTTGGCTGTAGTGGCCCATTGCTTGAGTAGCTGCTTGGTTTTAAAGATTTTAATATGTAAATGGTTAAAAAACTATTATCTGCACGTCAGCATCAGCAGGAAACATTCATGTAGGGCTAAATGTTAAATGTTAAACACATTAGTTTACAACAAGGTAGGAAGTTTGTGGGCGGCCCTGAGGTTCAGTGTGAAACAGGGATTCGTGCCCCAAGTCCACGATACTGGTGACATATACTGGTGAGTATAAAAGGAAGAACAACATTCTAGGTTAGTTTAGTATCTGAAGCATCAGCAGTTGATGGCTTGCTGACCGACTCAAAATGACCAGAAAGAAACAACTTTCTTTAGAGACCCGTCAGTCCATTGTTGTGTTAAGGAAGAAGATACTCCATTAAAACAAGAACATTTCACTGTGATCCCAAACTTTTGAGCGGTAGTGTATATATGCCAAACTGAGGTTCAGTGTGAAACAGGGGTTGGTGCCCCAAGTCCACAATACTGGTCATGGTGATATGGGACCAGTGTGGGCTTTTTCTTTCAAGGCTCATGTGTGTTGGATGTGCCCTCTTTCAGCCCTATTCTGGAATGGTGGTGTGGGTCTAGTTCAGGCTAAGGGTTGCATGACTTCAGATTTTTTAAGGTGACAGTTTTACGACTGTGACGAAGCCACAGAGTGTGCCGTGCCGTGGATAAAATTTCTAGCCTTCAGGGAACCAGAGATATGGCTCCTGGAAACTGGGCAACATTGCCAAGACGCTTGTTGGTAGAGGAAGTCTGGAGAGCCAGAGAGAGAGTTGGAGCGCCATCGCTCTAACATAGCAGTGGCCCAGTTGACAGGATTACAGGGCCCTCTGCAATAACACAACTTACTATTATTGTAGTCTTTGGGAAAATGGAGATATTCAATGTTTGATCTTTGCATTGAAAGTCGGCCAAAACTTCCACGACAAAGCCAAACTCCACAGGTGAATAGAGCATGACGCCTCCTTTCCACCAAGCCCAGAATCACAGTGCTAACCTGTTGTCGTCTCTGAGGCATCAATGCTGTTGCGGGACCTGATCAAGTTTTTTTCCCAAGCCCACCCAAACTTTCACATCCTAGAAAGAAATTTACTAGAGAAAAATCTGAGACATGCATTCAGCTAATATGATCACTGAGTGGTTGTTCAGCTAGCGGCCTCCTAACCGGCAGCGACTTTATCAAACTGCATCAGACCACCCATTCCAATGCAAAGAACTCAATCCCAGCACTCCACATCCCGGAAACCAGAAGAAAAGCTCTGACAGTGCGAAAGAGAGAGTGGTAGAGAATCAGAGAAGTGCACACTAATGAAGTTGGCTGACCAGTCGGTGCATCTCCAGCGGTTGGTGTGGCCACTGATTGCATACAGACCGATCTCTCTGGTCTAAGATGGATCTTCAGCATCAAGGCTGAAAGCCCGACAGAGTCTGGCCCGTCCAGACGCTAATAATTTAGCCTAGACATAGGCTTAAGATCTGTGTGCTTATTCTCCATGCTAATGCACCTCATCAGCAACTCTGCTGTTGGAGCTCTGTCACTCAACACTTTTCTAACAGAAGCTATATTAGCTCAAGCAAGTGTGTTTGATGTGACTTGGAGCTGAGCTCAAATAAATTATCAATATATATTCATCATATGATATCATTTTCTCCGCAAACCACTTCCTCAGTTGACCAGCAGGGGCATCATCTTGTCTTGCTGAAATACCCCAGTCAGTTTGTTTCTGCTTTAAGACTAACTTCATTTTACTTTAACTTGACATTTTTTATTTAGAAACAAATACCTTACCTATGGTAATTAGACCTGAGGACATGATACCACCTTGAAAAGTATAAATCAATACTGATCTGACATCAGATGTAGCTTATTTTATTATTATAAAATAAAATAATATTGTAAGCTAGCAAATTCAGCTGTTGTCAATTTATGAACAGGGCAAACTCTATAAACTTAAGAATATATATATATATATATATAGAGTTAAGGTGTTTGTTTCTAAAGAAAAAATATATGTAAAAATGTTTAAAACTAGTAAACCGAATTCAAGACATTATTTACCCTCTCTTACTCTCTTATATATATATATATATATATATATATATATATATATATATATATATATATATATATATATATATATATATATATATTAGATTTGAACATTCTTAGGTTTATAGAGTTTGCCCTGTTTGTGAGTTGTGAGTTGACAACAGCTAAATTTGCAAGCTTACAATAATATTATTTTATTATTTTATAATTAGAAAAGAAGCTAAATCTGATGTCAGTATTGATTTATACTTTTCAAGGAGCTATCATGTCATCAGGTTTAAATAACATAGTTAAGGTGTTTGTTTCAAAAAAATAAATAAATAAATAAATAAATATATATATATATATATATATATATATATATATATATATATATATATATATATATATATATATATATATATATTGAGGGGGGGACCATAACTGATATAAAAATCTAAATAAGAATATTTCACTCACTTAGCGTAATGTTTGAATCCATCAGTGTTTCCATCACTTGTTGATGGGGCACTTATTACTTTAATTGAAAAGTAATGTTAATGTCAATACATCATTTGGGACTTTGAGTTACTGTGGAAACAGTAATTTGATAGTTTGATTAGTTGCACACAGCAACCAACATCGGTTACAAGCATATACAGCTAACATTAATGTCTGTACATTATAGCTGTTAGAAGTTCCATGTGAAATTTTAGTTAAGTATTAATCGCTGTAGCAAATCATTATCATCGGTTTCGATATAGCGGTATAATTTATCTTACCTGATAATCTAAGTGAATTGTCCACTTAAATCTGTTTGCTCAAATAAGCAAAAAACAGTTAATTCATAAACAACCAAGGGGTTTGCAGCTATCTACTAACCACTTCCATCACTTTCTCACCTAGTTTTACAGAATACTGCTGTGTAAATGTGAGTTTACAACATCACCACCAATGTCTTTTCAAGACATAAGATAACCTAGACATTAAAAACGGTTCTTGAACCTTGAATCGTGTTACCAGGTGATGGGAGGCATCTGATTTGTATAGACATACAGTCTACTTGAATGTAGCTCCATGTCATGTACAAATAGTGCATCATATTTTAAACTGCATCACTTTTTCAGCTATCCATATATGACATATGATATATGTTGACAGGCCTCTCTCTACGTAGGGCCACAGGTCTCTAGCCATGGGTCTCTTCATACTGACCAAATAGTAAATAGGAATATGAATGATAGGCTCATAACAAACCACAGAATATTATGTGGTAAACATAAAGTGCTCAGTTTTATCAGTCGTTCTTCACCAGTTTATCACAGCACGACATTCACCATTATCCAAAACCGTCCCCACATTTTAATTTCATAGATTAAAACACTGGATACTGGATAATGATATTGTCACTGTCTTCAACGACTTTACAGCAGAGGACAAAATCGCTCTTTACTTTCAACGCAAGTTCATGAAAAAAGTATTTCGTAGTATTTATGTATTTATGAAGTTATTAAGTATTTATGAAGTATACGTAGAAACTAAAACAGTGGACCGTGATGATATGCTAACCACTGAACATGGAATGTCTCTGGTTTTTATTTCATTAACTTTACTCTAGTGGTTTCCAGATTAAGGACACTCTTCAAACCCTACGCTTGCTTTGCTAATGTTACTGTTAGAAAGCTGAATATTGTATTGTGGATGTTTACCTGTACGAACTGTCTTTAAACCATTGTTACAAATGAACACTCTATGTCTCGTTATTTATTTATTATCATCTGATACACTTGACTTGCGGGTGGTTCGGTGTTATAGTAATAAGTGTCCCATCAACAACGGATTTGAAGTGAGTGAATTATTTTTATATCAGTATATATACTGATATAAAACTCCATAGAGTTTAATATATAACTATGATGTTGGCCCACCCTCTGCAGCCATAACAGCTTCATCTCCTCTGGGAAGGCTTTCCACACGGTTTAGGAGAGTCTTTATGGGAGTTTTTGACTCTTCTCTCAGAAGTGAGGTCAGACACTGGTGTTGGACAAGAAGGCCTGGCTCACAGTCTAGAAAGGTGTTCTATATATATATATATATATATATATATATATATATATATATATATATATATATATATATATATATTAGCGTGAGTAAGTGAATGTACTGCTATTGTACTTGAATACAAGTAAAAGCCTTTATGGACAAAATTACTCCAGTAAGAGTAAATAAGGTCTTGAGTGGAGCAAGTACAGTTAGTTACTGCGCTGCTGCAACTGCATTCAACTCATTTGAAGTAATCTAACAATTGCTGAGCTAGTTTTCCAGTAAATAATGTATTTACTCCTACTTGACTCATTACCTTATTAATTCTGAATTAGCACGACAGCAGCAGCAGCATGGCACGGTGGCCACTCGTGTGTTTAGAAGGCCTTGATCAGCTGGAGCAGGTGGATTAGACAAGTGGGCTGGAGCTGCAGGAACTCTGCAGGAAGTCAGCTCTCCAGGGTTGAACAGCTGTCGACTCCCGTGCACAACTAAAAGGAATAACCCATATAATTACTCTGCTTTTGGTCATATGTGGTTATAGAGGTTTTAGACGATCCCCTGCGGTGCGTGGGGGGGGATTATGTTATGAGGGGAAAAAATAAAATCACCTTGTTGTCTGGAGATGATTTTCTGGGATTTAAGGGTTATTACCGCACCTGCCATATGTCACCCGGGTGACGTCACGGGCCCCATGGTCCGGCATGGCAGTCACAGTGATAGTGCTAGGGATGATGATGATGATGGGTCACGTTTCCAAGGGGTGAGTGCAAATACACTGGCAGTCACACAGAGGGGACGCTATAACAGACAGGACCCAGGGCATGAAAAGGGGAGGAGGGGGAGGGAGAGATATAAAGGCAGACAGACAGAAAGAGAAAGAGAGAGAGAGAGAGAGAGAGAGAGAATAAAGCTCAGCGTCACGTCTAGGCAGCAGTAGCTGAAAGCCTGAACAAAAATGTCAAAGGATCTCGGTCTAAGCAAAGGTCAGATGACAGTGACATAACTAGCCGCAGCTGTTGGGACTAAGCTGGAGGACGCAGTGATAGTTCGGTCAAAATAAACTTTACCCAGTTCCCCCGTTACCACAAACCTAGTGAATCCACTAGGACGTGTTTGGTGGAGTTCTGAGGCTAATACGAGGCTACTGTGGCTAACAAGTCAGGAACCAGGATCTCATGGGCCCTGTAGTAACTCCTTTCTTGCTGTCAAGGTGGAGAAGAAGACCAGTTCAGAGTAGAAGCTTTATTCTTGAGGATACCTCAGTACAGACATGCTCTAAGAAGATCTGAAACAGGCCTAATGCTGGCCTTACACCAAACGGTTTTCAAGCGATTTTACTTGAGAGTCTTGCTCGAGTTGAGTAGCGCTCATCTCGATCGTTTAGTGTGAGGTGGTCAAGACCACTGTTGCCAACTCCTCAGTAAGGAAAGTAGCTATTGGCTGTCCTAAAAGTCGCCAAATGACGTAATTGCCTAATTTGCATAATGGTCTATTTGCGTGTATTTGAAGGAATAACATTGGAGAGACAAAAAGTGAGTAAAAACACCCGAAATATGTTATAACTGCAAATGAACTCTGAATAAACTTCTTCTTCTGTGGACTTTTTTGTTGTTTCCTTTGAAATAGGCCGTGTCACACTGAAGAATTTTCCTCTGGGATCAATAAAGTATCTATCTATCTAAGACACATTTATATTTACAACCTGCTCTGTAGATACGGGGCGAGCTCAGTGGTGGCTTTCGGCATGCGCAGTGAGTGTAGTGGGTCGCTGCTCGCTGAGGACAGTAACTGAAGATAATGTGTGTTCACCTTAGAGTCTCCAAAAGTCTCCAGTAACTCCAGAAAAAGTCCATAGATTTGTTGCTAATCGCTTTTTAAAAAGAAAAGTCTGGATATAGTGACAAAGTCGCTAAGTTGGCAACACTGGTCAAGACTGAAGGTTTAAGTCAGTCTTTTTCTCGTCCTAGCGTTTCGATAAAATCAACCATGTTTAATATTAAGTTTTATATAAGTCTTAAGTCTTGGCTCACGCAAATAGTGATGTGAACATTGTCGACAACCAATAGGAGCTCTTTTCCACGATCAGACGGAAAGCCGCGAGGCAAGTACAGGAATGTCTGGTGGGTAAAGAAGTTAGACATGGAGGGGAGTCCAAGCGAGGGTTCGGAAACTGCGGTTCTCCTGGACTTTACAAAAGGAGGAGAAACTGGTGGAGCTGTGGAGTGAGCTGTGGAGTGAGCTGTGGAGTGAGCTGTGGAGTGAGCAAGAGTGCCCCTTTCACGTGTCTTCACGTTTATACCACGACAGAGTGGAAAAGGACAAAAGAATAACAGAAATCGCTGAAGCTCTCAAAATCCCCCCTGAACTGGGCTACAGTGTTTACAAGCGAACCCTACATTTCAGCTGAATATGCTAGCTTCAATCATATAAATGGGAAATAATCTCAAAAGGAATCTAGTAGCAGTAAATAGTGACTCTGAAAGACCCCCAGTCTTTGCAAAATCATAGCCTGTGACTAGTGTGTGACTAAAAGTCTGTGACTAGTCTTTATATCTATTAAACATCTTTTCAGAGTCTTTTCTAGTATGGTCAGCATAACTCAACGCACCCTATTTAAGTCCACCTGACTACAGGTACAACTGCATGGCCGACCTGCATGGCCAGGTCGTTATCAACTGGTCTTGGGCGGTTCCTGCCATAAAGCAACAGATTCTGCTGAGCCATAAACTTTATGAAGGTCTTCTGTATAAACAAGCTTTTTAACTGACGCCATAGTATGTAAGAAATATTTACAACAGTCCCAAACCAAAAAAACAAAACAATGAAGGAAAGAATAAAGTTGAGTGTCTGGTGTTGGAGTGACAGATCGCTGTTCTTTGAGACTGTAGCCTTGTTTCTTAATGATTGTTGAATCTTTAATGATTGTGATTTAATGAATAAGCTACTCTGTCAGCTACACATCCATAACACAACAGCAGCAGCACTGCACGAGCTCCCGAGCCTGCTGTGTGAGCCCCCTAGTGTATCTGTTCACTAGTGTGTGTATAAATGCAGGTGTTTCACTGCCCCCTAGTGTGTGTATATATGTGGGTGTTTCACTGCCCCCTAGTGTGTATGTTCACTAGTGTGTGTATATGTGGGTGTTTCACTGCCCCCTAGTGTGTATTGTTCACTAGTGTGTGTATATATGTGGGTGTTTCACTGCCCCCTAGTGTGTATGTTCACTAGTGTGTGTATATATGTGGGTGTTTCACTGCCCCCTAGTGTGTATGTTCACTAGTGTGTGTATATGTGAGTGTTTCATTGCCCCCTAGTGTGTATGTTCACTAGTGTGTGTATATATGTAGGTGTTTCACTGCCCCCTAGTGTATATGTTCACTAGTGTGTGTATATATGTAGGTGTTTCACTGCCCCCTAGTGTGTATGTTCACTAGTGTGTGTATATATGTGGGTGTTTCACTGCCCCCTAGTGTGTATGTTCACTAGTGTGTGTACATATGAGTGTTTCATTGCCCCCTAGTGTGTCTGTTCACTAGTGTGTGTATATATGTGGGTGTTTCACTGCCCCCTAGTGTGTATATGTGAGTGTTTCACTGCCCCCTAATGTGTGTATAAATGCAGGTGTTTCACTGCCCCCTAGTGTGTGTGTTCAGTAGTGTGTGTATATATGTGGGTGTTTCACTGCCCCCTAGTGTGTATGTTCACTAGTGTGTGTATATGTGGGTGTTTCACTGCCCCCTAGTGTATATGTTCACTAGTGTGTGTATATATGTAGGTGTTTCACTGCCCCCTAGTGTGTATGTTCACTAGTGTGTGTATATGTGGGTGTTTCACTGCCCCCTAGTGTGTATGTTCACTAGTGTGTGTATATATGTGGGTGTTTCACTGCCCCCTAGTGTGTATCTTCACTAGTGTGTGTATATATGTGGGTGTTTCACTGCCCCCTAGTGTGTGTGTTCACTAGTGTGTGTATATGTGAGTGTTTCATTGCCCCCTAGTGTGTCTGTTCACTAGTGTGTGTATATATGTGGGTGTTTCACTGCCCCCTAGTGTGTATATGTGAGTGTTTCACTGCCCCCTAGTGTGCGTGTTCACTAGTGTGTGTATATAAGTAGGTGTTTCACTGCCCCCTAGTGTGTGTATATATGTGGGTGTTTCACTGCCCCCTAGTGTGTATGTTCACTAGTGTGTGTATATATGTGGGTGTTTCACTGCCCCTAGTGTGTGTGTTCAGTAGTGTGTGTATATAGGTGGGTGTTTCACTGCCCCCTAGTGTGTGTCCAGTAGTGTGTGTGTTTCACTGCCCCCTAATGTGTGTGTTCAGTAGTGTGTGCCACCCAACTTTACTGATACTGAAGTGCCTCTGAGCTCGTAGTTTCTCTGTAGTTCAAGAAAATACTTCTGTAAGTCTGTAAGCCCCTTCATATCGTCCTCCTGTCCTTCTATGGTGTTTACTGAGTCTGTAGGAATATCACAGACAGAGACGGAGAGAAATACAGAGAGAACATTCGTTACTGTGTTGAGTTACTTCTATTCACTGGTATAGAGAGTCTGTGTGAAATGATAGCTGAGCACAGTCTGAGGTAAAGGTGAGCTGGTTTAATGGAGGCTGACAGTATTAGACATAAATATGAAGGGAAAAGCAGATGAGAAGAAAAAAAGGAGTAAACAGAGGAGAGACGTGTCATGCTATCTCATTAATGGTGGCAGGAAAGAGAATGGAGGGATGAAGCGTGAATGAGTGCTTTTGTTTCGTCTGTGAAGGGAAAAGGTTACAAACGTCCTTAAAGGACACAGTTAGATCGGCCATCAGGAGAGAGAGAGAGAGAGTGAGAGAGAGAGAAGGAAAAAAGACAAAGGACGTGAGAGAGAAAGTGAGAGAAAATGAGGGAGAGAGAGAAAGAAGTGGACACAGAGAGAGAAGCAGAAGGAGAATATATACGGGCAATACAAGTGATATTTGTCAGAGAGAGAAAGAAAGGAGAAGAAAAAGAGGAGAGAGATAAAAAAAGATAAAAGAGAGGAGAGAGGACAAAAAGGGAGGGAAAGAAGAGAGAGATAAAGGAAAAGAGCAATGAGAAAAAGAGGGAGAAAGTGGTGAAGGAACAGAGAAGGGGAGAGAAATAGGGGCAAAGATGGAGGGACAGAGAGAGGGAGAGAGAGATAGAGAGAGAGACATGGAGATACAGGAAGAGGAACAGGCAAAGAGGGAAAGGGAGAGTGAGGGATAGTGGGAGAAAAAGATAAAGTGAAGGACAGAAAGAGAAAGGGTAGGAAAGAGAGAGACAAAGAAGGACAGGAAGAGAGAAGGAGAGTGAGAGAAGGAGAGAGGGAAAAAGAGATGGGGAGATAGAAGAAAAGAGAGGGAGACAGGGAGTGAGTGAGAGAGAGAGGAAGACAGGGGGGAGAAAGAGAGAAAGGGAGAGAGAGATAGAGTACGAGAGAAAGGCAGGGAGTGAGTGAGACAGTGAGAGAGAGGAAGAGAGAGAGAGAGAGGGTAAGAAAGAGAGAGACAAAGGGGTGAATGAAGACAGCGAGAGAGAAGGAGAGAAAGGAAACGAGTGAGAGAGAGAGAGAGGGTAAGAAAGAGAGAGACAAAGAAGAACAGAAAGAGAGAAGAGAGTGAGAGAAGCAGAGAGGGAGAAAGACGGGGAGAGAGAAGAAAAGGGAGGGAGACAGGGAGAGAGAGAGGAAGAGAGAGAGAGAATGAGAGAAAGGGAGGGACTGAGTGAGACAGTGAGAAAGAGAAAGAGAGAGAGGAAGAGAGAGAGAATGAGAGAAAGAGAGGGACTGAGTGAGACAGTGAGAAAGAGAAAGAGAGAGAGGAAGAGAGAGAGAATGAGAGAAAGAGAGGGACTGAGTGAGAGAGAGGGACATATATATATACATATTCATATATAGAGAAAGATATATATATATATATATATATATATATATATATATATATATATATATATATATATACACAAATATATAGAGATGGAGGGAGAGAGAGAGAGAGAAAGAGAAAAAGATAGAGAGAGAAGAAAGGGGAGAATGAATAGAGGGAGAGAGATAGAGAGAGGAGAGAATGAAGACAGGGAGAGAGAGAAGGAGAGAAAGGAAGTGAGTGAGAGAGAGAGGGATATATATATACACAAATATATAGAGATGGAGGGAGAGGGAGAGAGAGAGAGAGAGGAAGAGAAAAAGATAGAGAGAGACAAAAGGGGAGAATGAATAGAAGGAGAGAGATAGAGAGAAAGGAGAGAATGAAGACAGGGAGAGAGAGAAGGAGAGAAAGGAAGTGAGTGAGAGAGGGATATATATATATACAAATATATAGAGATAAAGGGAGTGAGGGAGAGAGATGGAGGGAGAGAGAGAGAGAGAGAGAGGGAGAGATGCTGGAATAACAGAGTGAATTTATATATATTTACAGTCGTATGAGAAAGGAAGCAGAGACACAGCAGTTACCATGCCAACCGTGGAGTACACAGACAGTTTTCTCCTCTGGGTGAAACCATTTTCTGTGAGTGGCTCACGCACAGCGCATGTGGGGCTCTCTGAGTGGGAGAGAGGTGTAAAACACATCCATCAATCCCTCTATACTTACTCCTCTCTCTCTCTCTCTCTCTCTCTCTCTCTCTCTCCCTCTTTCTCTCTCTCTCTCTCTCTCTCTCTCTCTCTCTCTCTCTCTCTCCCTCTTTCTCTCTCTCTCTCTCTCTCTCTCTCTCTCTCTCTCTCTCCCTCTCTCTCTCTCTCTCTCTCTCTCTCTCTCTCTCTCTCTCTCTCCAGGCAGCAGGCCCAGAACTTTTGATTCATGGTTCTGTGAGACTGATGCTCCAGACGCACATCCAGCAGCTCGTAAAGCAGCCTCTCCTACACACACAGCTTAAAGCTGATCAATAGGGGTCTAACATCACTCAGTGGGCAGAAATGAGGAAACAAGCCCACCTTATTTACCGTCACTGTGAGCTCAGCAATATTAACACAGCTCTGCTCATCACTCAATCACCTGCTCACCAGACCTAGGTAGTGGTGGTTCTGGTGGGGGGGTGGGACCGGGTGAGACCCTCCGTTTTTATTGGGGTGGCAAAGGACGGAGATAATAAAAGAGCAGCTAATAAACAACTTCATCACTTTCCCAGAGTGTGAACTTTAACATTTCAGTCTGTAGAAGTTCATTTACTCTTCAGGCTACTCTGCTACTCCTGCGTCTAATAAGAAGCTGCCCAGACGGCAGAGTGCAACGTAATGATAGGAGGCAAAGAAGTGTTTCTGGGCAACTTAGCACTTAGCACTGCATTCACAAGCACCCGCGTGCACTCAAGACGTAATTAGTTAACATGACAAATGCTTACAGCTCTGTGAAGTCAACACATCTGGGCTATTATTAATATAATCAGAATTTTTCGCTTATGTTAACAACATAGACTGCCCACTCTCGCTGCTTCCTCCGCAAGCCACTTTGTAACCCACCTCTACCTCCCTCCTCCTCCTTGTTGGGTCTCATTGACTTCATGTCTTCTTGTTGTTATTGATGTCTGGGTTCTGTTGGGGGTCTATCTCCTGATCTCTTGGATATAGGCACAGCAGAACCATGCCACCACATATAACGTATACTGATGAAACCATGAGTAGCTGCTGTAGACTGCCCACTCTCGCTGCTTCCTCTGCAATCCACCTTGCAAGTAACTTGCTTCCATCCCAAGTCCTTATTTAACATCTTGTTATTGTGATTCATGCTCTGTTTTGGGTTCTGTTGGGGGTCTGTCTGCTGATCTCTTGGTTTTAGGCTTGCACATGGACGAGCCAGGAGGTCCTAGAACAGAGCCATACCAGCAAATCGCTGCTGTACAGGAGAGACCAAAAACATACTTTACTTTCCATGTGAGTCAATGGAACCAGAAGTTTTTCCAAGCTATTTTGGAGCACTTCTATTGGTCCATTCATCATGAAATTTTCACACAATGTAAACGACCATTGGCGTGTTTAAATGATGTAGAAAACTTAAAATCAACAAAAATGGAAATTCTTAGATTCCAGCAGGGAATCAGGCTTGACTCTTTGTCAACTTTGTGTTTCGTTATTATATGAATCCCTGGCTTCAGAGGCATTCTGATGGAGGGGAGTGTAAAGTAGTATACTTTGAAGAGTCTCAAGTTTGTTTGTTGTTGTTTTTTTTTGGGGGGGGGTGCATATTAACAACAAAGCAATAGTAGTTGCTGACAAACAAAAACTGAATTCAGGTAAAACACAACCGACGATACAGAATCTTCACTCTAAAGTAGGAGTGTGCCATATCATATCGTACACAATATCACCAACATTTCTGAATATCGTGAATGATACTATACCCTGAAATATCATGCCATATCACCCATCCCTAATTATCACATCAGGGTACTACTTTTACTGTTTTTAACAAAAGAAAAATTCAGACTTTTCTCATTTCCCATCATATATCTACTAGAGACAGATTTTATCTGTCCAGTATCATTCACTTTACTTCAGTCCTGGATATATGGAGATATTTGGAGTGCATTATTTAGTATCCTGACATTCTGGATCATTGACTTCTGTTACAATCTGATAAAAATTCTTGTATTTTTTAATATCTTAGTTAGGGGTGTGCCATATCATATCGTAAACATTAATCAAATTAAATTTTCATTTTGTTGCAGTAGTGTATTCTTGAAATATTTATTTTAATTCAATGTTTTGTCATATCCCCAAGAGTATCGTTATCGCAAAAATACCATAAAATATTGTGATATTATTGTAGAGCCATATTGCCAACCCCTAATATAAAGCATACATCTGCTCACTTTTCTGTCCATTCTGTCCAGAGAAGACAAGTTTAAGTTTAAATCAGAAACAGCCAACTTAAAAACCCAAACCTAAATCACCCTAATGCCATGAAATATGTTTGTGGTCCATATCTTACCTGTAACGACTCAATGCACTTAAGTAACGTTAGATGTTTGATATTTTCACAAAGCACATACATTAGTTTTCAGCTTTGGATGGGTAAAAAAACAACATACACTTTGCCAAAAGTATTTGCCCATCTAACTTTATAGGGACGTCTCATTCTTAATCCATAGGGTTTAATATGACGTCGGTCCACCCTTTGCAGCTATAACAGCTTCAACGCTTCTGGGCAGGCTCTCCACATGGTTTAGGAGTGTGTTTATGGGATTTTTTACCAATTTGTGAGGTCAGACACTGATGTTGGATTGTCAGACAGGGAAGCGTGATCTGTCACTCCAGAGAAAACATCTCCACTGCTCTAGAGTCCAATGGTGGCATGCTTTACACAATGCTTTGCATTGGGCTTGGTGATGTAAGGCTTGGATGTAGCTGCTCAGCCATGAAAACCCATTCCATGAAGCTCTCTACACTCTGTTCTTGAGCTGATCTGAAAACCACATATAATATGGAGGTCTGTAGCGATTGACTCAGCATCTGCTGACCCCGCTCTGTTCCTGTTCCCAATTGATTCCACTTTGTTATAACACCACTGACAGTAACTGTGGAATATTTAGTAGTGAGGAAACTTCATAACTGTACTTGTTGCACAGGTGGCATCCTATCACGATACCACACTGGAGTTCACTGAGCTCCTGAGAGCCACCCATTCTTTCACTAATGTGTGTAGAAGCAGTCTGCATGCCTAGATGCTTGGTTTTCTACAGCTGTTGCCATGGAAGTGATTAGAACACCTGAGTTCAATGAATTTGATGATACGTTTGGCAGTATAGTGTATATACTCTTCTAACCACAAACAGAGATTGAACAACTGCCGCATAAAAACGAACTGAAGAAAGTCTAATAAACACTGTAGAGCTGACTGTTGTGCAAGTGTATATACTCTTCTAACCACAAACAGAGATTGAACAACTGCCGCATGAAAACGAACTGAAGAAAGTCTAATAAACACTGTAGAGCTGACTGTTGTGCAAGCCTGTACAAGTTTCGATGACACTGTGGCTAGACTTCAACAGTCCAAACAGGCTAAAGTTAGCTTCTTCTTTAAATTTCTGTTCCAGCTTAAATGTTCCACCAGTTGGCATGCTAGCGCCCAACCAGGCAACTAGGCACGGCTGCTGAACGGTTTAAGGTGGAACGGGAAATCCAAATGAAAAGCCTCAGCTTCATCAAACGTCTATCTTTGGTATGAGGGTTGCAGGTGGAAGTAACATGTATGTATGGTGTGCGCTCTTGTGTTTATACATCAACTCCAAACTCTACCGGCCCACTGGGAATTCTCCCGACTCTCCAGATGACCCACGCTGGCGTGGCTGTTCATTAATAAAGCACAGGGACGGATGAAATATAGTCAGGGTGGGCTGCGTGGTTCATGGCTGTGGTAATGACAGCAGTGCATCCCATTTGGCATCCCATTTGATGTTGTGAAGGCTGAAAGAGCTGAGAAAGCTAAATAAACCTTCAGCAGACCCAATAAACAGGAGAACGTTTCAGCCATCTCCCCATAACGTTACCACAATCTGCTCTCATCACCGTGTCATAGGTAGACAGTTAGGTGACGGATTTGTTGAGGGTTCACAGTTTAACTAGACAATAAATGCAGATAACAGCAACAACAGCAGAGCTCATATAACTTAAGCTAATGTACAGTTATCAGAGATTAACCCCATCAGGCCTGGATAAATACATAGCTGACTCACTTTTGCAATAACAATGAAGTTTTATGGCGTAGTTAATGGGATAGATTGAATATCGCTGACTCCTCCGCAGACCAAATAATTATAGGACGATGTTTAGACTAATTTACTAAAGATGTCTGCACATTATGAATGGTAAGATTTACAGATTTGCAACTTTCTGATTGGCTCATTTTCTTGGAACAGAAGCCACATTGAGTGTTACGAGCTTTACAGCTTACATAGTCGAGTCACATTATTATGATACTTTCATTCAGACCCCTATACATATATATCACATGGCTAGAAATGGCCCAGATTGGTTGCAAGAGCTGATCAAGAGCATCTGTGGGACCACCTGGATCGTCGTGTTCACTCTATGGAACCTTCCCCCATGCCCCCTCCAGCAGCTGTGGGATGCACTGCAGTCAGCATGACTCCAGATACCTGTGACAACCTACTAGGACCTTACTGAGTCTCCTGGTCCGTCTAGCTGCTGTCTTTGCTGCACACTCTGGAAATTAGCTGGTCATAATAATGTGACTCCACTGTTTAGATGTCAGAAACTGTCTCTTCTTTTGTAGTGTCTCTGGTTGTACCAGTGCAGCTGGCTACCCCAGGTTGGCTGGCTGCTAACTCACTCGCCCTAGTTAGTGGATTCTAGTATCAATGGCAACGTAATGTCTAGTCAGTTGTTCTTCCAGAAACACACACACACACACACACACACACACACACACACACACACACACACACACACACACACATTAGTTGTTATATGTTTTGTCTTCGGTTTAACAAATCAGTAAAAATCCACTTGTTCCATCAGATTTCTAAACATGCTACGGCATATGGGAAAGTTTTTTAGAGGTATCCTGGTCATAGATATGTATGATAGATTATGGGTGTGTCCCAAAACCTAGTGAGTGTCTAAGTAGGCTGTCTAGGTTGCAGCTGTTTGAGTAGCAGTGTTCTCTCCTCATCTCTCCTCATAAAACAGGTTACTGAGACTCTAGTTAGAGAGAGACTGCGTCACGGCTTGTTCCCCCTAACTGCAGCAAGTGACCTGTGCTTTAGCTGGATGCTAAGCTACCAGCCAGCATCCAAAACAATAGCCATAGGCTTAAAAATCCGCTAGCATAAATGCTAATGGCTTAAGTATAAAACTGCTAAATGGGGAACGACTCGTTACAGAGTTGATAATAAAACACTGTTTTGTGTGATTATATGACCAGAAACACATTAAAACTCCAGAGAAAATCAAAATAACTTCTTGCCTTTCAAAAAAACGAGCCAATCACAATATACTGCAAATCCCTGAATCTTACTATTCGTAGTGTGTGGACAGTCTAGCCCAACAACTACACCATTAAAGTGGATGAGTGGGTCCAGAGAATGCTACTAAAACATTCCCCAGACCATAACCCCAGCTGCCACCAACGCACTGCCAGGAAGTGGCCATAATAATGAGACTCGACTGTGTAGTTTCAGCAGAGACGCTCCCAAACTTTGGCACACAGTTGCGGCTACACTTGTTTTGTGGCTCCAGTGCAGCTAAAACTAAAGTATCAAAGTTCAAGCATGTCTGGTCTGGGACTAGATTTGGGAAAGCTGTGTAAATTTGCTTTCTGGCTGAAACATGCCTTTAAGCTGTAAATCAGTGGGAAAGTGTGGTCAATCTCAGTGACCTGTATGATTCAGTGCGGGTGGGGGGGTGCCAGACGTGCTCGCTGTGAGCTGTGCGCTGCTAAGCGCTCGGTGACGTGGGCTGAAATCTCCTGTTCACGACGCCGGTCCATTAGGCTCCATTAAAGGGCTGCAATGAGTGCCTGGACGGCTAGCTGCTGGACACTCGCGCCGTAATTTCAGCCTCCTTTCAATCATTTACTTACACACACTCTCTTTCCCCACTTCCTCACTCTCTAACTCGCTCGCTAATTCACTGTCCAACTCACTCTCTAACTCACTGCTTCTCAACCCTGGTCCCCGGGGGCCCGCCGCTCAGCACTTTGTAAAGTTTTCCCTGCTCCCCACACACCTGATCCAGCTGGTCAGCTCATTAACTGCCCATTATTGAGTTAAAGGTGCTGTAGAACGCATTTATTCAGACCTTTAAATTGTTCTCTGATGTCTACATAGACGGTATGCGACTTCTAGGTGTTGTTTTACACGCCCATGTACTCGTGAGGATGCTCCTACAATGAAACAAATGTTGATTTTATTTTTACTTCAAACCAGCCAATCAGTGAGTAGAGCTCATGAAAATATTTATTTTTCCATATATATAGGTGCTGACACAAGAAGTCATATATATATATATATATATATATATATATATATATATATATATATATATATATATATATATATATATATATATATATATATTATGGCAAGCCGTTTAGGAAATATTTATATATATAGAATGACTGAAAACTCTGAATATATGGAATGAACCTTAAGAATATAGAATGAAAGTCTGAATATATGGAATGAAACTTGAGAATACAGAATGAAAGTCTAAATATACACAGCATGGCTGCTACTTACAGGTTACTGTTGGGGTTGTGGTGCCAATAAAGGTGGAGCTGCTCGTCTCTTCAGTTTCTTCAGTGTTAAACGTTCAGCCAAGCAGCTCTACGTTTGGTTTTTGGAAAACTGTCCCAAAAAGCTGTGCTGAAGTTGGTTTCCTATTCGCCTGCTAGCTTGCTTTGAGAAGTTTCTGTTCCACCTTAAATATAGTGTTATAGTTATATTTTGCGACTGTACAAGCTGTGAGAGTTAAGGTGGAACAGAGCATTTGATTAAGAAACTAGAGAGTAGGAAGCAACTTCAGCCTTGTTTTAGGGTGAACATCAACTATGTACCATTGATGATTCCTTGGGAAGGGAATGAAAGGTGCCATCTTCACAGCCTGGAACTGTAGTTTCCCCTCATTGCTTCATTTCATTGCTGTTATTCTTGTATGCATGTTTAGGGGTGTACATATCACCGCTGTCCAATGACAACAAGTCTCGAAAATTGCAACTTTACAGGAGAGAACAAAAACATCCTTTACTTTCAATGAAAGTCAATGGAACCAGAATTTTCTTCTATTGGTCCATTCATCATGAAATTTTCACACAATGTAAACAGCCATTGGCATGTTCAAATGATGTAGAAAACTCAAAATCGATGGAGATACGTGTTTTTCATTGGGTAGTGACGATATTGAAGTGAAGACTGTTACAGAACAGTGTGTTGATTTTACCATCAACTTTTTTAAAGAAATTGTATTTGAAGAAGGATCTACAGTGTTTGAGGCTCAACAGGCAAAGCACTGAAAGTACAGGACACTGCGCCTCCAGATCAAGAGTTGAGAAACGCTGCTCTAGCTCACTCTGACTCCCTGTAAATCACTGTGACTTATTCTTAATCTCTAATTCACTCCTTAATTCAGCAAGAATTCAGAAGCGATCTTTTTACAGACTACAGAAATATAAGCTAGTGGATCACACCAGGCTGAAGCTCTCTGTTCTCCAGCTTGTTATCAGAAATTTCCCTGTTCCACCTTAAATGGTGCAGCTAGAATAGGAAGCCAACTTCAGATTCACAATACGACATGACACACCCCTACTAGTTATATATACACACTACACTGTGCATACATTTTAGGCACTTGGGAACATAATTATATTCAAAAAGTTTTTTATTCTAGACAGGAAGCTTTAATTTACTCAGTAAAACACTTTATTATTTAAATATTAAACAGTATTAATAGAGTAAGTAGTGCTTTTACATACATCAGTGTGTTTATTTAACCCTTTCCAAGCTTCTCCTTCTATAAACAACCCAGTATTATTTACAGTTCTCATCTAATACCTGCTTTGACTGTTCAGTACTTCATTAAGCTAAATCAAGATTGCTGCTGAAGGAACTGAATACATTCATACAATGTCTGGGGCGTCCAGGAGAAATCTGGAACTACACTTTGTTCTTCAAACTGGAGCTCAAGATCTGATCTACTTCTCTCACAATAAGATATTTATGTTATCTTATATTGTATTTGTGATTATTTACGTCTGTTCTAATGATCTTTGGTGTTCTTACTGGTGAAAATATACTTTCTGGTAAGATAAAAGCTTTTAAACCATCACCTTAGGCGCCTAAGACTTCTACACTGTAATGCAATATATTGATATTATGTTTGTTGGCTGCTTGTAGTCCTGGAGGTAGTAAGAATTGTAGTGTACAGTGCAGCTGCTTGTATCTCTGAGCACATGACAATAAGCTTTTTCATCTTGAAAGTTGAATTCAGTATTTTTCTATTTACATTCTGGGTGACTGTGAAGTTTTTGTCAGCAATTATTCAAAACGTATGATGGTGGGCCGTGTTGTCAGACCAGTTTACCTTATAAGGAGGAACTCCACATGGCAAGTTTAGAGAGTTCACCAGATATCTTTGTAGATGTGAAAGTTATATTTAGAAGAAACATTAAAGATCCAGGCGGCACGGTGGTGTAGTGGTTAGTACGGTGGTGTAGTGGTTAGTACGGAGGTGTAGTGGTTAGTACGGAGGTGTAGTGGTTAGTACGGAGGTGTAGTGGTTAGTATGGTGGTGTAGTGGTTAGTACGGTGGTGTAGTGGTTAGTACGGTGGTGTAGTGGTTAGTATGATGGTGTAGTGGTTAGTACGGTGGTGTAGTGGTTAGTATGGTGGTGTAGTGGTAGTATGGTGGTGTAGTGGTTAGTGTGGTGGTGTAGTGGTTAGTACGGAGGTGTAGTGGTTAGTATGGTGGTGTAGTGGTTAGTATGGTGGTGTAGTGGTTAGTATGATGGTGTAGTGGTTAGTATGGTGGTGTAGTGGTTAGTATGGTGGTGTAGTGGTTAGTACGGTGGTGTAGTGGTTAGTACGGTGGTGTAGTGGTTAGTATGGTGGTGTAGTGGTTAGTATGGTGGTGTAGTGGTTAGTACAGCGGTGTAGTGGTTAGTACGGTGGTGTAGTGACCCTGACTAGTGGGATAAAGTGGAAGATGATGGATGGATTAAAGATCCAGTGAATAGAAATAGGATTTCTATTTAACTGTCAAGTCCAGTTGTCTTCAATTTAAGAAGATCAGTCGTTCATTCCCGGTTTCGCTGTTTCCCTCTGATAAATGCTGACTTGTTGCAGAATGTTTTGCCATGCAGTCAAATTGAGGGGACATAATCTGGCAGGTAAGTGAAGTCAGTACCTACTGTTAAGTATTACTTCTCCGTCTTGTTCCAATGAGTAGCCTCTCTTTTACAGTCTAGCAATGTCATTTGTTGTAGGGATATCTCATCCTGGCTCCTAGATGGGGGAGACTGTAGGCAGTCGCTTATCAAGTATAGGGTTTATGGGTCATTTTAGACAACAGGACCACAAGAAGGTGTGGTTTACATGGTTGACTACCTTAGTCCATCGTTTTGTAAGCTTAGTTAGGCTTGCTTGGAAGAAAGACACACACATTAAACTTCAACAATGACTGACTCCACTCCTGTTCTTCAAGAAACCAACAATTTGCCAGTAGAGGTCAACAATACCCCCATAAAACACCTGAAACGTCTCCACTGATTATCAATTTACTTCAATCTCTCTGTTTGTTAGAAATTGGTGAACAACAACAAATAATGCTGACTGTGTTTCTTTCCTCTGAACAGACTGTACACACCACACAAACCCCCCACCAAAGTGAAATCATGACATCACAGATATGTGAATTAAACGTCTCCACTGTCCACAGAACGTCTTTGATTAATTCAATGCACAGTTCAAGGTTAAAAATACTTCCAGGATATAAAGGAGCCCTACAGGGTGAATTGATATGTTTTCTAGAGCCCATGTTTTACCATCTTACTGTCCTCTTCAGCAGCTCATACAGCTCCTGCCAAGCAAGTCTCCAGTCTAAAAGCTGCTGCCCTTCTCTGCATGGTAATTAGGCCTGATCTGGCCTCACGAATACTCAGAAACAGATCCATTGCCTTCAGCATGTTCCCTGAGGTCCACTTAGGGCATTGTTTTGTCTTGTTTTTGTTTTCCTTGGAATGCTTCAAATGTGGAAAGCTGTGAATTCGCAAAGCAGCAGCCGGCGCAACATTTCATTTCCCAGTTTTTTTAAACCACATCACACGTCTTTATACACTACAGCGCAGAGACACTTAAGCTGACTGTTTAAAAGCCTTTATCTTAGTATTAAAAGTATTTTCACCAGTAATAACAGCAGATATCATTAGAAATTATGTAAATAATCATAAATGCAGTACAAAGTATCTTATTGTGAAAGAAGTAGATCATATCTTGAGCTCCAGTTTGAAGAAACAAAGTGTAGTTCCAGATTTCTCCTGGACGCCCCAGACATTGTATGAATGTATTCAGTTCCTTCAGCAGCAATCTTGATTTAGCTTAATGAAGTACTGAGCAGTCAAAGCAGGTATTAGATGAGAACTGTAAATAATACTGGGTTGGTTCCACAAGGAGAAGCTTGGAAAGGGGTAAATTAACACACTGGTGTATGTAAAAGTACTACTTACTGTATTAACACTGTCCGAATATTTAAAAAATACAGTTTTTTGCTGAGTAAACAAAAGCTTTAACCTTGGGCAAAATTGTTTTTTAAATATAATAATGTCCCCAAAGTGCATAAAAAACTTTTACACAGTTCTGTAAGACTGGAAATATAAATATGTCCATCTATCTTTTTATCCAAAAACACAAATTCTTCAATGAATATTTTTGTAGATTTTCTTTTTTCTGCATCATTTGAACATGATGACTGTTGTTTACATTGAATTAGAAAATTGATGGATTGATGAATAGGTCAATAGAAATGCTCCAAAATATCTTGGAAACATTTCTGGTTTTATATATATATATATATATATATATATATATATATATATATATATATATATATATATATATATATATATATCCCATCACTGTCCAATGAGAAATCTATCTCCATATTGACGATTTTCACTTTTCTGCATTATTTGAACATGACTGCTGCCCTTTACATTGTGTAAACATTTCATGATAAATGGACCAATAGAAATGCTCCAAAATCACTTGGGGAAAAAATCTGGTTCCATTGACTTACATTGAAAGTGAAGACTGTTTTTGGCCTCTCCTGTAAAGTTATCATTTTGTATATAAATACTGTTATTTCCGATATATGAAAAATACATAAATATAGTCTTTGCCGTTTTGCACAGGACTTGAGGGGGAAGGATATGAGCCCTTTAAGAAAGACAGAGTGAGAAAGAGTGAGCGAGAGACTCAGTGAAGTCCAACAGCAGGTAAAGCTTTCCCACAGATTCCATTAAATTGAAAAGCCAGTGACGCAGAACAAAAACCTCTCGCCTGCAAACAACTATAACCTTCGACGAAATGACACTAATAACGCACGCACACACACACACACACACACACACACACACACACACACACACACACACACACACACTCACACTTCTTAATCTATACTAAAGCAGCCGTCACAGGCACATACACTCTGCGCTCACATACACAATCTCAGCAGCTCTTCCTCTACTCCGTATATTACACACACACTGCCCACAGTCTCTAATGGGCTTCCCCGCTGCCCACTCACTCTCTGCTAATTCAGCATCCCACACCACCCTGCCCATCCTTCCAGCTCTCTGACAGCACATTAAGATTCATGAAGTGTGGCCTACAAAAACAACAAGGCTGCTTCACAGCAACCAAAACAGTCTTTGCTAGCGGCTGGGGAACGCTAGCGTAACAGTACGGACCCAGGTAGCAGGTATACGTTGGTCCAGTTTTGGCTCATTGCTTAGGTTACAACAACAGTTAAGTTGGTTGGCAGAATGTTAGCATCATATTGGCAGCAAGCCTACACTTGCCTAAGGTTGGCTGGCAGCTAGTGTTAAAGCCGGGCCTACATTGGCCTGACATTGGCTAGTGATCAGTGTTATTTGGTGGGGCTCACATTGGCCTGATGTTGGCAGGTGACCAATCTTATACGGTGGGGCTGCGTTGAGGTAACATTGGCTGGTTAGCTGCGTTAGACGTTGGAGCTATGTTGACTAGTTTAGGAGATTGGTGACCAGTGTTATATGCTTTGGCTGTGACCTAATGTTGGTTGGTGATCAGCGTTAGATGGTGGATTTACAATGTCTTGATGTTGGTTGGTGACCAGCATTAGATGGTGGATTTACAATGGCTTGATATTGGTTAGTGACCAGCATTAGATGGTGGATTTACAATGGCTTGATATTGGTTAGTGACCAGCATTAGATGGTGGATTTACAATGGCTTAATGTTGATAGGTGACTAGCGTTAGATGGTGGATCCACAATGTCTTGATGTTGGTTGGTGACCAGCGTTAGGTGGTGGATTTACAATGTCTTGATGTTGGTAGGTGACCAGTGTTAGATGGTGGATCTACAATGTCTTGATATTGGTTGGTGACCAGCGTTAGGTGGTGGATCTACAATGTCTTGATGTTGGTAGGTGACCAGCGTTAGGGTGTGGATCTACAATGCCTTGATGTTGGTAGGTGACCAGTGTTAAATGGTGGATCTACAATGTCTTGATGTTGGTAGGTGACCAGCTTTAGGTGGTGGATTTACAATGTCTTGATGTTGGTAGGTGACCAGCGTTAGGTGGTGGATCTACAATGTTGTGATGTTGGTTGGTGACCAGCATTAGATGGTTGATCTACAATGTCTTGATGTTGGTTGGTGACCAGCGTTAAATGGTGGATCTACAATGTCTTGATGTTGGTTGGTGACCAGCGTTAGATGGTGGATCTACAATGTCTTGATGTTGGTTGGTGATCAGCGTTAGATGGTGGACCTACAATGTCTTGATGTTGGCTAGTGACCAGTGTTAGATGTGGGGCTACGCTGAACTAATGTTGGCTTGAAACATGTGTTAGGCAGTGGGCCCACATTGGCCTGATGTTGGCACATGACCAATATAACACGGTGGGGCCATGTTGACTTAACATTGGCTGGTGACCAGTTTAAGAGGTGGACATTGTTTGGTGACCAGTGTTATATGGCAGACCTACAAAGGATTGATGCTGCCTGGTGACCAGCATTAGATAGTGGACCTACAATGGCATGATGCTGGCTGGTGACCAGTGTTAGATGTGGGGCTGCATTGACCTTTGCTTAATGTTGATCTAACTTCTGCTGACCATATTAATATTGAATGGCATAGTGGATTAACTCAACATATTAAAAATACCTGTCCATCCACATGTTTTAAAAGAACACAAGGCTCATTAAACCAGATGACCTTCTTCCATGAAGGTCCAGTTCTTACAGTCTCCAGTGCTACATTTCCTTCAGTATCTATCTATCTATCTATCTATCTATCTATCTATCTATCTATCTATCTATCTATCTATCTATCTATCTATCTATCTATCTATCTATCTATCTATCTATCTATCTATCTATCTATCCTACACGTACCTGCTCATTGTAGGTGTTTTCAATAATAGACAGGGGTTAGCATGGCCACTCTCCTTTTCTGCCTGTGGCTGCGCAACTCCATACTCCATATATGTATTACTCCGTGATACATACCTCCTGTAATTTGTTTAAAAAAATGTAAAAGTTCACTACAAGTTTATATTTGTTATTGTTAATAATACTAACACATTAAAATGAACCATTAATTAATTAATTTAGCATATAAACTTTTAAATATATATTGTTAAATAGCTGCAATGAAGTTGGGAAAAAGAGGATTGGAGGTTGCCACTCAGTGTAGTATACATATTGGGCAGTGCCTTAAAGGAGCAATATGCAAGATAATGCAACCTGTCAAATTTATTCTTCGAGCAATAGGGGGCAGCATACCACCAGAAAGTTGTGCTGTCCACCGATATAGTAAGAAACACACAGCAGTTTACTTACCAGACTACAAGAAACATTGTGAGTTTAGCAGCAATGGAAAACAACAACAATATTAACTCTTGTTTGCCTTCTTCACTCCTTGGTGGGTGGCAGTGGTCACTTGCCAAGAGCTTCAGCCATCATTGCATACATGGTTCCTTTAAATGATCTAACCGGGAGCAGCATGATTGATAGGAGGTTAGAATACGCCGTTGGGGGAAGCAGTGCTTCTTCATCCTCTCATGTTGGACTGATTTCACTCAACACTACAGTGACTCACTATCACCTCCTGAGGTACAAAGTGGTATTACAAGACAGGATGGGCTGAGGCTTGCTGGTTAGCATACTTAGCTCAGTAGATATCGCTACAACATGATACATAGACGGCTTTGATACACTGTGAAAACTATTCTTTCTTCACATTGTGTTGGTAATTTTAGCTCAACTAAAAATTTCACATATGGCTCCTTTAAGACTAATATAATGTATTTGTATATATATAGGCTGAGTAGGCGGATAGATGTAAATGCATCTGTGAATTAAAAATAGCGCATGGCATGCATGCACTGGGGAGTAAACATCGCATTTTAGACCCTTTAAACTTTGATGGCTGGCGTGTAATCTTTTTGCTAAAGCGTCACTTTAAAATCACTGGTTGGTCGTGTGTTTTCTGTGGTCTCTCTCTCTCTCTCTCTCTCTCTCTCTGACTTGAATGTGTGAGAGCCCTCCAGCATTCTGTGACCTCTGTGAAAGCCAGAGGCATTTATGACCCCTCATTACTCACCCAGCACCTGCAGCTTCTGGAAAATTCTCTAATCGAGAAGGTACAGGGGTCAGGGCCGGCCCGCTATATCGAGATTACAGGCCAGATACAAGTCCATCTGTCTCTGCACCTCTCCACTGTAATTCTCACTTTCTCTCCTCCTCCTCCTCCTCCTCCATGTTTCCTTCCTTCCTCCTCCCAGCCATCAGGCCTGGCCGTCATGCATCGCCCCGACCAAGCTTGTTCTCCTTCTGCCTTTGTTCTTGTTCCTCTGACATGCTCTCTTTCCTTCTTCCCATCTGCTTCATCCCCTCAGAGGCACGTCCTCTCCCGGCCTACCGGTCCGCCGAGGTCACCGCCGCTTTTAATTGCGATTCAGTAAAAGAGATAGCGGGGAGCTCTCCGGAGAAGAACTGACGAATGTGTACAAAGGTCAAATCGCAACTTCACAAAAATGGTTCATAGCCTCACACACGTATGACTTAAGACTATTTTTTTTTATTTAAGGTGCCATACAGGCATTTACACAGCATTGTAAATTGTTCTCTGAGGTTCTACAGGTACGTAGAAGGTATGAATGAAGATAGAAAGAAACAAGCTGTTCTCCCTTTTTGATGAGCTCATGAATAATTCGATCAGCTCTGCTCTGATTAGCTGGAGACCGCACAAAAGCAACATGGTAAGATCCATGTATCTAACGCTACCTATACTGGCTACTCGCTTTCCATCTGGACATCAAACACAAAGTAAATAAAAGTTGTTGCTCCAAGAAGGTGCTCCAAGTGTTTGAGAAGCTCTCCGGAGTGAAATGTGTTGAACAAACTATCCATCCATCCGTTATTTTCGCCTTTATCCCGCTAGTCGGGGTCACGAGGGGCTTAAGCCAATCTCACCGTCATCTGGCAAAGGCGGGGTACACCATGGACAGTTCACCAGTCCATTGCATGGCCAACACACACTCATGTACACACTCACACCTAAGGGCAATTTAGAGTGAGTGATAAACCTAACATGTTTGGACTGTGGGAGGAAACCGGAGTACCTGGAGGAAACCCACTCAATCACAGAGAGAACATACACACTCCACACAGAACAACCCGGACCGGGAATCAAACCCAGATCATCTTACTGTGAGGAAACAGTGCTGACCACTACATCACCATACTGACCACTACACCACCATACTAACCACTACACCACCATACTAACCACTACACCACCATACTAACCACTACACCACCATACTGACCACTACACCACCGTACTAACCACTACACCACCATACTAACCACTACATCACCATACTAACCACTACACCACCATACTGACCACTACACCACCATACTAACCACTACACCACCATACTAACCACTACACCACCTTACTAACCACTACACCACCGTACTAACCACTACACCACCATACTGACCACTACACCACCGTACTAACCACTACACCACCATACTAACCACTACATCATCATACTAACCACTACACCACCATACTGACCACTACACCACCATACTAACACTACACCACCATACTAACCACTACACCACCATACTGACCACTACACCACCATACTAACACTACACCACCATACTAACCACTACACCACCATACTAACCACTACACCACCATACTGACCACTACACCACCAAACTGACCACTACACTATTATACTGATCACTACACCACCATACTAACCACTACACCACCATACTGACCACTACACTATTATACTGATCACTACACCACCATACTAACCACTACACCACCATACTGACCACTACACCACCATACTGACCACTACACTATTATACTGATCACTACACCACCATACTAACCACTACACCACCGTACTGACCACTACACCACCATACTAACCACTACACCACCATACTGACCACTACACTATTATACTGATCACTACACCACCATACTGACCACTACACCACCATACTGACCACTACACTATTATACTGATCACTACACCACCATACTAACCACTACACCACCGTACTAACCACTACACCACCGTACTAACCACTACACCACCATATTAACCACTACACCACCATACTGACCACTACACCACCATACTGACCACTACACCACCATACTGACCACTACACCACCATATTAACCACTACACCACCATACTGACCACTACACCACCATACTAACCACTACACCATCATACTAACCACAACACCACCGTACTAACCACTACACCACAGTACTAACCACTACACCACCGTACTAACCACTACACCATCGTACTAACCACTACACCACCGTACTAACCACTACACCACCATACTAACCACTACACCACCGTACTAACCACTACACCAACATACTAACCACTACACCACCATACTCTCCACTACACCACCATACTAACTACTACACCGCCATACTAACCACTACACCACCATACTAACCACTACACCACCATATTAACCACTATACCACCATACTAACCACTACACCACCGTACTAACCACTATACCACCATACTAACCACTACACCACCATACTAACCACTACACCACCATACTGACCACTACAACACCATACTAACCACTACACCACCATATTAACCACTATACCACCATACTAACCACTATACCACCTTACTAACCACTACACCACCATACTGACCACTACACCACCATACTAAATGAATGAAACATTCAGATAAGAAGCTGGAGAACAGGAAGCAACTTCAGCCTCGATTACAGATCAACGTCAACCATGTACCACCGACAGTTTGGTTTCTTGGGAAGGGAATGAAGAGTGCTGACCTTCACAGCCCAGAGCAGTCGATTTCATTGTTATTTCCATTTATGTATGTAAATTATGGGGGTGTAAATATTAATGAATTGGGACTGTTACACAACAATCTAGGACTTTAAAATCAGACTGTTTTATTGGCCTCCTTCGCAAATAGAGGTCTTGTATTCAAAAAGAAGAACAACAGACTGGAAGAGTCCAGAGTGGAGAAAATCTAAAATACAGACCTAACATTACTTACACAGTATATCTGTCGTCAATGTCAGAAGAAAAACCTATCTCTGTTTTGGAAAGTTTTTATTTTTCAACATCATTTTTAACGCAGCAGCTGCTTTTTGTACTGTGTGATAGTTTCAGGATGAATGGACCAATAGAAATGCTCTAAACTAGCTGGTACCATTAACTTTTTTGACATGCTACCAAGCCATTTTGGAGATACTTGGAGGGAATTTTACCAATATGTCATTACATCATTGATATTTTGGGTGGAACTGACTTCACAAAGCAAAACATCTTACATATGCAGCACTGCTCATATGTGTATCTGAGGGATTTCATCTCTAAGGGGTTCTCCAAACTCCAGCTCCCAACTGAAACAACACAACACAACCTGTCTAGGGGGAGTTTACAGGTTGGCAAGCTAGAGTCCCTAGCCAATTAAGATGTTCAAGGCTAATTTGGGTCAGTGTCAGCTGAGGGGAGGTCCACCTGTCTCACCTGAAGATCCTGGGCCAACCCAAGCACTGGCTTGTGTGTTGAGTGAGTGAGCTCAATAGGACTCAGTAGGACTTCAGCTCCAGCACATGTGCTGCTGCTACTACTAGGCCCCACTCCTGCATCCACCCTCCATTCAAATCCAGAAGCACTTTATGTATATATGAGGTCTGAGGAACCCCCCCTAGTGGATGGAGTATGTACTGTGGAAGTGCAGCATCTACCTGGATGCATCGAACTTCATCTTAACAGGCGTACAGGACTGTAAAAGGTTTAGGAAGCACTGTTCTAGAGCTTCACTGTTCTAAGTCAGTAAATTACAGTGTTTTTTGTGAAATGCTGAAACAGACAAGACCTTTCCTAAAAAACTTATCTCTTGCTTTTTCTCCTCTTAAATTTCTTTTGAACTATTTTACTTTTTTATTATTTGTAATCTCTTTTTTTTAATCCTAATTTCTTACTAATTAAATCTTAACTTTTATCTATTTTTAGTATTATTATTATTTCTACTTTTATGTTCACTGTTATTTTTAAGATTTTCATTTAATGTATATTAGTTACTCTCTTCTCAGATTGTTTTAATTTATAATGATTAAATTTTGTTTGAATTTTCTTTATATCAATTCCTGTCCATGTAAATGCTGGGCTACATTGAAAATGAGGGTTGGCCTCAATGTACATCCGAGCTTAAATAAAGGTTGATTGATTGATTGATTGATGCTGTGATTTCCACAACCATCCAATACTGGTTTTGGCCTCGTCCCCATTTAGAGATTTCTATAGATTTTCTAAATCTTTTAAGGATACTGTGTAATGTAAATGAACACCATTGCCCAGTAGCTCTGCTCTTCAGATTTGAAATATTGGCCGGTTCCAAACATCTGTCCAAGGCTGGAAAACACTTTGAAGCAATTAATAACAGATACCAGTATGAATCCAACGTCATACACAGTTACTTTAGCCTAAACTACTACAACACAATGAATACTGATAGCAGGACTTGCTAGCCGGCACTCAAAAGCAAAGTCTGTCCGCCTGATTTTCTCCGATCCTTAGAAACGGATGTAGCCCCCATATTCAACACCACTCTGATGCCCGGGATGCCCCGCAACGAAGAAAGTGCTACCGGACTGCCTAAACCGCTTAAAGAACCATTGTGATTTCCAAGTCATCAGCTTGCGTATCCAATTTCTCGCCGTTGCATTAGCAGCTCAGAGTATTGTTCTCAGACTTTTGAGGGCCCGGGCCCATTTTCTGTGTATCCAAGGTTATTGATGACCCCACATTAGCGGGGAACTCAGCGAGACCCGCACGAGACGCCACTTTCCAGCCACTGGAGCAGCACAAATTGAACATTCCCCTGGTTTCACACATTAGAGCACATAAGAAGATCAAATGTGGCCTGCGAGTGCTTTGCTGGTAACGTCAGCAGTATTTACGGCTAATGTGTGAAGACAGGGTCACGGGGGGGTTCAAGCATACGGGAAGGAAAAGGAAACTGGCGTGCAAGTGGGCAAATTTGTAGGGGCGTGGGACGAGTGGCCGGTCCGGGCCATTATTCACTCGTACAAAGCAGTGCTTGAGCTGACCCCCACAGTCGATTCAGTTACACCAGTACGGCAGGTAAACCATCATCCCACCCAGACTTTTCAATTCAGGCATGAGAATGACAAGTCATGCTGATGTTGAATGATTGATTGAACGGTGAAAGATAAACAAAGGCAAAACACCCCCTATAGTGTTCCATTAAGCCTAATGGAAGCCTAATTATCACATTCCACAAAGTCTGAACTTGAATCATGCCCAACACGTGGCAGGCTGAGGAATGTTTAAAGGGTGTCAGTACATTATTATGGAAATGATATGCAATGTGAAAATTAAGGTATTGCCCAAATAGCGTGGCAGCGGAATGAGGAAGAGTGTAAATCCTCCACTATTCTAGATCAGCCAAGCTTTTTACACACATGTATGATCACAGCAGAGGTGTCAAGTAATGAAGTACAAGCACTTTGTTACCTGACTTTGGTGATATCCACAATACTCTCAGAATTGGTCACGATAAAATATCATGATACTATCCGACCATAAATAATAAAATAATAAAATAAAAAAAGTGATAAAATCTTAATTGGTGAAATTAAACAGTCTAAATTCTTATAAACAAGTAAATTTATGGCCTTCAAGTCGAAACCCCCACCATATAAGAGCAGTATAAAAGCCTCTCATCTGAACTCGCTACACAACATTTAACATACTATATAAATACACTGGGCTTTGAATAGACGCACCTTTTAATCCGGTTACGTAAGACGTTGGCTCCGCACCCAATTATAAATACAGCATAACACTTGTGCTGTGGCAGTTGGTGTGTAGGTGGAGGTGTTGAGGGGAAAGCCCATAGAGGTCAGTATGGATGTGTGTCTCGCTCTCTCTCTCACTTCACATCAGATTACTGCATTTGTCAGTCTCGGGCTTGAATGCGTCTTCGAATGCGGGGATGCCTGCAGAGAGCAACAGCAGTTAACTGAGTCAAATGGAACGAGAGCTGATACTGTATGTCTGGGTGTTTTCTGTTTTTAGGCTTGCGTTCCAAAAAGACACAGACGAGTGGGCTTTTACTGCATAAGCAGACCCCCAGACAAATGACCTGGGATGGCCATGCTGTATTACTGTCAATTATACAGTAAAGCCAGTATGGCACTATGCTTGCAGTGGTGGATTAGACTGTATCAAACACCTTAATGTGTGAATATGGTAATATTACTGTATTAAATATCAAAGCATACAGTATCATCAGGTAAATCCCACCTCACTGATAATACTAGCTTCCCTGCATATAGATTTAAGAGTTTTATTATCATATGCACAGCAGAACAGACAGTTACACTGTATAATGAAATACTGAATACTGAATGAAATAAAAAAAAAATATATATATATATGTATGTATATATAAAGTATGATAATATACGTTGAAGTTTCTGATGGGGCTGAAGCTTCTTGTTTAAATTTCTGAAGATGCAGCGGTTACATACATTACATGGCATTCACATCAGTGAGGATCTCAGCTGGTCCCACAACACACAAACCATCATCAGGAAGTCCCAGCAGCGACTGTACTTTCTGAGAAGGCTGAGAAAATTTGGTATGCCAGCCAAAATTCTCAGCACCTTCTACAGGAGTATGATTGAGAGTGTTCTTACCAGCTCCATCACCGTCTGGTATGGAAACTCTACTGCTCAGGACAGAAAGGCTCTCCAGCGTGTGATCAAAACTGCACAGTCTTCCCCTCACTACAGAACATCTACCACACCAGGGTCACCAGGAGGGCCTACAACATAATCAGGGACAGTACACACCCCCAGCACACACTCTATACACTTTTACCTTCAGGCAGACGTTACAGGAGTGTGAAGTTCAGGACCACAAGACTGACAAACAGTTTCTACTCATAGGCCATCAGGCGTGTGAACATCTTACACACTACCTCTCCAACCTCTCCTATCTGAACTGGTTTTAACTGGTCTGGTTTTAACTGGACCTTACACTCACTGTACTGCTGTTTACATACAATACTGTTTACATTCACTACTCGAACAAAACATTATTGTTTCCATTTGTTACTGTAACTTGCACTTTATGGCTGCTGCTCTTCATACTTGCACGTAAAAGCACACAACTTTCATTTTCTATTCTTTAACTATAAAAATACTTTTATTTACTTCAACTTATATTATTATACTAACTGTATATTTTGTATACATTTTTTATTATTTCTTTTATTTGTTATCTTTATCTATTGGTGAATGGAGGAGCAGCAAAGTAAGAATTTCATTGTACATTATTTTCATTGTCTGTTCTGCTGTACACATGACAATAAAACTCTTGAATCTTGAATACTCGAAGCATTTAGAGTGCCCACATACAACCTGTGGGCCACAGACCACCAGTGGGCCATGAAGCGCCCTCTAGTGGTCCACAGGCTTGTAATCAGAAGGACGCAGTAGTTTGTAATGTCACTAAATCATAAAAACATACATGAGATTAAATGAAAAACTATAAATCTAATACTTTTACATTACAACCAATGTACTGTAAATCGTATCTATCAGTATTCATTGTGTTGTAGTAGTTTAGGCTAAAGTAACTGTGTACAGCTATTGAGACCAGTCACCTCATGTTACGACCCCTGGTTGTAATAGCAATTTTTTTATGTCTATTGGCGGCCATGTTGTGTGTGTGTGTGCTTTCTGACACTGTGTGCAGGTCCACCACTGACCACTAGGGCCTACTGGAAGACGTTCAAGGTTCTCTCCTTTGACCTGACTTGGAACAGCTCCTGCCCAGACCAGCCCGACACTCTCCACTATATTTGTACATTTAGCTACAGCTTTGTTAGATTCTGTAAGATCTCTGTGGGACGTAGGGGACGGGTGCCTTTGTTTATCTACCCTTTTCTCCTGTTTTGTGGGGAGTTAGGGGTAGTGTTGTGTATTTTTGTTTGCTTTGTTTTTAGTTTAGTTAGATGTCCCACTGTCCCATCCATCACTCATTTGTTGTCAATAAACTTGCAGTTTTCCGGTTTGAACAGTGTCTGGTGTTTGGTCTGGCAGAGGTCAGGGGAGAGAACCCACTCTCAATTTCAATTACGGCCTGCCCCTAGACCAGGTCGTAACACTCATAACTGGTACGAATGCACAATGATGTTGGATTCATACTGGTATCTGTTGTTAATTGCTATTATTAAAGTGTTTTCCAGCGTTGGACAGATGTTTGGAATCGGCTGATATTTCAAACTTGAGGAGCAGAGCTACTGGGCAATGGTGTTTGTTTACATTACACAGTATCCTTATAAGATTTAAAGAATCTATAGAAATCTCTATATGGGGACGAGGCCAAAAACCAGTATTGGATGGTTGTGATCTTTGGGTCCTCAAACACGATCCTGTAGTGGAAATCACAGTATGGGCTCAGAAACACTTCCCGAAACGAACAGTTGAAACTCCATCATGTGTAATAGATCCAGTCAGACATGAGGGCTTGCCTTCCACTCGGTTTGCTCTGAAACAGATTTTAAAAATCATATTGGTATCTGAGCGTGTGCATGAGTGAGTGTTGGCCATCCAATGGACTGGCGACCTGTCCATGGTGTACCCAGCCTTCAGCATATGACGCTGGGATTGGCTCAAGCTCAAGTGAAAAAATATTGGATGGACGGATACATCGTAACAGAGACCTACAAATAAAGACAAACTGAGACAAACTTGGCTGCCGGTACTCGATGCAGACGGTTAGCTGGTAAGAGGTCTCGGACCACTTCGATTTTATAGATTTGAAAAGCATGCGTCATTACTTCTTAGTTATTTGGTACTTTGTGCTGGTCGATCACTTAAAATCTCAATAAAATACATTGAGTTTGTTGTTGTAAGGTGACACAATGTAAAAATTCAAGGGGTATGAATACTTTTGCAACACATTGTAATTTGATCATACGAGGGAGATTCATCAGTAGAGCTTTCTTCTTCTAGCAGCACGTCGGCGCCGCACGGTCAGCAGAATCCGCCTCTTTTATCGTCCAACGATTTCGACTCCTGGAGCTTATTTCTGGCCGAACATCAGCTGCTCCAGTGGTTCAACTCAAACTGAAGAAGCAGATATCAGGTTTATTGATAGTGCTGATTCTGATGAAGTGGGCGGAGACAGAGGGGTTCAGATGTTCACCCTCAAAACTCAACAGACATCTCCAGACCAAACAGAGACCCTAGTGTGAAACCCAGGGGAGCATTTTCAGTAAAACCACGATGGACTGTGGCTCCAGATCTCAGTCCATATCCACCTCCTACAGTGCTGCATACTTTGGCTGCTAGGATTGAGGATGATCTAAACTTTGACCGGCTCCTTACATTTACACTCCATTATCAGTACTTTCTACTCCTTACATTTACACTCCATTATCTGTACTTTCTACTCATTACATTTACACTCCATTATCAGTACTTACTACTCCTTACATTTACACTCCATTATCAGTACTTTCTACTCCTTACATTTACACTCCATTATCAGTACTTTCTACTCCTTACATTTACACTCCATTATCAGTACTTTCTACTCCTAAACTACATTTACACTCCATTATCTGTACTTTCTACTCCTTACATTTACACTCCATTATCAGTACTTTCTACTCCTTACATTTACACTCCATTATCAGTACTTTCTACTCCTTACATTTACACTCCATTATCTGTACTTTCTACTCCTTACATTTACACTCCATTATCTGTACTTTCTACTCCTTACATTTACACTCCATTATCAGTACTTTCTACTCCTTACATTTACACTCCATTATCAGTACTTTCTACTCCTTACATTTACACTCCATTATCTGTACTTTCTACTCTTTACATTTACACTGCATTATCAGTACTTTCTACTCCTTACATTTACACTCCATTATCTGTACTTTCTACTCCTTACATTTACACTCCATTATCAGTACTTTCTACTCCTAAACTACATTTACACTCCATTATCTGTACTTTCTACTCCTTACATTTACACTCCATTATCAGTACTTTCTACTCCTTACATTTACACTCCATTATCAGTACTTTTTACTCCTTACATTTACACTCCATTATCTGTACTTTTTACTCCTTACATTTACACTCCATTATCTGTACTTTCTACTCCTTACATTTACACTCCATTATCAGTACTTTCTACTCCTTACATTTACACTCCATTATCAGTACTTTCTACTCCTTACATTTACACTGCATTATCAGTACTTTCTACTCCTTACATTTACACTCCATTATCTGTACTTTATACTCCTTACATTTACACTCCATTATCAGTACTTTCTACTCCTTACATTTACACTCCATTATCAGTACTTTCTACTCTTTACATTTACACTCCATTATCTGTACTTTCTACTCCTTACATTTACACTCTATTATCAGTACTTTCTACTCCTTACATTTACACTCCATTATCAGTACTTTCTACTCCTTACATTTACACTCCATTATCAGTACTTTCTACTCTTTACATTTACACTGCATTATCAGTACTTTCTACTCCTTACATTTACACTCCATTATCTGTACTTTATACTCCTTACATTTACACTCCATTATCTGTACTTTCTACTCCATACATCTACACTCCATTATCTGTACTTTCTACTCCTTACATTTACACTCCATTATCAGTACTTTCTACTCCTTACATTTACACTCCATTATCTGTACTTTCTACTCCTTACATTTACACTCCATTATCTGTACTTTCTACTCCTTACATTTACACTCCATTATCAGTACTTTCTACTCCTTACATTTACACTCCATCCTTGAATTTTAAACATAGCCTCGTTACTCCTATTTCATTTACAGCTTGTTTTCATTCATGTACATTTACATTCCAGTAAAGATTATTGATAACATGTTTTTGAAGTTTGACTTCATTACAATACTTATAGTCAACTAGTCATCATATCTTCTGCTCCATGAAACACATGTTAATGTTCAGTAGTACACAGATATGCTTCTTTAATATATTTACATTGTACTAAACTACATTCATGTTCAATGGGTGTATATGCAGCTGAAACAGGAAGCCTAGCGCATCCCAAATTTATCAACATTAATATTTTAATAGAACATTATAGTCATTATGGTTTTTAGAAGAATTGGATTTTTGGGGAGGTGGGCTAGTGCACTATAGACCCCTGTGCCTAAGCTTTTGTCCTTAATGGCATATTTTCCTTACATTACTTTTACTTTTATACTTTAAGTAGTTTTGAAAGCAGTAAAAAGCTTGAGTTGATACTTCAACTTCTACAGAAGTATTTTTAAACACTAGTATCCTACCTGAGTAATGAATGTGAATACTTTTGACTCCTTTGTGCACCCCATAGTTTCAGCTGCTTCCACCCCTAGGTCAACACAAAAATGCTCAAAAATGCTCAAAAAATTGCAGGGGCACTTGGGGAGGAGCATTGGGGTGATCTCCAGGTTTGGAGGAGGTGCTGGGAGGGAAACCAGGTGGGCTGGGCGGCTGTGTTTCTATAGCATACTTTAGCCACTAGGAAAATAAGAGTTAACCAGCACTTTCACAACTGAAAGATCTTACGTACCGTAGCACGATGACACTTCAACTGCACTTATTGCAGAGTTGAGCCTGAGGGTCCGCCACAGAGGGGGACATGACCAGAGTAAATATGATGTTTTTGACAGTCTGGAAAGATGTTTTCTTAACTTTTAAGCAAGTCTGGTACATTTAATTATTAAAGAGCAACACATTTCAGCTTTTAATGAAAATAAAAGGTCTTAAATGCAAAAGAAATAAAATCTGGCCTCCTAAACTGAAGCTCAAGTAAAAACCAAATGGTCAGCCTTCGTCTCTGCGAGTTCCTTCACGCCCGTCTCTTTCCTTCCATCCTTCTGAGTGCTCTTTTTTGGCCACACTCCAAAAGGAATAGGAAAAGGAACAAGGGAATACACAACAGGGCTCATTCATCCTCATCCCGGAGCATTGATCGACTCATTTACACCACTCCCGTGCTCTGCCTCATAAAAGCCCTGAGAGAGCGGACATGATAACGCCTTTCGCACCCTGCTAGGCGCTCTACATCTCGGACTATCTCCGGACATCTGCGCCGCGGTGACGCGTTCTTGGAAATACCACCTCGGTCTCACTCGTTAAAGCGCATAGCTGGGCAACATCTGGGGAAAACCCTGCCAGTGTTCACTGAAGGGCAGACAACGTCCTTTGTCTGGCAAGTCTTGGCCCAGTTGACGACAAAAGGGTTCTAAGAGCTCCTGAGTTACACTGCTCGGACTTCACAGGGTGGTAAACATTTCTTACATACTATGCCTGTCTGTTAAAGGGAGTCTGTTCAGACAATGATGGTCACCACACAAAAGGCTACGAGAGGTTACAAGAAATTTCTGGTTCAGCAAATGCCATCATTTTATGGCAGGAACCTTCCAAGGAAATCTGCCCCAAACCCAGGAGATAACGACTTGGCCAGATGGGTCACATAGGCCAGATAAACCATGGAGGCAGGCCTGTGCATTTGCCAGATCTTAGCTCAGACCTTCTCCTGGCCATGTCTGTACCGAACGTGTCGGCATCTTCAAGAAAAAAAAGTGTGTACTCTGAACTCCCTCTTCATTTGGACTGCAAGAGAAGAAGTTACAACAGCAACAAAGCTGATTCTTTAGTTTAGCATTGGAGCTACAAGTAGGAGTCAGTGGTACCCACTTGATTGCAGACCGTCAACACAGCTTCACATACGGGGAGCTCTAAGACTTGTAGTTCTAAGCCTGTTAGTGGGCAGAGCTGGAGGGTAACAAAGTACATTTACTTGAGTACTGAAGTACTTTTTTGAGTATTATACTTTTGAACCCCCAAATTTTTACAAAGGTTCTCGCTTTGAAGTCACTGGATGAAATTTGCCCTCAAAATTGTGAAGGTTGTCTGAGCTTTATGTGGCTGGTCAAATAGAATTTTTTGGATGTTGGCCAAGTTGTCGTACTGGGGTTGATGTTCTGTCTCAAAAGGTTTTCAAGCTAACTGGTTCCTGTATATGTTCTCCTACCAAATGCAGAGTTACTGACAAAAGTCCTTTTGGGAATAGAAGTTTTAATGTTAGAACCTGTTGGCTGTTTCAGAGTCTGTAGGTTGTGTACATGCGTTCTGGAAACGATACAAAAGGAAAATGTACCTTTGAATACTCCAGTATTTTAACTCACGTAAACATCTGACTGAACAACTTCCACTTGTATTGGAGAAATATTTAACCAGGAGTATCTATACTTCTACTCAAGTACAAGAGTTGTGTACTTTGGCCATCTCTGTTAGTGGGGAATCAGTAGGAACTGACCGTGTCCTGTGTTGGGAGGAGCTGTTAGTCTGCTAACTAATCTAGCAATAGCATCACTCTGTGGTCAAACATGTACATTTATTGACTGACAAGTAAAAACTGTGCTGGGAAGATTTATTTCACACTTTACTGAATGTCTTTGTTTTTGAATCCAGTATTAACCTCAAATAACCCAATTCCAACACTTGCCTCAAGTAGACACCTTCAAATCAAACTCAGAATTGAGCTTGTTGGACATACCCTCCCTAAAGCACAAGCATTATTATAGTGTTGGGATTCCTGTTGCGGCTCTTGAAGGTCTTGATTTTTGGCTCATCCAGATTGTTAGTTTGGGTGGCAAAAAACCCGAAACAAACAAGAAAAAACAGATGAGATTCAAATGTAAAGGTTTGAAATGCGACTCCAATCAGATTTGTACATTTGTGTCTAAGTCTAGCTTCAAAATCAACTCAACAAATAGTGATGAAACAGTGATGCCCGGTGCCAGGAATTAAGAAGATTCATTGCTGTCAGAGCGATTGTGTTGAGGGTACCTCAATCTCTTCTGCATTCTCATTTACTGGCATGCTAATGCCTACAGCTTACAAAGGCAGATAAAATTGAATTTGGGATGACCGTCCGAACGAGGCCTCCACTCCTCTGGGAACGATTTCCACAGGATTTTGAAGTGTGTCCACCAGAATTTGCACCCAGTCAAAAAAGCTTTGTGAGGTAGAGGAGGAGGCCTGGCTTGCAACTGACATTCCAAATCACTGCTCCAGAGTCCAGTGGTGGTCTCCTTTACACCTGAGTGACCCCAGGCTTGTGGGAAGCTGCTTGATCATGGAAACATTAGCAGGGGTGTCCACATAGTTTCTTGTGAAAGTAAGAAGTGTTATGGAAAGTTTCTATTTTTTGCTTTGTCTTCTCTTCTCTTGTTTTCCTCATGATGGTCTTGTATTTTATAGTTGGCTTTAGTGTTGGCCTCTTTTTGATAGTCTGTGAAGCGACCTGAAGCCTTGAAAATGTGCTGTAACATTGAAACCACCTCCTTGTATCTACACACATTGTCCAGTTTATCAGCTCCACTGAACATATAGGAGCTAGACTTACAGCCTGTAGTCCATCTGATTCACTGTTTATTCCTTTTAACCTGTCCTTTAATGGTCAGGACCCTCACAGGCCCACCACAGAGCAGGTACTGTTTGGGTATTGGATCATTCTCAGCACTGCAGTGACACTGACAAGGTGGTGGTGTGTTAAGAGTGTGTCCACCAACCAGCAACATCCAGCCAACAGGGTCCTGTGAGCAGCGTCCTGTGACACTGATGAAGGACTACAGCTATCGTCTCTGACTTTACATCTACAAAGTGGACCAACGGGTAGGCATGTCTATTATAGTGGACAGTGAGTGGACCACCAGCACAACTGACACTAACACCACCACCACGTTACTGCAGTGCTTAAAACAACCCTCCACCCAAGTAATATCTGCTCTGTGGTGGGCCTGTGAGGGTCCTGACCATTAATACAGTCTGTAAGAGTATCTCCTATATGGTCAGTGGAGCTGATAACATGGACAATGTGTGTAGATACATGGAGGTGGTTTAATGTTATGGCTGATGGTTGTAAATTATAGTTATTATAACAATAAAAACTATGTATAGATAAAAGTAGACAGTAGACCAACATAAGCAAGTCTATTCGAGGTGGTTAAACAATTACGACACAGGCAAGCACCATGTTAACTGACGGGACACAGTTTAACCACGTTGGACGTCTACATGTGTTGCTACAGAACTGTCGCTTTAAAGCTGAGCCTGACCTTTTCTAAAGCCCCGCAGTCTGAACTGCGTGTGCACTCACTGTAATTTGAGTCAAAGTCTTTTTTTCATTCAGCACCATGACCGCCGCCTTCACGCCAAATTCGACCGTTAACTACAAGCAGCTGCGTGAGGAGAGGGTTCTTGCTGCCAGGCTCCAGACTCCCAGTTGCTTTAAGCTAGGGATGCCATCTAGTGATGGAAAAGCATGCAAGGGGCTCAGCAAGGGCGCTGAAATGTAGGCCATGACGCAGCCCCGTTACGCTAGCTCGGAAGCAGCAGCATGCTGAGCCAGGATGGATTAACCTTATTAAAGTCCACCTGAAGTCAAAACGAAAACATTCTTTTAACCTCGTTATTTCATCTCATGTCACGCCGCTGCTTAACGACGATCATTCGTAGTGCGAGCAGAGCGTGGAAGTGCTGATTCTAAACTTTCTAATTAATTCCACACCGCATGTGCACCTTGATATTTTATGAAGTTCAGATTTTTGTGAAATTTTAATGCTGTGTGTATATTTTCACCGGTACCGTCCGTCATGAGGGTGCAACGTTTGCGGTTTATTAACATCCGACAAATGGATCCACATCAATCAGTGCTGTAATGCAAATGTAAGGTGGAAAAGTTCTTCCTCTGAGAAGCTCCATCACGATATTTTGGGACTGCCACTGAAGCTGGAAAGTATATTTTAAGCTATAAGGAACTGTAAGAAATATAAAAAACACTTCCTGCTGCCGTAGTTCAAAAAGAACTAGCACTGCCGTTCCATTCACTGGACCAATGGCTGTAAAGAGGAGGTCTTAAAACAAACCCATTCAGATGGGTCTACAGAATCTGTGGGAGGTCTCAGAACAAATGACCCAGTGATAAAAGCCCATCACATCCAGAGGAGGTCTCAACAAATGACGTGGTGATTAGGAGAGATAACCAAGCGGGAAGAGCTCTGAAAGCAAACGACAGCGATTAAGATCGATTGCAGACTGAGGGTGGTCTCCAAACACAACGCATTTAGGAGGTCTCAAACAAGGTGGTGGTAATTAGGACCAATCCTAGTCCGGGGGGAGGTCTCAGTGGAAATGACATGGTAATTAGGACCTTTCATAGTAAGAAGGAGGTCTCAGAAGAAATGTCATGGTGATTAGGACCAATCATAGTAAGAAGGAGGTCTTAGAAGAAATAACATAGTGATTAGGACCAATCACAGTAAGAAGGAGGTCTCAGAGGAAATGTCATGGTGGTTAGGACCAATCAGAGTAAGAAGGAAGTCTCAGAAGAAATGTCTTGGTGATTAGGACCAATCACAGTAAGAAGGAAGTCTCAGAAGAAATGTCATGGTGATTAGGACCAATCACAGTAAGGAGGAGGTCTCAGAAGAAATGATATGGTGATTAGGACCAATCACAGAAAGAAAGAGGTCTCAGAAGGAATGTCATGGTGATTAGGACCAATCACAGTAAGAAGGAGGTCTCAGAAGAAATGATGAGTGATTAGGACCATTCAGAATAAGAAGGAGGTCTTAGAAGAAATGATAGGGTGATTAGGACCATTCAGAATAAGAAGGAGGTCTTAGAAGAAATGTCATGGTGATTAGGACCAATCACAGTTTGGAGAAGGTCTCAGAAGAAATTATATGGTGATTAGGACCAATCACAGTAAGAAGGAGGTCTCAGAAGAAATGTCATGGTGATTAGGATCAATCACAGTAAGAAGGAGGTGTCAGAGGAAATGTCATTGTGATTAGAACCAATCCCAGTCAGGGGGAGGTCTCAAAAGCAATGGAAATAACATGGTGATTAGAACCAATCCCAGTCAGGGGGAGGTCTCAGAGGAAATAACATGGTGATTAGAACCAATCCCAGTCAGGGGGAGGTCTCAAAAGCAATGGAAATAACATGGTGATTAGAACCAATCCCAGTCAGGGGGAGGTCTCAGAGGAAATAACATGGTGATTAGAACCAATCCCAGTCAGGGGGAGGTCTCAAAAGAAATGGAAATAACATGGTGATTAAAACCAATCCCAATCAGGGGGAGGTCTCAAAAGAAATGGAAATAACATGGTGATTAGAACCAATCACAGTAAGAAGGAGGTCTCAGAAGGAATTTCATGGTGATTAGGACCAATTACAGTAAGAAGGAGGTCTCAGAAGAAATGTCATGGTCATTAGGACCAATCACAGTAAGAAGGAGGTCTTAGAAGAAATGACATAGTGATTAGGACCAATCACAGTAAGAAGGAGGTCTCAGAAGAAATGTCTTGGTGATTGGGACCCATCACAGTAAGAAGGAAGTCTCAGAAGAAATGTCATGGTGATTAGGACCAATCACAGTAAGAAAGAGGTCTCAGAAGGAATGTCATGGTGATTAGGACCAATCACAGTAAGAAGGAGATCTTAGAAGAAATGTCATGGTGATTAGGACCAATCACAGTAAGGAGTAGGTCTCAGAAGAAATGATATGGTGATTAGGACCAATCACAGAAAGAAAGAGGTCTCAGAAGGAATGTCATGGTGATTAGGACCAATCACAGTAAGAAGGAGATCTTAGAAGAAATGTCATGGTGATGAGGACCAATCACAGTAAGAAGGAAGTCACAGAGGAAATGTCATGGTGATTAGGACCAATCACAGTAAGAAGGAGGTCTCAGAAGAAATGATAGGGTGATTAGGGCCATTCAGAATAAGAAGGAGGTCTTAGAAGAAATGTCATGGTGATTAGGACCAATCACAGTACGGAGAAGGTCTCAGAAGAAATGATATGGTGATTAGGACCAATCACAGTAAGAAGGAGGTCTCAGAAGAAATGGAAATAACATGGTGATTAGAACCAATCCCAATCAGGGGGAGGTCTCAAAAGAAATGGAAATAACATGGTGATTAGAACCAATCCCAGTCAGGGGGAGGTCTCAGAGGAAATAACATGGTGATTAGGACCAATCCCAGTCAGGGGGAGGTCTCAGAAGAAATGTCATGGTGATTAGGACCAATTACAGTAAGAAGGAGGTCTCAGAAGAAATGTCATGGAAATTAGGACCAATCACAGTTAGGGGGGTATGTCTCAGAAGAAATGTCATGGTGATTAGCACCAATCACAGTAAGAAGGAAGTCTCAGAAGAAATGATAGGGTGATTAGGACCATTCAGAGTAAGAAGGAGGTCTTAGAAGAAATGACATAGTGATTAGGACCAATCACAGTAAGAAGTATGTGTCAGAGGAAATGTCATGGTGATTAGAACCAATCACAGTAAGAAGGAGGTCTCTAAGGAAATGTCATGGTGATTAGGACCAATCACAGTAAGGAGGAGGTTTCAGAAGAAATTATATGGTGATTAGGACCAATCACAGTAAGAAGGAGGTCTCAGAAGAAATGTCATGGTGATTAGCACCAACCACAGTAAGAAGGAAGTCTCAGAAGAAATGCCATGGTGATTAGGACCAATCACGGTAAGAAGGAAGTCTCAGAAGATATGTCATGGTGATTAGGACCAATAACAGTAAGAAGGAGGTCTCAGAAGAAATGTCATGGTGATTAGGACCAATCACAGTAAGAAAGAGGTCTGAGAAGGAATGTCATGGTGATTAGGACCAATCCCAGTCAGGGGGAGGTCTTATAAGAAATGGAAATAACATGGTGATTAGAACCAATCCCAGTCAGGGGGAGGTCTCAGAGGAAATAACATGTTGATTAGGACCAATCTCAGTCAGGGGGAGCTCTCAGAGGAAATAACAGGGTGATTAGAACCAATCTCAGTCAGGGGGAGCTTTCAGAGGAAACAACATGGTGATTAGAACCAATCCCAGTCAGGGGGAGCTTTCAGAGGAAACAACATGGTGATTAGAACCAATCTCAGTCAGGGGGAGCTCTCAGAGGAAACAACATGGTGACTAGAACCAATTCCAGTCGGGGGGAACTCTCAGAGGAAAGAACATGATGATTAGAACCAATCCCAGTCAGAGCAAGGTCTCAGAAGAAATGGAAATAACATGGTGATTAGGACCAATCCCAGTCAGGGGGAGGTCTCAAAAGAAATGGTAATAACATGGTGATTAGAACCAATCCCAGCCAGGGGGAGGTCTCAGAGGAAATAACATGGTGATTAGAACCAATCCCAGCCAGGGGGAGGTCTCAGAGGAAATAACATGGTGATTAGGACCAATCTCAGTCAGGGGGAGGTCTCAGAGGAAATAACATGGTGATTAGAACCAATCCCAGCCAGGGGGAGGTCTCAGAGGAAATAACATGGTGATTAGGACCAATCCCAGTCAGGGGTATGTCTCAGAGGAAATAACATGGTGATTAGAACCAATCCCAGTCAGGGGGAGGTCTCAAAAGAAATGGAAATAACATGGTGATTAGGACCAATCCCAGTCTGGGGTAAGTCTCAAACGCAGGCAGGACGAATCACAATGAACTAATGATGCAGTGATACATATACCATCATAATAATAATAATAATAATAATAATAATAATAATAATAATAATAATAATAATAATAATAAGATAAACACTTACTTGCCCATTTCTTCAAGCTTGGATTGGTGTCTAGTGTTTAAAGGTGTTAGAAAATACTAATACACTTGAGTATCACAAGTTTTATGTATTTGTATTGATGATTAAAAAAAATAAAAAAAGGTAAATAAAAAATAAAAATATACAAGAATCACTTTGCTAACAGCATCGCAATATATTGAACAACCCTATATTGAAGTAACCCCGAAATCTTGAGATATATATATATATTGTATTGCCAGGTTGTCGCCCAGACCCATAAATATAAGTGAAGCATAAAATAAATTAATGAATTGATTTAATAAATTGGACCACTTCATGTAATGGCCTATACAATGAGAGGTGACTGCTGGTCAGTAATTATTATTATTTTTTATATTTGAAAGCTGACTTAAACATTACTGACTCAATTACATTCGTGCATACGGCAACCCACAAGCACAACATTGCTAACACTGGTGTCTTTAGTTGTGGGGTGTAGAGTCAGACCTTCACAGTAGACCCTCAATCACCTCCCACTGTCAGCTCTGTTGCTTCAGAAATCCACCTTTTGACAAGAACGCCAAAAACTTTTGGGAACTATGTAACAACTCTGGACCTCCAAGAGTTAAAGCTAGCCATGGAATTTAAAATGCAAGACAGGCTCCAATGAGAGAACAAACAATTTATTGAGGAACAAAGTTCAGTTTCAGTTCAGCAGTACTAAACAGATCAATCGACACACGAAACGCTAAAAATAAGAGTCTGTGGGAGAAAGGGTTGGCGTTCTGAGAGCCGAAACTAATTAAAAAAGATTGTGTCACAGGTTTGATACAGTAGCAACAGCACGGCGCGCTTTCATTCACACGCTGATACCGAGGACGAAAACTTAAAGAAAAGAACAACAAAAAAAAAAGATACAGAACACAAACACATTAAAAAAGTTTATAAAGATATTTTTAACATGAGCTCCTCCCACAGAACAGAACAGAACACTACACCACAACGTGGAAAGTGGCGGGTATGAACACGCGGTACCCTCCAGCGAGACCCTCCCTATCGAAATGTTAGCAAAAGACACGAGCGCTGAAACGAAACTAAACGAAAAGAGCACAAAATAAAAGTCCTCAACGCAAGCGATAGAAAATTAAACATTCACTCTAAAAGTTATGAATCCCTATAAAATATATACATACAATATATACATATACATAAACCCACACACGTATATATAAACTCACAGCCTAAAGAAAACTTATATATACATCTGCGCGTGTATGTATCTGTATGTACATTATGTATACATTTCAGCAAATCTTTACACACGCCAGCTGCGCGCACACGCCAAGGTCAGTTGGAGCACTGTGTTAAATTAGAGGTTCACCTAAAGTTTCAAAAGAACGCTGCTCACGCTCAGGAGCAGCCTTCAGCGCACGCAGCTAACCGATACAAAGAATCCAGACACCTTACACACCCAACAAAAGGTTTAATAATAATAATAATAATAATAACAACAATAATAATCATCATTATTATTATTATGATAAAAAAACAAAACTAAAAGAATCAGCTGCAATCAAAGTGTCCGAATATTTACTGACTCGGCCTAAACCTGAAGATAGCCTGAAGGAGGAGAAGAGCTGGGTCAACACAGGAGACCAGTTTCACCTGCGTTTATCTAAAGGAGAAGAAAGAAGCTCCTCCGACCTACATTTACCACCAGAGCCTCAATGTCACCCTGAAAGATAAAAGAAAAAAAAGAGTAGAAGAAAAGGAGAAGACGGGAAAGAAAAAATAAAAACAATATAAAAAGAACAGAAAAGAAAGAAAGAATGGGGGAAAGAGAACAAGATAAAGGGGGAAAAGGGGGAGAGAGAAACGAGATAGAAGGAGAAGAAAGAAACATGGGCAAGAAAAAAGGGGAAAAAAATTACAATGAAAGACAGAGAGAGAGAGAGAGAGAGAGAGAGAGAGAGAGAGAGAGAGAGTGAGACAGAGCAAGACAGACACAGAGTGGGACAGAGACAGTAAGGTGTTGAAGCTGGTCTGTGTGTGGTTGACACGTGTTGGTGTATGTGTGCGGTTGATGTAGGTCTGTGTGCGGTTGATGTAGGTCTGTGTGCGGTTGATGTAGGTCTGTGTGCGGTTGATGCAGGTCTGTGTGCGGCTGATGCAGGTCTGTGTGCGGCTGATGTAGGTCTGTGTGCGGTTGATGGTCTGTGTGTGGTTGATGTAGGTCTGTGTGCGGTTGATGGTCTGTGTGTGGTTGATGTAGGTCTGTGTGCGGTTGATGGTCTGTGTGTGGTTGATGTAGGTCTGTGTGCGGTTGATGGTCTGTGTGCGGTTGATGTAGGTCTGTGTGCGGTTGATGGTCTGTGTGCGGCTGATGTAGGTCTGTGTGTGGTTGATGGTCTGTGTGTGGTTGATGTAGGTCTGTGTGCGGTTGATGGTCTGTGTGTGGTTGATGTAGGTCTGTGTGCGGTTGATGGTCTGTGTGCGGTTGATGTAGGTCTGTGTGCGGTTGATGTAGGTCTGTGTGCGGTTGATAGTCTGTGTGCGGTTGATGTAGGTCTGTGTGCGGTTGATGTAGGTCTGTGTGCGGTTGATGGTCTGTGTGCGGTTGATGTAAGTCTGTGTGCGGTTGATGGTCTGTGTGCGGTTGATGGTCTGTGTGTGGTTGATGTAGGTCTGTGTGCGGTTGATGTAGGTCTGTGTGCGGTTGATGTAGGGCTGTGTGCGGTTGATAGTCTGTGTGCGGTTGATAGTCTGTGTGCGGTTGATGGTCTGTGTGCGGTTGATGTAGGTCTGTGTGCGGTTGATGTAGGTCTGTGTGCGGTTGATGTAGGTCTGTGTGTGGTTGATGTAGGTCTGTGTGCGGTTGATGGTCTGTGTGTGGTTAATGTAGGTCTGTGTGCGGTTGATGGTCTGTGTGTGGTTAATGTAGGTCTGTGTGCGGTTGATGGTCTGTGTGCGGTTGATGTAGGTCTGTGTGCGGTTGATGTAGGTCTGTGTGCGGTTGATGTAGGTCTGTGTGCGGTTGATGTAGGTCTGTGTGCGGTTAATGTAGGTCTGTGTGCGGTTGATGGTCTGTGTGTGGTTAATGTAGGTCTGTGTGCGGTTGATGGTCTGTGTGTGGTTGATGGTCTGTGTGTGGTTGATGGTCTGTGTGTGGTTGATGTAGGTCTGTGTGCGGTTGATGTAGGTCTGTGTGCGGTTGATGTAGGTCTGTGTGCGGTTGATGGTCTGTGTGTGGTTAATGTAGGTCTGTGTGTGGTTGATGGTCTGTGTGCGGTTGATGTAGGTCTGTGTGCGGTTGATGTAGGTCTGTGTGCGGTTGATGGTCTGTGTGTGGTTAATGTAGGTCTGTGTGCGGTTGATGGTCTGTGTGTGGTTGATGGTCTGTGTGTGGTTGATGTAGGTCTGTGTGCGGTTGATGGTCTGTGTGTGGTTGATGGTCTGTGTGTGGTTAATGTAGGTCTGTGTGCGGTTGATGGTCTGTGTGTGGTTGATGGTCTGTGTGTGGTTGATGTAGGTCTGTGTGTGGTTGATGTAGGTCTGTGTGTGGTTGATGGTCTGTGTGTGGTTGATGTAGGTCTGTGTGCGGTTGATGGTCTGTGTGCGGTTGATGTAGGTCTGTGTGCGGTTAATGTAGGTCTGTGTGCGGTTGATGGTCTGTGTGTGGTTAATGTAGGTCTGTGTGTGGTTGATGGTCTGTGTGCGGTTGATGTAGGTCTGTGTGCGGTTGATGTAGGTCTGTGTGCGGTTGATGGTCTGTGTGTGGTTAATGTAGGTCTGTGTGCGGTTGATGGTCTGTGTGTGGTTAATGTAGGTCTGTGTGCGGTTGATGGTCTGTGTGTGGTTGATGGTCTGTGTGTGGTTGATGTAGGTCTGTGTGCGGTTGATGGTCTGTGTGTGGTTAATGTAGGTCTGTGTGCGGTTGATGGTCTGTGTGTGGTTGATGGTCTGTGTGTGGTTGATGTAGGTCTGTGTGCGGTTGATGGTCTGTGTGTGGTTGATGTAGGTCTGTGTGTGGTTAATGTAGGTCTGTGTGCGGTTGATGGTCTGTGTGTGGTTGATGGTCTGTGTGTGGTTGATGGTCTGTGTGTGGTTGATGTAGGTCTGTGTGCGGTTGATGGTCTGTGTGTGGTTGATGTAGGTCTGTGTGTGGTTAATGTAGGTCTGTGTGCGGTTGATGGTCTGTGTGTGGTTGATGGTCTGTGTGTGGTTGATGTAGGTCTGTGTGCGGTGAACTCAGGGAGTGAACACTTTATGAACAAAGTTCGTAAAAGCTACATGAATCACCCTGACCAGGACTTTACAGCTCAGTTTCCATAGCAACTACTCTTTCTGCTCCATGACGTGCCAATGTTCAACACCCCGAGCCTGAGGCTCACCCGGCCTCTCTCTCTCTCTTTCTGTCCCGAGTTACTCTCCTGTCCTCTCTCATCACTCATTCTCCATCCCCTCATCCCCCCCCCCCCCAATGTGAGGAAGACTCTAGCTGCTGGCTGTGCGTTCCCTCCGCCCTCTCTCTTTCTCTCCATCACTCACTCATTTGTCCCCCCTGCATCCCTGTGGGAACCCTGAGTAGCCATGTAGTAGCTGTCCAGGGTGCTGGAGCTGGTGTTGTTTTCTCCCGCCTCAAAACTCTTCTCCTCCAGCGGTTTTCCGATCCAGGCTCCGTAGCCCTGCTGCCCCAGCGCCTGGAAGAACTGCGCTTTGGCCTGCTGGAAGGAGGTCGCTGCCATCTTGGCATGGGCGTACGAGGGCAGGGCTAGCAGGTCCGCCCGGCCGGAGCGACGGCAGACCTCATGGAACAGACGGAAAAGGTTGGACTTGGAGACGCGGGACACCTCCAGACGTTGACTACAGAGACAAAGAAAAGAGAGCGAACATCATGTATTGCTGTAGAAATCCGAGTCACGATTCAAACTTAAGTAAAATAGTCATTTGCATAGACAGTCGAGTCACATTATTATGACCACCAGCTAATATCCAGAGTAACCACCGTGTGCAGAACAGACGGCTAGCTAGACAGGCTGGGAGACTCAAGACTTGGTCATCTCTTCCAAACAATGAGGGACATTTCTAGCCGTGTGATTGTCGCATTGTCTTGCTGGAAGATCCCATCCATCCCAGAGAAGACAATCAGCATGTATGGGTGTACAGTGTCTTCTACATGGACGAGTTGGTCCAGAGGATGCCATGAAAACAATGAAAGTAGGAACTGGTCACAAAAATATCACCTGACTGTGTATACCATCAAGGCTCATTGTTTTGTGACAGATTTACAAGGATGTGTCAAAAATCATGGGACAGAAATTAGTCTCATGTAAGACCCCCTCTAGCCTGGTGGAGTACAGCACGTTGATGTGACAATGATTCCACAAGTGGACAGAAGATGTTGATAGCCACCCATAGCTCCATGACATTTGTAGGTACAAGGTTTAGGGTCCACCTTCCATCTTCCATAAATGCTTGATTGGGCTCATGCTGGGTGAACGTGGAGGCCACAACATTCATCTGACCTCTCCTGAACGCCACTCAAACCAATCCTGGACTTTCAGGGCCTGATGGCCGATTGGTGCATTATCTTGCTGGAACATCTTGTCAATGTGAGGATCACATGAATCCACGTCTGCAAATGATCGCAAAGCAGTGAAACATAGTAGGCACCTGTCAATAACTTGCTTGGGCAGACCAGTGTTTCAAAGCCATGCCATGAGAACACTCTCTTACACAAGTATGGAACCATCACCAGCCTCTATAGTGCCTGGTTGTCGGGTCCATGACTTCATGGGGTCTGTGACACATGAACCCTACCATCAACAACTGGTACCAGGGCCACAAGTTGCCAGTCCTCTAGGGTCTAGTTAGCAACCTCACAAGTCTATGGTGTGGCACTAGGTCCAGTAATGTGGTGGGCACTTTAGTGGGTCTTCTGCTCCCATATATGAGGAAAGTTAAAAACGCTGCACTGGCCGGCAGGACGTGTGTGGGGCCACTGAGTCACTTATCTGTTTGCATATAAAAGTCCAGCCAGACACCACCGGTCATGATCCTCAGGTACCTGTGGGTGACCACTGTGATGTCCAGTGGGGGTGGTAATGCTGTCTATGGGGTATTCACAGTACACACCTGACACTGTGGAGCGAGGAATGTTCAATGTCCACACAATATCAAATATGAACTAGCGGTTTGCCATATCATATCGTACACAATAATATCGCCAACATTTTTGAATATCGTAAACGATATTATAGCCTACAATATCGTGCCATATCACCCATCACTAATTATCACATCAGGGTACTACTTTTACTGTTTTTAGCAAAAACAGTATATAATTTCCCATTATATATCTACTAGAGACAGATTTTATCTATCCAGTATCATTCATTTTACTTCAGTCCTGGATATATGGAGATATTTGGAGTGCATTATTTAGTATCGTGACATTATGGATCATTAATTATTATATTTTTTAATATCTCAGTTAGGGGTGTGTCATATCGTATTGTATGCAATAATAAAATTTAATTTTCATTTTGTTGCAGTAGTGTATTCATGAAATATTTTTTTATGTTTTGTTATATCGCCAAGAGTATCGTTATTGCAAAAATACCATGAAATATCATGATATTACTGTAATATGAAACATCCCATATGTCTGGCGCTCACCATCACGCCTCGTTCGAACTCCCCAATAAATGCTGTCGCCTGGCATGCTGGCCAGAGTCCAACCTTACTCCCACTACCTCACCACTTATACAGGTGTGGGGGCTCCCAAGGCTACCCTTGAGCTAAATGCCACTTTATAGTCAGTGCACATACTGCAACGATCTAAGTTTTGGCACAGATAGTGTATAAACAGTGTATCAGTCCAGGCTGCTTTTGAGGCACAGTACAGGACAGCCAATCAGGAGAGAGCTCATTTATGTATATCAGGTGCAGTAACAAAAACAGCCGCGTAAACGATAGCGAAAGGTTGGAACTTCAGTGGGAGAAATCGAGCTTAAACCTGGAGCTCCAAATACTGGCATAATGCAGACAACTGAATGACTACAGTGGTCTACAGGTAGATGTACGTGAATGGGTCATTTTCTTTGACATCACAAAAACAAATGAATCCCAAACGGGCTACTTTTGCCATTTGGTTTATGTACATAGACTGTATGGACTGTATGGACCAGCATGCTTAGAATTATTTCACAAATATCTAACAATAGTCCTTATAGTATCAGTTACAGATGGACCGATCAGCGCCTTTGAGGCCGATTCCGATCGCCGATCACCTTTTAGCGTGTTCGGCCGATAGCCGATACCGATCGAGGGCGGGGCTAAATGCCACAGCAGGGCTACCTGTAGTTATTAGGGCAAACAAGCCATGAAACATGGTCTAAACTGGCTTATTACCATTTTTAACAAGCTCATGTGAAACAGTATTATATTTTTAACAAAATTAGCAGTAAATAAACAAAGTACATCAAACAAATATCCCCAAAACAATTATTAAATTTAGACCCTTCATTTAAAACGCAAAAAAGCGAATTAAATAAATACAGTAAAACCTGTCATTTTAAACGAAAAACTACAATCATTAAATGTAGATCTTGAATTGTAGCTGCTGTACTGTTCGTACCGGTCCGATCTGGTCTGTACAGTGTTCTGGGTTATTTGTTTTGTTGTGGCGCACTGCTTTAGTCAGGCTGTCGAAAATAGAAAAAGTATGTATTTCTAGTGGTTCAGATAGGAATTGCAAGGAACCTGGCCGGAGGAGGCTTCACGAAGGGGGTTTCAACGAAACGCTAGCTGTAAATACAGAAATTAGACTCATTTGTTTAACGCCATCAATCAGCTCTTGGGATCGGCTAAATTGGAATAATATCGGCTGATCGCATATTTTGATTAAAAATTGCCCGATACCGATACATAGCATACCTTTCTCTAGTATCAGTACATCACTTCAGCTATAGTTGTTATATCTCCAGTTTGCCTGTGTGGGCTGCTCTATAGCTGTGATTGGCTGGACTCTCACCTGTCCACCTTTCCTTTGGTTCCGTCCAGCACTTCAACGGTCAGCTTGTCTGGCAGGCTCCAGTTCACACTCGACTCTTTGGTCTTTCCCGTGTGACGTGTGGAGTCGTACACGCTCACTCGGCCCACCTGCGAAGACACAATAGCCAAGATCAAGACTTTGCTTTTAAAATCTTCTACAAACTTTTTCTTTCTCTAAAAAAGGATCCAGTGTTGGCGCTGACGGAGCTCTGTATGCGTCTGCTCGCCTCTACGTACCTCTGGATGGCAGAGAGTGAAGTTTGTAGGCAGACTTTTGCTGAATTCTGCATCTCTGGCCAACCGGCAGCACACGGCTCTGGTCAGGTGACCATGGCTGTACAGATAACCTGGGGAGACACAACACCACCAAACAGATTCAACCTAGGCTCAAAGTCTCACAGTGCAAAGCCTCTTCGGGCCCCACTGCTACACTGAACTCAATACTTCTTGTTGCTCGTTTCAGTCCAGCTTAACCAGACTTGGCGCACTAGGCCTTATCATTGGTTCTCGGGGGAAAGTCCTTGATGCTATTTTGGGGGCTGCTCCATTACTATATCAGCTCAAACTAAGTTAATTAGATGACATTAATAGCATAACCTGCCAAGAAGTTATTAGGCTTTTACAACATGAAAGGAGTAATAAGGAAAGCTGTTCATTAACCACAGTCTCAACCTTTAAGTCTAGACTGAAAACATATTTGTTTAGTTCAGCTTTTGGTCATTAATCTTCTCTTTTAGATAAAGGCAGGAGATCTGGGGGTTCTTGGACACAGAGGTTTATGGTAAACTGAGATGTTGGTGCTGTTGTTCCACCACTTTACTCGATCACACAGGTTTGTTGACGGTGGAGTGGGGGGTCCCAGTGTCTCAGGGTGGTCTCATGTCTATGTTATCTTCTGGTTCTCTTCTTTTAGTTTAGGCTCTTATAGTTAGATCTGCCGGAGTCGCCAGCCGCACTCTAAAATTCTGAATATTCACATTCTCTACATTCATACTCCCAAGCCCAACTAACTTTCTCTCTTTACTCTTCCTGAGGTAATGACTGTCCTCCCGTCTGTTAAACGCTGTTGAAGGACTGACCATCAGGGCCTCCTCCTCACCCATCGCCAGCCAGCTCTCCTGTCCATTTGTGCCAACTGCTACACCCTCAGTTACATCACTGTGCCATCCAGATGCACCAGCACTGAGATAGGATGGGACTGTTTCAGCTCACGCCCACTTTACATAAAGTCTTAGTCATAGACTGCCTCAGTCAGAGACTGCCTCAGTCAGAGACTGCCTCTATCTGTGCAGCTTCTAAAGCTTTGCTATCCAGATTTCAAACAGACTCTTTTCTTTTATATTTAGTTTATTAAACTGTAAATACTGTTTGACCAGAGGAGGATGGGTCTCTCCTTGTGAGTCTTGGTTGCTCCCAAGGTTTCTTCCTCCAGTCTGAGGAAGTTTTTCTTTGCCACTGTTGCCTCTGGCTTGCTCACTGGCGGTTATATGTTGTAACTGTCTGTTTTTAAAACTTCTGTAAAGCTGCTTTGTGACAACATTGTTGTAAAAAGTGCTACACAAATAAAATTGAATTGAATACTTTCAAATGCATAATTTCTTAACACAACATTCAAGTAACTATTAATGGGTCGTAGGTACTAAACTACTACACCTGTTACACATATACCACTGATACCAGTTCACTTTACTCTGTTAGCTCACTAGTCAGGATGCTTAAGGCTACACGGCCAAAAATATATTAAAAAAAAAAAACGTTTTCAGCCACACATGCTATTATGACCTCATGCAGATTCCTCAGAATTACTGTTTTGCACTGCAAACATCTGCTATAAACTATAAAAATGGGGTAGTTATAATAAAACATTACAAACGAGCAACTTAAACAAGTTACATTTGTTTTTACATTCAGTGAGAAGCAGCCCAAGCTCCTGGCTTGTAACTCAGAAGAGGGAGCCACTGGAACAGTAGTTCTATTGTTTATCATTTAAAAAATAAATACAGTGGCATAAGCCCCACTCAAGCCCAAGCTTCACTGAAGGTTTCAGTTTAAACTACATATATTTTTTTTAATTCAATGAGAAGCAGCTTAAGCTCCGAGCTTATAACTCACTCCCACACATTTACCAGGCTAAATATTCTCCACAAGAGGGAGCCACTGGAACAGTAGTTCTATTGTGCATCATTTTAAAAGAAAAATACAGTGGCATAAGCCCAACTTAAGCCTAAGCTTCACTGAAAGTTTCTGTTTAAACCATTTTATAACTCACTCCCACACATTGACCAGGCTGAATATTTTCCACAAGGGGGAGCCACTGAAGCACTCGTTTTATTGAGCCCAGTAGAACCTTGATTAAACAACACAGTTACCCCGGATGCTAACCTGCAACCAGCTGCAAATCCCAATTCGCTATTGTGCGACTGACGTCAGGAAAGAAATAAATATAGAAATTTTTTAGTTATTATGTTATCACTCTAAAAATAGGACAGGTTAGCAAAATCAGGTGGCAGCTACTGATGGCCGCCTGTTTGCTATATTTGCTCTCAGGTAACTCAAACTCTTACGTTCCACATAAACAGCTACGAATATGATTTTCTCAGGCAACGTTGTATTTATTATTTATTTATTTATTTATTTATTTTTTTTTAAGACTTGTTTTAAGACACTTGTGGGTTGGGCTGTATCTGTTACATTACCCAAGGTGATGGAGCTCAGGTAGACAGGGTGGAGGAAGTGGCTGAGCAGCGCCCCCTGCAGACCCAATACGTTCCAGCGCAGGATCTTGTCACTGCAGCTCATGGTCCTCAGTCGCTCTCCGTGCTGGATGCCGTCCCAGGTGGGCACAATGGCGCTCGACTCCACCGGAATAGTGCCCTCACCTAGGAGCGAGATACACAGACACTGGATTACAGCAACACTTACATTATATTTTCACTGTGCAGGGAATTGAATGTAGATCCAGCCATTCATCCAATATCTGCCGGTAGAAGAAACAAGAGAAGATGAGGTTGTTCAGCAGCAGCAAAAAGAAGCAGAAGAACCTTAAGCTGAAGCAGTAACAAATGAAGCAGCTGAAGAAGAAGAAGGAGAAGATAAGGACAAAACAGCTGGAGCGAATAAAACAGAGGGTGGACAAGAAGAAGGAGCAGCATGAGAAAAAGAAGCTGAAGAAGCAGCAGAAAAACAATAAGCTGAAGAAGCTGCAGAAGAACTAGAAGCTGAAGAAGCAGCAGAACAACAATAAGCTAAAGAAGCAGCAGAAGAACCAGAAGCAGAAGAAGCAGCAGAAGAACCAGAAAAAGCAGCAAAAGAACCAAAAGCAGAAGAAGCAGCAGAAGAACCAGTGGCAGAAGAAGCAGCAGAAGAACCAGAAGCAGAAGAAGCAGCAGAAGAACCAGAAGCAGAGGAAGCAGCAAAAGAACCTGAAGCAAAAGAAGCAGCAGAAGAAGCATAAGCTGAAGAACCAGAAGAAGAACCAGAAGCAGAAGAAGCAACAGAAGAAACATAAGCTGAAGAAGAACTAGAAGCTGAGGAAGCAGCAGAAGAACAATAAGCGGAAGAAGAACTAGAAGCTGTTGAAGCAGCAGAAGAGGCATAAGCTGAAGAAGCAGTAGAACCAGAAGCAGAACCTGTTCACTTTACTGCCATCAGGCAGGAGATTCCGCAGCATCCAGGCCAGAACAACCCGCCTACTGAACAGCTTCTACCCACAGGCTGTCAGACTTCTGAACAAACTGTGAGGCTGAAAGACCCCAATACCGTTCACTCCACCACTGCTACATTGTCCACTTTATATTATTTATTCTGATATCGCTGCTATGGACAATATCACTAAGTCACTTTAAATAGATATATCTTCTTAGAACCTGCCTATGCAAAAAATTTTCACATATGTCCTCCTGTATATCTTATGTATATATCTTGTGTATGTTTTGTATAGTCCTTTAAATATTTCAGTTATAACTATATGTATATTTTCTAGCTTATTTTTACTTTAATATTGTCTATTTATTGTATGTTTGCACTGTTTTACATTTATAATGCTGCCCTGCTGTAGAGTTTTATCTGAGCCTCACCCCAAGCATTTCAATGCATGTTATGTCCTACATGATGTGCAAATGACAAATAAACTTGAAACTTGAAACAGAAGAAGCAGTGGAGTAAGCATAAGCTGAAGAAGCAGCATAAGCTGAAGAAGCAGCAGGACAATAAGCTGAAGAAACATCAGAGAAACGATAAGTTAAAGAAGCAACAGAAGAACTAGAAGCAGAAGAAGCAGCAGCAGGAAAAGCAGAAGCAGAAGAAGCAGCAGAAGAAGCATACGCTGAAGAAGCAGCAGAAGAACTAGAAGCTGATGAAGCAGCAGAAGAGGCATAAGCTGAAGAAGCAGAAGAGAAACAACAAGTTAAAGAAGCAGCAGAAGAACTAGAAGCAGCAGAAGAACCAGAAGCTGAAGAAGCAGCAGAACAATAAACTGAAGAAGCAAAAGAACAATAAGCTGAAGAAGCTGAAGCCGAAAAAGAAGCAGAAGCAAAAAAGCAGCAAAAGGAGCAGCAGGAGATGAAGCAGGACCAAAACCAGAAGAAGACAAAGCAGAGGCAGAAGCAGAAGAAGCAGCTGAAGATCCAAAAAGAAGCAGAAGCTGAAGAAGCAGAAGAACCAGAAGCTGAGAGATGAAGAAAAAGCTGAAGATGAAGAGGATGAAGCAGGAGCACAACAGGCAGATAAAGCAGCAGCAGAAGATAAGGCTGAAGATGATATGAGGAAGAAGCAGCAGCAGAAGACAAGGATGAAGATAATATGAGGAAGAAGCAGCAGCAACACCGACAAAAGAAGCAAAAGGAAAGGAAAGGAAGAAGCAGCAGCAGAAGACAAGGATGAAGAAGCAGCAGCAGAAAGAAAAATGGAGGGAGAAGCTGTGAGTAATTCCGGGCCGGCAGAAGTTATAAAACTCCTCCACGAGTTATTTCAAGCCAGCAAAGTATGGAAAGTCATTTTTCTCTCTTAAAACATCAGTCAATACTCCAGAGCTCGTTTGATGGGGTGCGTCGGGTGATGGAATTAACTGGCCTGCTTTAGCTAAAGACCCGGGTCAGATTTATGACCTCGGTGCAAACGCGTCCGCCACTGAGAGGCACGCGGGGGCCTGAAACATTCATCTCGCCTCCTGCTATAGATTAATGTCTGTATATGTAACTGGATTAGAACTGATGTGGTGCCACTTACTTTCAAACAATTACGGGCTCTTTAATAGGCTCTGTATGAATGAGACGACCGTAACGGAGTGACTGGCTCACCGTTCTCCACTTTGGTCCTGAGCTTGCCCTGCTTAGCATTCTCAAACAGAGGCATGTGAGTCGAGCCCGTGATCTCCGCTGACTCGCTGCATGATTTATCAAAGAGCGCGCCGTCGCCACACGGAGCCGTACTGAAAGAGAGACGGACGAGAGAAACAAGTTACATATAACATATCATGCAAATAAGGGGTCGTTCAGTGTTTCATCCAATTCCTCTAATCCAATCAACTCTAATCAAACACTGTACTGCTCGTAATAAACTGTGTTCTGGTTCAGGTCTTCTTCCAATCTCTCCTTATATCATCATACATGAATACTGGAATGTAGCTGCTGTTCAGATTACATCAATTATATAATAATATATTACATTTTTATAATTGGAATTTAATTATAACCTTGGAATAGGTGTACAGCAAGATCATCACTGTGATATACTGGAACATAGCCTCGGCTCTGAAAGGATAAACTTGCTGCCCTAGTTATTAGTAATGATACACGCATGACGCCAGGTTTTCTAGAGTCAACTCTGACTCTCGATTAAGACAGCACCCAAGAGAGCACCAGAGCAAGCGATAAAGAGATTCATCCTCCCGTAATGGAGACCACCTAATTGTTTGAGTAGCTGATATAATGCAAATTTAGAACAGTCATACTCTTTAGTAGACCTACAGTCCACATACCAGTACCTCCCCCTGTTGATAACCAATCAGCTATACAAAGCAGCTGCTATCAGCCAATCAGCAGCCTGCTCACTGTATGTTTGGATACTTGGATCCAGCAATGGGCTTGAATGAAATTGCAGGAGAAAATACAGGTTTCAGATGAGGCTAAATTGCAGGAGTCCTCCAACCGGTGCTGTAGTGTCCATATGCCTGCGTGACGCATGTACAAGTGAAGGGGAGTATAGTTCTCACCACTATCAGGGTGGCACCTTCATTAAAAACAAAGTTGTGTTATGTTTGGATGTTGCTGGACCGGTGTGCATTGGCCTCAAGCATCATAGCAGCTCAGCAACATCTACATACACCATAGAACACGATCAATTTCAGCTTTTACTCATTTTACCCAGTTGCTCTCCTCCAGGATAAGTTGTTGGTACTTTAGCATCAACTAACTATTGTGTGAACTCATCCATTTCAGTTTGCCAATCACTCAACTTTCACTCTACCAAACAATAGTTTTATCATCTGAACTTGTTTCAACAGAACAGCATTTAGTCAGACTTCACTCTACTTTTAAAAATATTATATAAGAATCCAAACAGGTACTGGTGCTTTAGTTAGCCAGAATCAATTATGTTCTGAGTTGTTATTATCCTAGTTATGCTAACATCTAATGCTAACAAGCACCGATACTTTGGGAACTTAATATAAACTTAACTCAACTATGAATTTTACTTATGATTTACTTTTGATTTACTTAAAACAAATTAAAAGCTAAGCACCAGATAATATGTAAACGTCAAACACACAAATACAGTGGAATATGAGATTAATATGATGTAGATGGAGGAAAACAACGCTAGAAGTTGCACTTCTGTTGTTTTTGGCTGCAGTAATTGGATGTACAGTGGACCCCCATGCACAAACGACCCCAATACCTCTAAATATCCAGAAAGTGGACTACATCTATCAACTTTAAACAGGAACATTGGAAAGGACCGTCCTCTCACTCCGTCATCTGTAGATCATTTCACGTCTAAAGATTATCACAGCTAGGGGATGTAGGTATACACGATGACTGGATATTAAGACTGACGCTGTTCCAACAGTGTGGGCGTGTAAGGAAACCAGCGAGTGGTGTTCAAGACCCTCCTTGTACATGGAGGTAAACCAGGTAAGCTCAGTTACTGAGCCTGCTTTAGCTGATGTTAGCTAACATTAGCTTCACTTGCTAAGTTCAGTGGCTCAAGTTATGTAAGCTAACGTAGTTGAATTATGATTTATAGAGTCGTATGAGTGAGAGTTCCACTTTAATCATATTTACAGCAATAACTGTACCTCTATATCTGAGTTTAGCTGGTTGCTAGGCTGTTGTCATAAATAATGTTGGTTAATTAGCTAGATACTGTTTATGTTCAAGATGAGCTGCTGTTGTGGGTGTGGTTTGACTAAAAGTCTCAGGACTAAGTGATATGGTGGTCTATTTCTACATTACAGCTCTTTCAGATTCAAATTCAGAAATATCATCAGAATCTGAAGAAGCAGTGCTGGAAAATTCTCAGTCCCAGTCAGTCATAATGCTGTTGTCCACCAGTGACATCACATGGTAGCATTTGTTTTCCGTAAATTTTATTAAAATCATCTACTTTAAAGCAAATTAAGCAGCGAATTTCATTTTAAGTCATGTTTATATATTTTCAGTATCTAAAACCATGTGAAATCACCAGGGGTGTCCAAAAGTGGTGGCTAGCCTTTAAAAACACATGAAATAACACTAAATAGTATTTAACGCAATAAGGAGATGAAACAGACAGAAGCGGCTCCATCTTTAAAAGTTAAGCAAAAGAGAGGAGAGTCGGAGGACCCAGCTGTAGTGATCTGTAGCCCCCTAGACATTGAATCTCCTCTCGCATCTTCAAATACATCATCCTAAAGTATCTGCTGCTCTCTGTGCCAGATTTGCGGTGAGGGTGAGGTGGACAGAGCACGAGCCGTCAGTAAGCTCAGCATTTACTAGCTATGATCACAACACACCTCTCATTTAGTCAGAACGGAGCGCTTTCAGAAGCTGAACAGTTATTATTACTGGGTCACGATGATATACAGTGTATAGGGTTGGTGGGGGGGGGTCACACCCCACTGCCCAGGCCTATACTGCATGCTGGACTATAAGTTTGGCAAATCTAAATAACAACACATTAGACACCATAAAGTCTGAAATGACTGTCTTAATTTTTTAATTTTTAAAATTTTTAACTGTTTTTAAAATTAACTGTTTTTTAAGGGGGCAGGTAATAACCTGCCAAATTTTAGGGGGTTTTGGGGGGGTTGCTTTTTATACCACAGTAAGAAAAATAATATTCATGCTGTCACAGCCATAGCACAGACTTAACACATATTTGTGGATGCAGCATACATGTTTACGTACACACAACACTTTGCAATGTATTGCCAACCCATGTTGTGATCTCCACCACAGAGACCCCCCCTTTACAAACACCATCTGGGGGGATGGAACGTCACGGGTGTGGTTTTTAGCCTTGTCCTTCACGTACGGAGTTGGTCTGTGGTTCTCTGTATCTTTCAGTGCTCATGCACTACAGACATTGTGTGCGTGCTGGCGCGTGTCGTACCTGATGTACAGGTGGAAGGTGATGTCGGGCTTGATCTTAAGCATGTTGTCCTCGGCAACCTCAAATATGCTGTCCTCTGCAGGACTCTCCCAGTGCTTTATCAACTCGCTGTACAAAAAGCTGAGGGAGCAGGCGAGAGACAGACAGAGGGAGGGGGGAAAAAAAATAAAAAATAAAAAATCCAGATGAACAGCAGCGAGAGATGAAGGCGGACGAGAATATGAAGGCTTAACAGCTGAGGCTGCAGTGAATATAAATTTACTTCGCTCTTTAATATATTTATGAGAATGAAATAGGACTCCAATATTTTTTCGGAGGATGAGACGGAGAAAATGTATTCTGAAAGCGATACCGGATGAAGCCTCTCCTGGAGATGATTTCTGCGTGGCAGTCGTTAACCGTGTCCCCTTTAAGGCTCAGCTCCTCTCCTTTCACGCAGCGATTTCCTATAGTTGGAGAAAAACATATAAATATATACACACACGTCGAACTGTGACATATAACACATCATACTAATGAAGATTCATTCAGTGTTTCACCACATCACTCTAATTACTCCAATTTACTCTAATCAGACACGTTATTGCTTGTAATAAACTGTGTTCTGGTTCAGGTCTTCTTCCAATCTCTCCTTATATCATCATATATGAATAGCTACTGTTCAGATTACATCAATTATATTATATTATATTACATTATTTTAATTAATTATTTTACCCTCGTCTATGGTTGACCTTGGAGTAAGTGTACAGTAAGATTATCACTGTGATATACTGGAACATAGCCTCGGCTCTGAAAGGCTAAACTCGCTGCTCAACTAGTTATTATTAGTGATACACGACTATCACTAGTGGAATGGACTTAATTTTGCTCCGACACCGACAGCACCTAAATGGAGACCACACAATTATTGGAGTAGCTGATAAAATGCAAATTTAGAATAGTCATTCTCTTAGTACACCTATAGCCCACATACCAGTATGTATTACAGTCTTTTGGGGTGTATTTATTTATTTATTTATTTTTGTGTGTGTCCCAACTTTATTTTTCCCTGTACTGTTGGAGTCTGAGAAACTCCTCTTTTGGAGTCGACTCCTCATCACTAGTCTGTAGTAGGGGTGGGCGATATGGCCCTACAATAATATCACGATATTTCATGGTATTTTTGAGATTATTAGGGGTGTAAGAAAATATCGAATATTGGGATATTATGTTTGGTGATACTGTATCGATTCTCAAAAACACAGTATCGATACACAGATTCCTAGCAGGCAGTGAAACGTGTGTTGTGCTTAATCTTCAGACCACTAGATGGCAGTGTTGTAATCTATTTTCAGCTCCACTTCAACATTAACAAGCAGCACAAGGGTGGAATGCTATTGTAAACATTGGCAAACCTGTTTATACAGTGGTGTGTTTTTATAGTAGGATTTGAAAAATCACAGTATATCACTTTACTTGCAGTATCGCAATATATCGCGATATATTGAATCGTGTCAGCTGTATCACAATACGTACTGTTTCGCCAGGTTCTTGCCAATACACAACCCTAATAATTATACTCTTGGCGATATGACAAAACATTGAATTAAAAAAGAATATTTCAAGAATACACTACTGCAACAAAATGAAAATTAAATTGTATTATTGCATACGATATGATATGGCACACCCCTAACTGAGATATTAAAAAATATAATAATTTTCATCAGATTGTAACAGAAGTCAATGATCCAGAATGTCACCATACTAAATAATGCACTCCAAATATCTCCATATATCCAGGACTGAAGTAAAATGAATGATACTGGACAGATAAAATCTGTCTCTAGTAGATATATAATGGGTGATAGGGCATGATATTTCAGGGTATAATATCGTTCACGATACTCAAAAATGTTGGCAATATTATTGTGTACGATACGATAGGGGACACCCCTAGACCGCAGGACTATTTTTAAATGATGCTAGACCGACTGTGTTATATGCTTGTGCATGTTCAAGGTACACCAGGTAATAATGATACTAATGACACTAAAATAATAATAATACATAGGAATTGCCATTGACAGGCTAAAACAAGTAGTACTATGTTTGTGGTAGAACCAGTGACAGCTCGTATCTGTGTAATAAAAGCATTCGCATGCATCTGACTGCCTTAACTAATTTGAATGCTGAGCATTACTCTGCACTCTCCAGTCATGGCTGAATAGGCAGGACATTGAAAAGTGTGGGTTCACTTTATTAAAGATAATGCAGCTAAATGAATATACTGTCACGTAGGGCATCTTCAATAAACTCCACAGAGTCACAGGTCTGGTCTATAACTGGAATGTATTATTTGTTTAATACAAACCAGAAACAGTGAGGAGAAAACACAGCCTCGCTTAACTAGAGCTAGAAAACATCCACTTCTTAGCTAGAAGCTAAAAACATAGCGGCAATTTCCACCACCCCACCCGTAGTCAGTGCGGCTCACAGTCCTGGTTAGAAATCTTCACAAACATTTCTTCTTTCTTTAGCTCTAACTGAACTACACAAACGCAGCATGACGACTCTACAGTATGTAAAGCAGTAGCTATGTGTAAACAGGGGGTAACACTAGCCACCTCGTGGATCACAAACACAACATTGTATACATCTGAAGCAGCGTTTGCCGTAGCCGAGCAGCTGTGCAGCATCTGACCCGGTGTTGGGACAAACTGCTCCACCCGGTCTAAATGTCTTAGCGCATATTTATAGCTCTCTTCTATGAAACTCTTATAATTTGGCAACTTCTCCATCAACACTGACAACAACAAAATTCTAAATCAGGGGTTCAATTAGAGTTCAGTAAGGTCCAGATGGTGGAAATGTCTTCAGGCCAAGGTCTGGACCATCATCATTTCTAACGTGTGTTCTGAATCAGTGGTGTATCCTGTTTACTGAAGTAGTCTAGTATCAGCATCTTATACCATCAGATACTGAAACACCAACACATCACACATACCGTTCAGTATATTTCAGTACATTTACTGTTTAAATGCTGAACTGAATAAATTATTTATAAAACTAGATTTAACATCTTAACAGTTTATTTCTCTCTTGTATTCTTCTGTCAGACTTTCTCTTGTTTAGTGAGAGAAGTGAGCTCTTGGTTGTCCAGTCAGGACTTTAAACCTGGGCTGAAATGGTGTGAGGGCCATTCTTACACACATAAGAGATATACGTGGCTATTTTTGATTCTCCACGCTCTCAGAACATATGAGACATGTTTGTTTGGAGCTGGATGTGGGAAGAATATACATATACATATGTTTTTTGCTGCCGAGTTTCCTTTTTTTATATCACGTGATTGGTCTGTGAGTTTACTGCGTCGCAAAGACTAAAAACATCCCCCTGCTTACAATAAACACGGTCTAAACACTGTTTGGGTCTGCATTGGACAACGTCTGGGTCCGGACCAGGACCGCGGTCCACCTATCAGTGACCTCTGTTCTAAATGATACCCATCCGTAGATACGTTTTCAACTGTACCATCATCCATAATACATTCATCCAATCCCATGGAGCCAATCCCAGCATCATCGGGCGAAGGTGGGGTTCACCATGGACCCACTCAAGCACGGAGAGAACATGCACACTCCACACAGAACAGCCCGGACCCGGGAATCCAACCCAGATCATCTTACTGGGAGGTGACAGTGCTGAGCACTACACCACTGTATATTATCATCCATAATACAAATTTGAATAATGGAAATAAATAAATGAATAAAATAAAAATACAAAACGCACAGTTTTACTTGTGGTTTTGGAAAATAAATCTAATGGATGTACTGTAGAGACCGAGCCCCCTAGTTGCTGTGACCTCCAGGGTCTGAGGATTTCTCTGTAAAAGTACATTAAAAAAAATCAATCAACCAACAACCAACACATTGTGCAGAAAATCTGAAACATCTGTGGACTTGTCCTTTAAGACACTGAACGTCTGTAAGAAAACGTGTGCTTCAATTATATTAACACAAGAGGGCGCCAGATGGAGAACACTATAGGTTACACCATGTTATTTTTGTAAGACAGTCTTGTTTTAAAGGCGTATATACAGTCGTGTCTGAATACAAATGTAATTCTTTATGTAATTATGCAAACATAAATATATCTAAATATTCAAGAGAAATAACTGAACGGAATCGAATCTGATATGCGCCCCAAGGCAAGCCGCTATTCACCACAAACCAATAACCGCTGGAACATAGCTGCTTGAATTTTTGATGCCGGGGCCGAAAGTCTCTGAAGAAAAGGAGACAAATTACACTCTTAGCACACGAGCGTCAACCGCAGCCTGACGATTAGAGGAGTCGTAAATGTGATGCGATTGGATTACGATCCCATAATAACTGCAATAATACTGACATGTGGTGTTTTATATTGAAACAGAGAAAAGCCCGCCGGCCTGAATCACACCCTGCTGTCCCATCAGCGCAAACTCTCACGAGCTGAAGTGTGACCACACACAAAATCTCAGGCTTTACTGATTAAACAATTAAAGGAGGCTGGCAGTCGGAAGCGTCCACTCAGCGGAAGTTAACGGAGGCAGATGACTGTGTGTCGCCTGAATGCTCTACTGTGTATGATGCTGGTGTGTGTGAGCATGAAGTCAGCCCTGAGGCCAGTCATGACCTGGACTGTCAGTTAAGCTAGCACCATACTGCAGTAACACACACACACACACACACACACACACACACACACACACACACACACACACACACACACACACACACACACACACACACACACACACACAATGAGGTTTACAAGCACTATTTATTTTTCTATATTTCTTCTCCTTTATATTATTATACTATTATAATATTATCTCAGAACATGGTGGCACGGTGGTGTAGTGGTTAGTATGGTGGTGTAGTGGTTAGTAAGGTGGTGTAGTGGTCAGTATGGTGGTGTAGTGGTTAGTATGGTGGTGTAGTGGTTAGTATGGTGGTGTAGTGGTTAGTATGGTGGTGTAGTTGTTAGTATGGTGGTGTAGTGGTTAGTATGGTGGTGTAGTGGTTAGTATGGTGGTGTAGTGGTTAGTATGGTGGTGTAGTGGTTAGTACGGTGGTGTAGTGGTTAGTACGGTGGTGTAGTGGTTAGTATGGTGATGTAGTGGTTAGTACGGTGGTGTAGTGGTTAGTACGGTGGTGTAGTGGTTAGTACGGTGGTGTAGTGGTTAGTACGGTGGTGTAGTGGTTAGTATGGTGGTGTAGTGGTTAGTATGGTGGTGTAGTGGTTAGTATGATGGTGTAGTGGTTAGTATGGTGGTGTAGTGGTTAGTACGGTGGTGTAGTGGTTAGTATGGTGGTGTAGTGGTTAGTATGGTGGTGTAGTGGTTAGTATGGTGGTGTAGTGGTTAGTATGATGGTGTAGTGGTTAGTACGGTGGTGTAGTGGTTAGTACGGTGGTGTAGTGGTTAGTACGGTGGTGTAGTGGTTAGTACGGTGGTGTAGTGGTTAGTAAGGTGGTGTAGTGGTTAGTAAGGTGGTGTAGTGGTTAGTATGGTGGTGTAGTGGTTAGTATGGTGGTGTAGTGGTTAGTAAGGTGGTGTAGTGGTTAGTACGGTGGTGTAGTGGTTAGTACGGTGGTGTAGTGGTTAGTATGGTGGTGTAGTGGTTAGTATGGTGGTGTAGTGGTTAGTACGGTGGTGTAGTGGTTAGTATGGTGGTGTAGTGGTTAGTATGGTGGTGTAGTGGTTAGTATGATGGTGTAGTGGTTAGTATGGTGGTGTAGTGGTTAGTATGGTGGTGTAGTGGTTAGTAAGGTGGTGTAGTGGTTAGTACGGTGGTGTAGTGGTTAGTATGGTGGTGTAGTGGTTAGTACGGTGGTGTAGTGGTTAGTACGGTGGTGTAGTGGTTAGTATGGTGGTGTAGTGGTTAGTATGATGGTGTAGTGGTTAGTATGGTGGTGTAGTGGTTAGTATGGTGGTGTAGTGGTTAGTATGGTGGTGTAGTGGTTAGTATGATGGTGTAGTGGTTAGTATGGTGGTGTAGTGGTTAGTATGGTGGTGTAGTGGTTAGTATGATGGTGTAGTGGTTAGTAGGGTGATGTAGTGGTTAGTATGGTGGTGTAGTGGTTAGTATGGTGGTGTAGTGGTCAGTATGGTGGTGTAGTGGTTAGTACGGTGGTGTAGTGGTTAGTAGGGTGGTGTAGTGTTTAGTACGGTGGTGTAGTGGTTAGTATGGTGGTGTAGTGGTCAGTATGGTGGTGTAGTGGTTAGTACGGTGGTGTAGTGGTTAGTAGGGTGGTGTAGTGTTTAGTACGGTGGTGTAGTGGTCAGTATGGTGGTGTAGTGGTTAGTATGGTGGTGTAGTAGTTAGTATGGTGGTGTAGTGGTTAGTATGGTGGTGTAGTGGTTAGTATGGTGGTGTAGTGGTTAGTATGGTGGTGTAGTGGTTAGTATGATGGTGTAGTGGTTAGTAGGGTGATGTAGTGGTTAGTATGGTGGTGTAGTGGTTAGTATGGTGGTGTAGTGGTCAGTATGGTGGTGTAGTGGTTAGTACGGTGGTGTAGTGGTTAGTAGGGTGGTGTAGTGTTTAGTATGGTGGTGTAGTGGTCAGTATGGTGGTGTAGTGGTTAGCATTGTCTCCTCACAGTAAGATGATCTAGGTTGGATTCCCGGTCTGCGTGGTTCTGTGTGGAGTGTGTGTGATTGAGTGGGTTTCCTCCGGGTACTCCGGTTTCCTCCCACAGTCCAAACACATGGATGTTAGGTTGATCGCTCACTCTAAACTGGCCATAGGTATGAGTGTGTGCATGAGTGTGTGTTGGCCATGCAATGGACTGATGACCTGTCGCTGGGATGCCCCCCCAAAACTGTTATGCGGTTGTTGGAGGATTTGAATTCCTCAAAATATTTGTTCTAAGATCAAGAAATAAATTAACCAACAATTCTAAAATTGCTGCATGACATCGATTATTAAATCACATGCGGCCCGGCGGCGTACCTGTCCCGAGGCTGACAACTGTGCCCAGGCTGTCGCTTCCTCTCCTCATGATGATGGTGGCAAGGATTTTCCTACCCAGAAGGCTGTGCTGGATACGAGCGGTCAGTGCATTGAAACGCTGATGACTCAGCATGGCGATCTGATCATGCAGCGTGCTGCCCGATACTGGCAACTGCGAAACACACACAAACTTTTATTTAGAGCAAAAATAGAAAACCACTGTATATTCCACAAGACTGATATCTGCACCAATATTTGTATTTTGTAGTGTGCAGTGTGCTTGTGTGTCCTGATTAGATCTGTCTTCTCTGCTGGTAAGGTAGGCTTGAGTTTCCCAATTTACTTTGACTTAAACTGCTTGCTACAAGGTTGTTTTGCTGGTTCTAGAGCTAATTGCTAGTATGGTGTGGTTTCAGGTTAGCTCAAGGTGTGAACTGCTGGGAGTGGCCTTCTAGCCACTAGGCAGATATATTGAGGGGGTGTCTACAGCGACTTAAGAAACTAGACAGATCACTTTTCCTGTTCCATTTAATATCAACACAGAGGCGATGTCCTTCAAACTTGGCTAAGTATCTCTTTCTCTCATTCTACTACTTTACTCTCAAATTACTACACTGCTGCACTTGTGTTTTCCAGTACCTGTTCTCTCAGCCCACAGAACCAGACGAGCCCGTCGTCACCACAAGAAGCGCAATGCAAGGAATCTCATCCATCCCTCAAGGTCGTCACATTCTCAGACCAGGGTGATGGGTGGACTCTGGAATTGCCAATCTGCGGTTCGGAAGGCTGACTTCATCTCGGCCTTAGCATCTCACCATTCACTGCACTTCCTGGCTTTGACTGAGACCTGGATCAGCCCTGAGAACTCTGCGACTCCAGCAGCCCTATCCTCTGCCTTTAACTTCTCTCACTCTCCGAGACTGACTGGCAGGGGTGGTGGCACAGGTTTGCTCTTGGAAGTGGAACTTCACTCCACTTTCATTCTCCCATCTCTCTATTTCTTCCTTTGAATTTCATGCTGTAACTGTATCTTTCCCCACTAAACTGCATATCATTGTCATTTATCGCCCTCCTTCTCCTCTAGGTAACTTCATAGATGAGCTGGATGTTCTTCTGAGTCTCTTCCCCATTGATGGAACCCCACTCATTCTCCTTGGTGACTTTTCTTCCATCAAACAAGCTGCAGTCATCAGGTCTTGAACCGCTGCTGTCATCCTTCGACCTCGCACTCAACCAGACCCCTCCAACGCACAGAGCAGGCAACGTCCTAGACCTGATTTTCAGCAGACCTGTCCCGGCGCTGGATATGACAGTAAACCCCATACACTGCTCAGATCATCACTTTCTATCTTTCACACTCTCCCTCACTGCTCTCGCTGTCAATGCCTCTTCTTCAGGCTCGACGCAACCTGCACTCCATTTCTCACTCGTCTCTCGCTTCAACTGTCCTTACTACCCTTCCACATCCTGATTCTTTTCTTTCTCTTTCTTTGGATACAGCCACAGATACATTACTTTCTTCACTCTCATCTGCAGTTAACCTTCTGTGTCCTCTTTCCTCCAGGCCAGCTAGATCCTCTCCACCTGCCCCGTGGCTGACTGAAGTCCTACGCAGCAACCGGAGAGAGCTAAGGAAGGCAGAGAGGAAGTGGAGGAAGTCCCAGCTTGACCTCTGACCTACACTCCTACCAAGCTCTCCTCTACAAGTTCTCAACGGAGGTTACTGCTGCCAAGTCATCCTTCTACAAGGAGAAACTGGAAGCATCATCATCTGATCCACGCAAGCTCTTTAGTATTTTCTCCTCTCTTCTCAAACCCCCCTCTCCCCCACCACCCTCTTCCCTTACCCCAGAGGATTTTGTCACCTTCTTTGAGGAGAAGGTTAACAAAATCCGCCATTGGTTTACTCTTGCTCCACTTCCCTCACCAATACTCATCCTCTTCCCAATAATTCCTTAACATGCTTCTCTCCTCTTCCCACAGACAAGGTCCTACAGCTACTTAAATCCAGCAACCCAACCACCTGCCCACTGGATCCCATTCCATCCACACTCTTCCAGACAGTCTCCATGGATCTGCTGCCCTTCATCACATTCATCATAAACAGCTCCTTGTCATCAGGACGGGTCCCAGACGCATTCAAGACTGCCAGAGTGGTTCCAATTCTGACGAAGCCCACACTGGACAGCTCAGATGTCTGCAACTACCGGCCGGTATCACTCCTTTCTTTTCTATCAAAAATTCTTGAGCGTGCTGTTTATAACCAACTGTCTCTCTTTCTCACCCAGAACCTGCTCCAGGACCCCAACCAGTCCGGCTTCAAAACCAGCGCACTCACCAGAAACAGCCCTCATAGCGGTGACTGAGAAGCTCCAGACTGCAAGATCATCCAAACTGTCCATCGGTTGTGATCCTTCTGGACCTCTCTGCAGCTTTCGACACGGTGAACCACAAGATCCTTCTGTCCTTCCTCGCTGACTTGGGAATCACGGGCTCTGCATGGAAGTGGTTTGAGTCCTATCTAGAGGGGCGGTCTTACCAGGTAACATGGAGAGGGTCTACATCTGCTCCTTGCAGGCTCCTTACTGGTGTCCCTCAAGGCTCAGTGCTAGGTCCACTCCTCTTTTCACTCTACACCCGTTCTCTTGGTGATGTAATTACCTCTCATGGTTTCTCTTACCACTGCTATGCTGATGACACTCAACTAATGCTTTTCTTCCACCATCTGACACTCAGGTTTGCAGTCGTATCTCTGCATGTCTGACGACATCTCTTCATGGATGACAGCTCATCATCTGAAGCTCAATCCCAGCAAGACTGAGCTGCTGTTCATCCCTGGAACTACAGGTCCTCAGCAGGATCTTGCCATCTCATTCGAGAACTCTTTGATTGTTCCGTCTAAAGATGCAGAAACCTTGGTGTGGACTCTGGATGACCAGTTATCGTTCTCAGCCCATATTACGAACCTGACTCGGTCATGCAGATTACATTCTCCACAACATCAGACGCATCCGACCCTTCCTCTCTCAGGAGGCCTCCCAGGTGCTCGTCCAGTCTCTTGTCATTTCAAGGCTGGACTACTGCAACTCACTCCTGGCTGGTCTTCCTCTGCAGACCATCAGGCCCTTACAACTGATCCAGAATGCAGCAGCACGGCTCGTCTTCAATCTTCCCAAGTTCACTCATGTCACACCACTGCTGCGCTCCCTTCACTGGCTTCCTGTAGCTGCTCGCATTCAGTTTAAAGTTCTGATGCCTACAAAGCCAAGAATGGACCAGCTCCTCCTGACCTTATGGCAATGGTCAAAAGTCGAACCGCACCTCGAGCCCTTCGGGCTTCAAGTACGGCTCGGCTTGACCCGCCATCACTTAAGATTCATGGAAGACACGCAACAAAACGCTTCTCTGTCCTGGCACCCAGATGGTGGAACGAACTTCCACTGGCTGTCCGAACAGCAAACTCTCTCGCGGTCTTCAAACGCAGACTGAAGACCACCGTCTCTTTGTAAAGCACTTATAATCACTAATATACTAAAGTATGGTATAAACTGTAATTGCACTTTATCTTCTAGGAGCACTGGCTAAGTAATGCACTCGTACTGTATGTAGTCTTGTATTTGTTCTCTTCTCTGTAGGTGTTCCAGTCTTGCTAGGTATTGCATTGTCTTTTTTCTAGGTATCAGCACTGGCCCTGTGTTTATGGCAGTGTTTGAGTATAGAGTGGTTTGGACTTAATCCTGTTGTACTAGATAGAGATTCATACTCTAACCAACACTAAGCACTTTTGTAAGTCGCTCTGGATAAGAGCGTCTGCTAAATGCCGTAAATGTAAATGTAAATGAAGTCAATAAACAAATACACAACTCAGAAACCAGCTTCATAGACACTAATGGAACAAACCAGAATATCTTCTGAACAGCAGAGCTTAAGATTCATAACAAAGATGAGGGTTCAGTACATTATTATGTATTTGACTGCTCAGTACTTCATTAAGCTAAATCAAGATTTGCTGCTGAAGGAACTGAACACATTTATACAATGTCTGGGGCGTCCAGGAGAAATCTGGAACCTAACTTTCTTCTTCAAACTGGGGCACAGTATAGTCTCTATGGGTCATGAGGGGTTTTCTATTATCTGGTGAGAGAGATACAAACCTCAGGTGTGAGCTCTCCGGTGCGTGCTGCCTTTTCCGCCTCTCCTATGAGAACTCTGAGCGCTGCGTCGGCCGCCTCCTGCTTCCCCTGCTTCTTATTGCTGGCGCATACGGCAGGGAACCAGCGGCCTCCGAGTTTAGCCTGGTAGGTGAAGCTGAAAGAGAAAGGGTGAGCGGGAGAGAGAGCGTGAGACTAGGAAAGTATACGATTAGTGGACCCCCATATGTGACCTATTAGTGATCAGTAATTAAGATATGTGAACACAAGAGGGCGCCACAACGAGAACAATACTGCAGACTACATCAACACCACTCAAAGGGAGCTGTTAAAGACTTGTATGCACTAAAAAGGTGTACATCTCCAACAGCAACCAAATGGACGATGCAATATCGCTAGACTGGAGTGGAAAAAGAAGAAAACGACTGAAAAACTGTTCTACTGAGTTAAAGTCACTCTGGCTTAAGCTGGAACAGCTGAATGATAATAGCCATCAGCTAATTTACAAATGACTTAAAACACATTGCCTTACTTCCCATAATAATTAATATGACAAGCGATTCCGAACATTTAACCAGTAGAGGCTCCCATTGAGGGTGAGAGTACCGGGGTTCATGCGGCGGCCCCGTCTGGCCCACGAGGCGGATCTCCGCGGCGAACCCTCGCGAGCGAGCGTACTCCAGCAGTCCCGACACAGCGTTGTTGTTCAGGTGGTTGATGAGGTCACCCACTCCGGCCTCATGGGCAGCCTGCAGCTCTGCTGCCGTCAGCGGGGGCAGCGAGGGGCACGGGGGCAGCGCCGGGGGCATTTCGCTGTCGCAGTCACGAAGGCAGGTTTGTTGGGGCTGCAGGAGATAGAATTGCAGGGACTCAGACAAAGAATGACAGAGGGCAAAGAAGGAGATGGAGGAGTTGGTGAGGCTGCAACTGACCACTACTACTTCTGGAACATTCATTTACTGACAGTAATCTGACTGACGGGCAAACCCGCTTGTAATAAAACGGGGGCTGTGTTTTCAAATAACGAGCATCAGAATATGTGTGAGTTTACTGTGTTGTCCTATTTACCAGCCCAGTCTCATCACTCGAGTCCCGTTTCCAAAAATCACTCCGCTCTCGTTATCTGTACCTTGTTGAGTTGCAGTTGTCCGTCTGCCAACAGCCCCTTCACGGCTTCCTCTGCTGCCAGCTGCCGCGCTGCCTTCTTACTGGGTGCTGAGGCTTCTGGGAACAGACAGTCTCCGACCTTTACTCGGAACATGAACCTAATGTGGGGAGAGGGAAGGAGGACAAGAGCAGACAGAAGAACTGAGATCGCTCTTCCTCACTCAGTGATGCCTGATATAGACAAAACTCTAGTATTGCGGATTATATTACTGCGTACTATATTTAAAGACGCACTATATACAATTTCAATCCAATACTCCCTTCAAATTCAGCAAATATACCCTCATGGCATGTGCACGTCGAGGGTTGGTGGGTTAATTGTGGAAGCCAGGTTACGGATATTACACATTGTCAAGAAGGAGAGACGGCTGAGAAACAGTCAAAGAGTTGAAAAGCAGGAAAGGGAGGTAAAAACGTTTGTCTGGTAGTGTATCTAAAACGTTTTACTGGTAGTGTATCTAAAACGTTTTACTGGTAGTGTATCTAAAACGTTTGGCTGGTAGTGTATCTAAAACGTTTTACTGGTAGTGTATCTAAAACGTTTTACTGGTAGTGTATCTAAAACGTTTTACTGGTAGTGTATCTAAAACGTTTGGCTGGTAGTGTACTAAAACGTTTGGCTGGTAGTGTACTAAAACGTTCGTCTGGCAGTGTATCTAAAACGTTCGTCTGGCAGTGTATCTAAAATGTTTGACTGGTAGTGTACTAAAACGTTCGTCTGGCAGTGTATCTAAAATGTTTGACTGGTAGTGTACTAAAACGTTTGACTGGTAGTGTATCTAAAACGTTTGTCTGGTAGTGTATCTAAAACGTTCGTCTGGCAGTGTATCTAAAACGTTCGTCTGGCAGTGTATCTAAAACGTTCGTCTGGTAGTGTATCTAAAACGTTCGTCTGGTAGTGTATCTAAAACGTTTTACTGGTAGTGTACTAAAACGTTTTACTGGTAGTGTACTAAAACGTTTTACTGGTAGTGTATCTAAAACGTTTTACTGGTAGTGTACTAAAACGTTTGTCTGGTAGTGTATCTAAAACGTTTGGCTGGTAGTGTATCTAAAACGTTTGGCTGGTAGTGTATCTAAAACGTTTGGCTGGTAGTGTACTAAAACGTTTGGCTGGTAGTGTATCTAAAACGTTTGTCTGGTAGTGTATCTAAAACGTTTGTCTGGTAGTGTATCTAAAACGTTTGTCTGGTAGTGTATCTAAAACGTTTGGCTGGCAGTGTATCTAAAACGTTTGTCTGGCAGTGTATCTAAAACGTTTGTCTGGCAGTGTATCTAAAACGTTTGTCTGGCAGTGTATCTAAAACGTTTGACTGGTAGTGTATCTAAAACGTTTGTCTGGTAGTGTATCTAAAACGTTTGTCTGGTAGTGTATCTAAAACGTTTGACTGGTAGTGTACTAAAACGTTCGACTGGTAGTGTATCTAAAACGTTCGTCTGGCAGTGTATCTAAAACGTTCGTCTGGTAGTGTATCTAAAACGTTCGTCTGGTAGTGTATCTAAAACGTTTGTCTGGTAGTGTATCTAAAACGTTTGGCTGGTAGTGTATCTAAAACGTTCGTCTGGTAGTGTACTAAAACGTTTGACTGGTAGTGTATCTAAAACTTTTGACTGGTAGTGTACTAAAACGTTTGACTGGTACTGTTCAAGGAGCAAGGAGAGTTTGTTGTTTTGAATTGGATCTCACTACTCTTGCTTTTGTTGATTAATATGTCCATGCAAATTTAAATTGTTTTGTTGTACTGGTTTTCATTTTTTATAATCTCTAAGATTGTAGACTAAATACTGGACTGTTTTATTCCCCAAGACAGCGATTGTAACCATATGTCGGGTTTGTTAATTCAAATAAACAATAATTGTGTAATACAATGTGAAGTAGTGGGGTCTCTGAACACGACAATTGAACGGGCCACCCAAACTGCATACGATTACATGCAGCTTGCTATTTCAACTTCTAATGAACTTGTATTAAAATGTTCAAATTCACTTCCATTAATGTAAACCATTCTTGAAAAACAGCTGCTGTTTACACTGTGTTAAAATTTCACGATGAATAGACCAATGGCAGCGCTCCAGAACAGCTTTGAAAGCATTCTGGTTCCATCGACTTAGATTACAAGTAAAGACAGTGTTTGTCCTCTGCTGTAAAGTTGGTATGTTGAAGATACGTTTTTGTCTGGACGGCGGTGACATACACTCCGTGTACACCAGTTCAGCTCCGCCCTTTCAGGTTGAAGTTATTGCTTTTTGAGTGAGACACTCTGAAGGGCAACCAATCAAAACAGAGCTTCTTTCTATACAGCAGCCTTGTAAGAAACGTTTTCAAACCAGCCTGCTTCATTTTAAAACAAAAAAAAGAAACCTAGACCTTTTAAATAAATAAATACTAATAATTCTAGATCTAACTGACGTGTCGCCGCAGCAGCAATTTAAAAGGCGTGCTGAGAGAGTCCTTCACCATGGCACTGCGGAGACTTGCAAAATGCTTTTCCACACCGTCAGACATGATTTTTGGTAGCATGCGCACACACGCTAACCCTGGCGAGGGTTCAGCGCGCTCCAGAACATCATCCTGAAGGGAGAGAGTGCCTGGAGAGACGGGCATTAGCGGAAGAGGGAGGGAGAGGGCGAGGGACAGGACAAACAAAAGAGAGAGAGATGGATAGGGAGGGACAGAGGGGCCGAGAATAGCTCCACCAAAAAACCAGACAGGATAACAAGTTCAGCGAGAAAGGAGAGAGCGGAGGACGGGCTAGAGTAGCGTTCCACCTGAGTGGCTGGGGTTATGGTCAGCGCTGGGTTTAGGAGTGTTGGGTTACAGTACGGCCGGTGTGAGGTACTACTTAAAGGAGCCTCTAAGTGTAGTAATACGATGCCGTGGACGAGCGTGCGCATGTGTTACCGCGGGTCGTGTGGCGGTCCTTCTTGTCCCGTATTGATGAACTCGATGCTGTTGCCGCTGCGCTGGCTGTGCTCCATCAGAACAGAAACCGGGTTCTTTCCTCCCGGGAGCGAGCGGGCCAGCGGCTTCGGCGGCCCCTCCAAGCTCTCCTGTACCAACAGAGCACAAAGGATCAGTGAGGAAGCGTCCAAAGCGAAAGACAAGCCAAACACTGGGACACAAATTCACTCAAAACTAAAACTATTTGGTTTTCTCTTCTACTTATTACACTTACAGCTAAAAACATTAGCGGCAGCCATTCTTAAGCCTTAACAGGACTCTACGGTGTCAGAAACCACATGATCAAGACTGAAGTTTACTGTTACTCTGGTGTGATCTGCAGTAATCTGTAGTGCAATGTTATATTTCTTAGTCACCAGCATTATTTGATAATCGCTCACCACAACAACTGCCACGCACTCTGCAAATACACTCACTGAGCACTTTATTATAAACACTAAGCATAGCCCTTTTGTTCAGATTCACATACTACACAGGATCAATTCATACGTCTACAATTACAGACTGTAGTCCATCTGTTGTCTCTGAATACTTTGATACCCAGTTACTTAAAGGCTAAGCACCAGCTAATATGAAAATATCAAACACATAACTATACTGGAGTTTGAGTTCCTAACTTGTGATAATTAAAAGTCAGAAAACGTTTTAGGAATACGGCTTAAAAGACTGTTTAGCTCCGTCCACTGTTCAGAAACTGCCATAGGCATCATGTGTGTGAAGTAGATGGTGAACAACAACGCTAGAAGATGTACTTACGGTAATACACAATGACAGAAAGCTGTTGTTGTTTCTGGCTGCAGTAATTGGATGTATAGTGGGACCCCCGTGCACAAACAGCCCAAAGACCCCAAAATATCCAGAAAGTGGACTACATCTATCAACTTTAAACAGGTACATTGGAAAGGACCGCCCTCTCACGTAGGCTTACACGACAACTGGATCTTAAGACTGACGCTGTTCCAATAGGGACGTGTAAGGAAATTAGTGAGAGGTGTTCAAGACCCTCCGTGTACGTGGAGGTAAACCAGGTAAGCTCAGTTACTGAGCCTGCTTTAGCTGATGTTAGCTAACATTAGCTTCACTTGCTAAGTTCAGTGGCTCAAGTTATGCTAAGCTAACGTAGTTGAATTATGATTTATAGAGTCGTATGAGTGAGAGTTCCACTTTAATCATATTCTACAACAATAACTGTACCTCCATATGTGAGTTCAGCTGGTTGCTAGGCTGTTGTCATGAATACTGTTGGTTATTTAGCTAAATACTGTTTACACTCAGGATGAGCTGCTGTTGTGGGTGTGGTTTGACTAAAAGTCTCAGGACTAAGTGATATGGTGGTCTATTTCTACATTACAGCTCTTTCAGATTCAAATTCAGAAATATCATCAGAATCTGAAGCAGCAGCTCTGGAACGTTCTCAGTCCCAGTCAGTCATTGTACTGCAGCGCTGTTCACTGTTGTCCACCAGTGATGATGCTCGGGTTTTTCCGTCAATTCAAATGAAATCATCTATTTTAGAGCAAATTTTAAGTCATTTTTATATATTATCAGTATCTAAAACCATATGAAATCACCAGGGCTGTCCACATGTGGTGTGTAGCCTTTAATGGTCGGGACCCCCCACAGGACCACCACAGAGAAGGTACTATTTAGGTGGTGGGTCATTTTCATGGATCAGACACAGCAGTGCTGCTGTAGTTTGCACTGTCCCCTCTATTAGACATTCCTACTTAAAAGTAGGTCGTCCTTAAAGTCACAGACAAAAGCTCATCTGCTGCTCCACAGCTTGTGTTGGTCATCCTCTAGTCCTTCATCAGTGGGTTAGAGCACCAGCACAACACACACCAATACACCAACACACCATAACCATGTCAGTGTCACTGCAGTGTTAAGAATGACCCAGAGTGGTGGTTCTGTAGGGGGTCTGATCATTAAAGAACAGGGTAACAGTGTACAGAGAATCAGACAAACTAGTCTGTAACTGTAGAACTACAAACTGCTCCTATATGGTCAGTGAAGCTGATAAAATGGGTAAAACCGTTGACCAATAGAATGAGAAGCTCTGGAGTACACAACCTAAAGTCACCATGCCTGATGCCAAGTGTCAGATAGAGGGATATAAAGGCTCCCCGCCAGGTTTGGGTACCACTGAATATCTTCTGAAGGCAGAACTAATCAGTATCTGACCTTAAATGTGTATTTAATAAAGTGCCCCATGAGCGTACATCACATAGCTATCAGAATCCCTGCGGCCAACCAATCCCGGTACCCAGCCATTGATCTATAGACCAATATATACCACCAAACTAGCATTAGTGCAACTCTCGTCTCAGTTGTCGAATTAAAACGCTAAAAAATAAATAAATAAGTCGCAGTAGTATCTTTGAACGCCCCCAATTTTTACTTTCAGCCCAAAAAGGAAGCTATACCGAGCTCAAGTTTTTAGAAGGTCAAGTAGCTCTACACTATCACCTCAATGGAGACTTCAAACCACAAACTCGTACTGTAAATACTAGGACCAATACCACTTTTTCCTTACCGATACCAATACCGATACCAGCTTTTCAGGTATCTGCCGATACAGAGTACCGATACTGATACCAACTCTGACTTAAATGCTCGATATCCGGATGCAGGTGATGCTAATATCCTGATTTTTATAGTGTTCCACTTTTTAAATGTTGTATTTTTAATGTCTTACTCTGAATAAGATATAATAACCTTGAAACACCATTTACTGGTTGAGTAACTGCACACGTGCAGCCATTTAGTCAATAAGCTTCATGGTATCGGTGCTCTTAACTGCCGATACCGATACTGTGTGTAAGTGCCAGTATCGGCGCCGATACGGTACAATGCTATAGCTACAAGGAAATATTCTGGCCAGACTGACTCTGGTGGTAACCTCATAGCCTTGCAGCTCTACCTCAAAACAGAACACCCAAACTTCAAACATTAAGGTCCTGACTGATTACCTACATTCGGGATAATGAGAAAAGCTTATTCTTGGACAAACCATTGCTTTAACTCTACCCCACCACTAAGATACATCACAAACACATGTAGGAAAAATAACTCACAAAAGTATCCTCCGCAAAATCATTCGATTCTGCTGTCGTCATAGCGGACTGCTCTTCTTCCTCCTCTTCTCCCTCAGTCCCCTCCATCTCTTTGGAGAGAAGCCGCAGGGTCAGTGCTGCAGCGTCTTTCTTTGCCACTTTCTTGTTCGAGGCTTCGGCCACTGGGAATCTGCGTCCATTAAGCATCACCTGCATCCGGAACCTGAGAGTGGTGCAACGATAAAGACAAACGTGCAACTGATTACAGTAACATGATCTCATAAAATCTAAGGTTTGAGATGCATCGAAATCCAAACCACCCACATTGCAAATGTAGCCTACCTGGGGTCATGAGAGGGTCCTGACTGGTCCAGCAGGAGGAATTCGCAGTTGTGGCCTAGGTACTGCGCATACTCCATCAGCCCACTGACTGGGTTTTTGCTGCGGGCCTCCCTCAGCTTCTGCAATTTGCTGGCCTCGGGACTCAGAGCTGGAGGCGGGGGTGCGGCCAGCGACACGGCCACCTCCGTCCGGATGGTGTTCAGGTACTCTGGGATGTCATCGGATGCCCACTGCGACTGTCCAGCACCGTTTCTGTCCTCCCCCTGGTAGTATGATGGGCGATTTGCAGGGCGAGGGTAGGAAACACAACTGCGGGACGAGAGTTCGCTGGGGTCTGGGGGAATTTGCTCAAGGCCGGGCAGGGTATCCATGTCTACGCACGACTGCTGTCCAAGCGTTCCATTCCCCAAGACGGCCTCTTTGCCCTCCTCCATAGAAACGGGGAGCTCACCAACATCTGAAGTAATTAGGGGCGTTGGTTGAGCCATCTCCTCTTTCTTTGCGGCAGCAGCAGCCTTCCGCTGCCGGTCCATCTTTTCACGTCGGTGGGCGGTCAGCTCCCAAGATGGCGGTGTATGGCTTGTGTCACGACTGAGTTCACCCTGTTTCTCCATGGCGTAGAGCGTAGGATTGACCTGCTTGGCGTTCCGCATGCCCAGGTTTTTGGAGATCAGCAATGCATTGGCCTTGCCTGCCTCATAGAGGTACTGTAGGATCAGCTCTTTATTATCTTTCGCTTCCATTGTGGCGACCACACCTGCTGCCTGCGCAGTGCACGAAAATGTCTCTCGCTCCTGGTCAGAGCCCAACACTTCCAAAGAGTTCTCAGTGTCCTCAGAGTCCTCGCTGGAACTACCACTGGCCTCTAAAGAAGCTGTGGCCTCACAGTGCGAGTTGTCGTCGTCGTCGTCGCTGTCTGGCTTTCTTACTCTGCTATCGTCCTGCTCTTGCTGCAGGGATGCTTCCTGAGCAACTCCTTTATCGGATTTGACCGTGTACTGCGGCCTGTGGATTACTGTTGAGGTTTGAGTGTCACCTTCTGTCCGAAGTCTCCAAAGAGGGGGAGTCTCTCCTTGCTTAACGGCTTGGTGTAAATTATGTAATGTGTACAGGGCTTGATTAACAATCTTCTTAGGCAAATGAAGCTTCTTGGCCAAGACTCTGGCCTGGATGGTCTCGCCTGGCCCAAGTGATGCCAAAACACTGAGGATCTGCTTCTGGATTTCAGGAGTCAACTGAAGGGAATATCTAGCTGTGGAGAGTGAGCTGGAAGCCCTACTTCCAGAACTACTACAGGATGAAACAGACTCAAAGATATATGGCTGTGCGGAGCGGTTCTTCTCTAGTGACAGACTATGGAAGCCTGCAGACAGCGAGGAGATGTTACTGTCTACCCGGGTGTCCCAGTAACTTTTAACGCACTGATTTTGATAATGCTGGCCTTTGGGGCGCTCCCACCCAGATGGCTTCTTGGCACCAGGAGGGTACCCGATTTGCGGCCCCTTTTCCCAATTCGGCCTGTCCCGGCTATAGGCCCCTCTTTTTGCGTAGTTGGAACTGTGATGTCCGGTTTGATGCTGGTGACTCCCGCTGGAGTTTGGGGGCTCCCCCCGTTGGGGTGCCCTGAACCTTGGGGCGTGGACGCTCTGCCCCCTAAGGAACAAAATCTGCTGCTGGTGAAAGTCTATCACGTCGTTGCTACGTTCTACTCCATTCGGGGAAAAGCTGTGAGGGTTGGCTTGAGAAATTCCAGGCAAAGGAGGAGTAGGAAGGATAGGGCCACGGGGAGAAGTTCCAGGCGAGATCGGGTACGAGTAAAGGGGAGGACGCTGAAACCTACCAAAACCGGAGTTGGGACTTGGGGTACGAGGGGTCCTGGGGTAAGTCTGGAAGGCGTGGGAGGAGAACCCTGATCTGGACTTTCCTTGATTGGGTGGGAGGGAGAATTGCTGGTGCTCTTTGGAAGGCCCTCCTCTACCTCTGCTCATAGCGCAGGGGTGGAGGGCAAGGAGGGTACAGGGCACTGTCACTGACTGAGAGGACGGATGTAAAAACAAGGACCAATTGAACAAATCAACTGAGGTATTATCCGGTTATGCTGGCGGAGCTTCAGGTTCACCTGGTAAAGGAAACAAACAAACGAGAGAAGTGGAAATGAGAAGATATCAAAAAGAAAGAGGGATAATTATCATTTGTGTTTATTTTTTAAAGGGAAAATATATCAGGCATATGAGCAGATGAGCGAGAGCAGGGTACACATTTCAAGCACTCAGACTAGACTACTGTAACTAAATAACTTGGTAAAAGGCTCCTCGATCAATTATTCATATTTGTTGTGACACAGACGATTTATTCCTGGCTTAGCAAGTAATATGCCGATCCTCTCGGGGAGGGAAAAGTGAGACAGGACATCAGAAGAAGAAGAAAAAAAAAAAAACAAACAACAGGGAACTGGAGAGACAAGGACGCACTCAAGGACAATGTGCTCCGCTTTAAAACACAGACACAATAGAACATAAGTCCAACTATCACTTTCCATTCTCTTAGCAGCTGTTGTATATCTGTTCTTTGTTTTTGACACATAATAATAACACTCTCTACAGCCAGAGTGTGGTCTGGGCGTCGTGGGCTACTGTAACAACACTGCGGCTCTACGCGGCAGCCTCTGCTGTAAGACGACCCGCTTCTATGTAGACAGGAATGAGTCTAATGATTCTAAACCAATGAAAACACAATGATTTGTTGTTACAGATAATTATACACTAATAAAAACAGTGTTGTATAATGTATTCTATTTCTGCTAATCGATTAGCTTACTTTTACACACCGCTCCTTTAAGTGTAAAGAGGCCAAATCATTTATTACAACTTAGGGATGCACCGATACCACTTTTTCCTTACCGATACCAATACTGATACCAGCTTTTCAGGTATCTGCTGATACAGATTACCGATACTGATACCAACTCTGACTTAAATGCTCAATATATGGCTATAAATCCTGATATTTATAGTGTTCTACTTTTTATATGCTGTATTTTTATGTCTTATCCTGAATAAGATATAATAACCTTGAAAGAACATCATTTACTGGTTGAGTAACTGCACATTAAAATGTTTCAGAGCTATGAAAAAATAAAAATTGTCACAATGCAGAAACACGTGCAGCCATTTAGTCAGTAAGCTTCATGGTATCGGCGCTCTCTATTGCTGATACCGATACTGTATCGGTACAACACTATTACAAATCATTTAAAGGCTAAGCACTAAGCACTAAGCACTAAGTTTGAGATCCTAACTTGTGATTATTAAAAGTCAGAAAACAGAATACGGCTTAAAAGACTCTTTAGCGACACCTGCTGTTTGGAACCTGCTGTAGACGTTATGCATGTGATGTAGATGGTGGACAACAGCGCCAGAAGATGTATTTCTAATGCTGTGTTACCATGGCGCTGTTTAGTGTTGATGTCACACGGTATCGTTTAGGAATTTGTGTAGCGAGCTCGGGTTTTTCCGTCAATTTAATTAAAATCTATTTTAAAGCAAATTAGACATGAATCTCATTTTAAGTCGTGTTTATATATCTTCAGTGTCTAAAACAATGTGAAAACAGCGAGGGTGTCCATACGCGGTGCTTAGACTTAGACTTTAACAGGAAAGTGAAAGCAAGTTTGGGAATTTTGAGCCCTCCCTGGTGGAAGTGTTTAATCACACAAAACAGGAAACAGTACTGACGATTGTGTTACAGATTAGGTCCGGGTGATGTAATCTGATATCGGTGATGACCGCCACATAACCCGAAGCCATATTGGCGTTAAGCAATAACGTGGGGGTGAAGAACTGTGACACCTGCTGCTTCAAGACTTTATGAAACGTTCTGAAATCGGAAATACGGACAGGCTGCAGAAAGTGGAGATGCGATGACGCCCGACTACGAGGGCCAGTTGTGTCACATCACGACAACGTTTAAAAACAAGCGTTCCTTTCAGAAGCACTGCAGTCCAGGGAGAAGATCTCAGTAGGTGAAAGACACACACGTTTTTTATAACTTAATATTAGAGATGGACAGATAAGCGTTTTTGAGGCCGATTCCGATCGCCGATCACCTTCCAGCGCGATTGGCCAATAGCCAATATTGATCGAGGGCGCCACAGCAGGGCTACATATTATTAGCACAAGCAAGTCATGAAACATGGTCTAAACTGGTTTATTACCATTTTTAAGGAGCTCGTGTGAAACAGTATAATATTTGTAACTAAATTAGAAGTTAGTCTATGTGGGAGTAAACTGCTTGATAAGCTCCAGAATAGCCACATCTGAAAAGTATCTCTACTAGGAACAGCAGAGCGTAGATCCAGGTGGAATATTAAGCAGCAGAGTGAACACAGCCGAGAAGAGCTGCTTATCTAGAACTTTAAACTCAATCACTCTGGCTGTGGTTCCTTTAGCTTTCTGGCTGTTGCTGCTGCTGTACTCTTCGTACCGGTCAGATCTGGTCTGCATGGTGTTCTGGGTTATTTGTTTTGTGCTAGCTGTGCGTGCTAGCTCTGTATTCAGCCGTGTGCAGTGTCGTATCAGATTATTAGTGTTAAATGTCTTTGTTTTGGTTCCCCAACCAAACTGATTTTACTAATTTTACAGATGTTATAAACTGCCCTGGATGGATTTCCACCTAGTGGTTCAGATAGGAATTGCAGGGACCTGGTCGTAGGGGGTTTCACGCAGGGCTCCTCTTCCTGGATGAAACGCTAGCTGGAAATACAGAAATTAGTTTACCGCCATCGATTGGTTCTTGAGATCGGCTAAATTGGAGAAATATCAGCCGATCACATATTTTGATTAAAAATCGTCCGATACCGATACCTGGCCGATCAATCCTTCCATCTCTACTTAATACACTAATAATAACGGCCCAGCTGTTGAAAGCGCTCCATTCTGACTGAAAGCGAGTGAAAGTGCACTGTGACCATCGTGAACTACTCTGTTGATACTTTTTCACACTAGTGAACGCTGAGCTTACTGGAGGTTGGCTCGCACTCTGTCTGCTTCAACGTGACTGCAACGTGTATCTAGATATGCGAGCTGAGATTCTGTGTCTGGGAGCTACAGATCGCTACAGCTGGTCCTATGACTCTCCTCTGTCATTTAAAGATATAAATATGGAGCCACTTCTGTCTGTTTGTCTCCTTATTCTGTTAAATATTGCTTAGTACTATTTAATATGTTTCTGAACAAAGGAGTAACACTGAACAAGTAAAATTCATACGTACGTTTATTACGTACCCAAATACCACCCCAAAAAAGGGGAGGGGCTGATTATTCAGATTTTTTAATAAGATAATATTCTGATAATAAATTCTTAATACGGCCCAGGCCTAGCGCAGATTCCAACAAGTGAATAAATCTGATGATTGCAAGTGTGTTGAAGGAGAACTCAAACCCAAGTCAAACCTTCGCCACAAGTGAATGCTCTACTGCTATCATAATGTTATATATACAATTTAAATTACATAGCATATAACACTGATCTTCATGTGAGACCAATACAGAGCTGGAATAGGGGTGTGGCACATCGTATCGTACACAATAATATCGCCAAGATTTTTGAATATATCGTGAAATAATCCATAATTATCACATCAGGGTAATACTTTTTACTGTTTTTAGCAAAAGATACATTCTCACTTTCCTCATTTCCCATTATATATCTACTAGAGTATCTACCAGTATCATTCACTTTACTTCAGTCCTGGATATATGGAGATATTTAGAGTGTATTATTTAGTATCATGACATTCTGGACCATTAACTTCTGTAACAATCTGATGAAAATTTTTGTATTTTTTAATATCTCAGTTAGGGGTGTGTCATATCGTATGGTGTGTAATAATAAAATTGTAATAATAAAATTTTCATTTTGTTGCAGTAGTGTGTTCTTAAATTTTTTTCTTAAATTCAATGTTTTGTCATATCGCCAAGAGTATCATTTTCGCAAAATACCCTGAAATATTGTGATATTATTGTAAGGCCATATCGCCCACCCCTCAGCTGGAGCTTCTCTTTAAGCCTGTATCTTCTCGGCTACATTCACGTTACTAGACTGAAGCTGCACAATTTGAGTTTTGTGATATTTCAGAGCTGATTAGACACGGAAAGCTGATCTGTTTAAAGCTGATCCTTCCAAATAAGAGCGGTCAGATTCGAATTATTTTTTCCATTCAGCATTAACGTGCATAACATGAAGCTACTGCCAGTAAATGACATCAATGTATGTGACCCTTCTCTATCTATGCCTGAATAACGAGCAGCTGAAAGCTTTTCAGAGCAAATTAGCTTCGTGAGAAAGTTCTGCTGGACAGTTTGTCGTCAATGACGGACATAGTTCATTTAGTAACATCACTGATTAGGATTAGGCTTGTTCATGTTAACCCTTTGATGCACAACCTGGGTCAAAGGTCACCCGACTGAGATTTTACTATATCTTTGCTATAAATTAATTACACCATTCATTTTTGGTCATGAAAAGTAAATAAATAAGAAGTAAAATAAAGATTTATGGTCAAAAAACAAGATTTTTAATTAACACTTGGAACATTAAATAATGAAATAAACTGATTTCAGTAGATATGCCAAAGAGATGCTCCGAAGTACATACAATAACATAGGAAATGAATGCGGATCAAGTTTGACCCATGCTGTACGTTAGAAGGGGTTTGCTTAGCCTGTGCATCAAGTGTAGGTTTGCTTACCTACACATAAGTGAACCAACTTGTTTAAGAAAGATCCAACCCTGGCCAGCAAGCGGTCTTGCAATGTGAATGTAGCCTAAATGAACAGGATTTTCAGTGCTGAGAGCCCCCCCCAGTTAAATTTCCCAGATATGGAGGGTCCCATATCCACCACCCCTACATTCACCTAAAAACATTCACTGGCACAATATCACACGCACGTCCTCCTTCCCCGCTAGAGCTGACTTCATGGGAAGTGACAGCAGAACAGTGCCCTGAGAGTCGCCATCCCTCAGTGACTCACATGGACCCGAATACAGAGACACTAACACTTAACTGCTAAAAGAACAACTCAACTCTAAAAAATGGGGACAAATCCCACCCCCCTCACCCCACTCTGCCCCAAACTTAACACCCCTGGCTTAAACCTGAGAAGAGAATGAGCTTCCGTCCTTCGTCTACAGGTGCTTCACTGGCGAACACTAGAGAGACCGATACGGAATCTACCTCAGTCACTTTTCTTTTCACTGCCTCCAGCACACCCTTCATAAACAGACTGCTGTAAAGGATGGAGCTGGTTTTAACCACTGCACAAGCTGGAGCACTGAGCCAAAGTTGGGAACGGTATAGTAGGGCGGCAACTAACGATTAGTTTCCTAATCCATTAATCTAACAGCTCTTTTTTTCGATTGGTCTAATGACTATCTTTTAGATTACTCTAATATGAGTGTGTTAGGAATTTTTTTTTTTATTTTGTTATGGATGTGTAACCATTTACATTGTGGGAAAGTTTTATGATGAATGGACCACTAGAAATGCTTTAAAATAGCTCAGAAAAAAAAAATTCTGGTTCCACTGACTCCAAGACAGCTTTTCTCCTCTCCTGTAAAGTTGCCATTTTGGAGTTTTTTTATTGGACAGCAATGATAGATATGTATTGAAGGGTATCTTAGACTCACATGATCTATAAATGGTTAAGGACTTAAAGTCTACGCTCTGACTCGTCTTTTAGAGGCCCAAAGGCAACTAGCCTACACACCTCACGCTAGGGCTGGCTGATAAAACGATAACAATAATTAACGGGAAATAACGTTTCCTCGATAGAACTAGAAGACGTCGATAGAAAGTCGATAGAATTAAGTTCCGTCCATGTTTTAAGAGACAACACGAATAGCCAATGAGAATTAGAATAGCGCCGCCCCAAACCAATCAGGTGGCTGAACTAGAGTTCCAGCCATTTCATGTTTGGTTGAAGCTCACAGCGCAGCGGCAACTTAACCCACGTGCTAGTAATCTGGTTACTGCAGGCGTCACAGTCGAGCAGAGAGAATAAAATAAGAGAAAATGACGACTGAAAACGTTAACGACAATATTCCCGAAGACACACCTCAACGGACATAGTTCAAAGCTCTTGGGGGCTCAGAGGCACGAGGAAAACACATGGCCATCCTAGACTTAATGTATTAAAGTGTACCTTAAATGCAGATGATCTATAAATATCTAAAAACTAAGAGTCTACGCTCTGACTCGACTTTCAGAGGCACAAATGACACGTAGCCTACACGCCTCACACACAAGAACTCGGACAGTTTGTGGACTATATATATTTGGACAGAGAGTCGTTTGAGAAGCAGCTACGTGTGTTTTAAAGCTGGTGTGGTATCTAGAACAGTCTTAGGTTCTACACTGGACGATTAAGAAACGGTTAACAATGAGACTTTTCAAGTGACTCTACTGAAAGAAACATGATACACGTGTTAATAATCCTAAAATAATCTGCTAAGATAAGATAAACAGGTAAACAGGTGCTGTCCTGCTGCTGTGTTGATGAAGCTCTACGGGATGTTTGAGCTTCAAGGTCTCGTGTATAGCAGGTGTACTGTTGTGATCATCTCCACTGTGCAGAGCTGACAGAGCACCACACTGTTGTGTTTCTGTGTGAAACACTCCCACAACTTTAGATGTAGGTGAGAGATTGTTTGTAGCTGCAGCTTGCACTCCAGATAAATCCATGCTTCCAGTAGACGCAGCCACTTTTGCAATTTTACGGAATTTCATAATCAATTACGTTGACGTTTCGCGTCAAAAGTTTGGAAGCGTCACCAACATGGTGAAAAAATGAAGACAAAAATTGCACCATTCAAAATTAATTAAGTGATTAAAAAAATCAAAACCATTATTTGGATAAATGCATCAAGTGAGGATTATTCACAGTGGTGATATAAAACCAGATGCAGGTCATTATATGAAATGGGTCCAATTTTAAGAGTCTCTATAATGAACCATGGCACTTCAAACCACTAGGAACGACTATTTACATCCTACCAACTGAAGTACGGATGAATTCTGAAAGTATGGATTGTGCTTCTGAAAATCATGCTGAAGTTTTCCAAAAAAAAACAAAACAAAACCATACAGTATTCATAACAAACATTTTTTAAATCATTTTTGGTGTCCAAAATTTCTCTGCATGCTTACTAATTACATTTGTTCTGTGCACGTGTATGTGTTAGGCTGGAAAATTATTCTGGGATCATAGCGCAGATTAATGTTTAATTTATGTTGAATTCCAATAAACCAGACTATTCCTGCACATGTTGCAACTTGCCCCGGAGGCTTTCAGTTAACCCCGCCCAAGAGGCAACAGGGTCCAGCAACAGTCTGGCAATATGATACTTATCACGATACAGGGCTGATTCTATATATTGCAATATACTGTGAGAGACTATAAGCAAAGGCCATGTGTTGTAATTTTTAAAAACTACATACACATATACATACACATATACACACACACACACACACACACAACACTGCTGCCCACCACAAATCTGCTGATTCTAAATTTATTTTATATATTATGACAAATCACAACATTGCACTATTTAATCTTTTCAAAATGAGTTATGTAGTAGTACTATATGTAGAAAATGGTATGGGCTTAAATTTTAATTCTGAATGAGTAAAACCACTTTGAAGCAATACAAATATATATACAAATATATATATATATATATTATATATATATTTATATATATATATTATATTTTATATATTATATATATTATATATTATATATAGCTACTGTGCCAAATTATATAATACAATGTGAATCTTTGATGTATATCATCAATGAAAGGGTTACGAGCTTCACGGTTAAATTCTCAACAGTCAGTTGGGTTATCTAGTTGTCTGATGGTGTAACGATACAGTCAGTCCCACGATCTGATTTAAATCTACGATTATAAAGTCTACTATTCTCACAGCACTGAAGTCAAAAACACAGTTCTTGTAAACGGATGACTAATGATTTTGTTGTACAGCTCACTAAAGACTGGGGAGCTGGGAGGCAGCAGAAGAGCTGTACTGGTGCTGACCATAACTAATACACTGTCCATGCTGCATGATGGACATGGAGTGAGTCTGGAATTGTTACGCACATCTATAAGATTTCTTATTGCAGTCCAGTAATTGATGTAGAGGAGCCTAAAGAGTCACTGCTGCAATATTTTTCACATTCTTACTTCTGCTGGTCGAGATTTCGTTATACTGGTCATCCTGCTGGTATTAGAGGCTCCAAAGAAAACACTATGCATCGAACATTAGCCTGTAGTAATGAAGTGAACATCGGCTTTACACTATTTTTACGGTGCATTGTGGGTAACAATATAGTGAATATATAAGAGAATCTAATCTAATAACACTACAAGACGGCTGAGACACTGAGTAGAACACTAAACGTCCTAAAGTCACCTAAAGTCGTTTGGGCCAGTTTGGTGTAAAATGCTCTATTCTAGACGCAACTTGATGCTTGTAATGATTAACTTGATCAAGTTTAGGCTTAAAATGTATTTTAGTCCATTTAATGGATCATGGCGGAAGGATACATGCAAGGCGCAGAAGGCAAAAGTAGTCCCTTATTTCTTTTTTTTTTTAGATTTATGAATAATAATCATAATTAACATCACATATAAAACTTAGAAGACCCCCATAGGTTCAGTGGTGGGGTCTGATAGTAAATAAAAGTGCTATATTTGTGTTGTAGATCTGCTGACCCCCGGTTCCATTCACCACCAGTATAAACAAAACAGAGTCTTTAAGTTTGTCTACAGTGAAACACTTCACATTAAACTAGTCTGAATAAATCTGTATGCATCCCAAGGACTGAAAAATCTCGGAAACTTGGGAGGAATTTCCCTTAAGGCAATATTATTTCATTAAAAAGTATGTGAGGAGGCAGCCAGCGCACACTCGGGGTCCTGTAGCGAGCATACATACCGAAACAGCTGAACTGAGAATCGGCCGAGAACACAGCAGCGCTCGGTCTCCTCTCAGGACCGGGACGAACAGAGAAAGTGGGCTTCGAGCTTTAGGACGGGCGAACTTCAGGCCTGAGCGCTCGCCACAAGGCTGAACTGAACCGGGGAGCGAGAAGCAAAAACAAAGAGCGTCGAGGAAACGAGAGGGAAAGAGAAAACAGATACAAACGCGGTTAACTGCACTGCATAACTAACGAGGCTCGAGCAGCTCAGCTAATATATGTACACACGCGCTCCGCTGAGGTGATGAGAGAGGATGACGTGTGGAAAATGCACCTAAACACGACTCAAGCGATTTCTCAGTAACGAAAGTTGTGTAGCTGCTGAAATATGGAAGAGAAGCGCAGCGCGAAGCTCCATCACACTTAAGTTTCGCTTTTCATTCTTCCCCAAAACCGCCTCGCTGAGTTTCAAACCTGCGCTGAGCGGGGTCATAGCGCCGGGTCGCCAGCAGGGGCCGCCAGAGAGGCGCTCCACTGTTTACAGCGGAGGGAATCTCTCACAGGGGAGCGCCAGCGCTTTTTCAAAATTTCTGCTTAACTTAGTTTTTGAGGTGTTATAGGTGGTTGTTTTGAAATGGTCCAATGTAGGACTACATATTATATCATTTTAGCATAATCACTGCTTTTTGCAACTTGATATAAAACAAAAACTCTTTTTCATGACTAATCTGCAAGAGAAGCGTTTGATCGCAGGGTTCTTGGACACAGAGAGAAGAACACTGTTTTCTGTTTTTGTTGCACTAGAACCTAATGCAGAACATTAATGTTTGGGGTCACTTTTCAGCTTTTATTATTATTATAATAATTTTTTTTAATAATTTTTTTTGACAACAAAAAGCATGCTTTCCAAATAGAGCTGATGAAGTTATCTGCTGAAAGACTGCAATTTCAGGTTTCCAATATTGTGCCATTCTTCTTCTCCTCTAGAGCTTACTTTCATTAACTTTACAGTGGTAACCAGGCGTCACTGCTTACAACACAAATGCAAAACCACCTACATGCGTCTCCTGAGTTTTATTTGCAACGTTGGCGGCAAAACTATAAAAAAGAAATAAGTCTGAGAACAATAAGACTTCTTTTCGGACCCTGTTGGTGTAAAACATCCATCATGTAGCCCTCCACCATAAATAGATTTAAATGAATTGATTAACAATTTCATGTAATAACTTTCTTTGAGGGAGATTTTAGGAGCCTTTTTACTTTCACTGTAAACAATGCTGACTCTTAAAGGGGAAGTCCGCCTGATTTTAAAATCTCCACATAATTTAAAGGTTAAGATGTAGGAAAAGTTATTGTGGTTTGGTGTGAAATACACTTCTTTTTTTTTTTTTTGGAGAAACTCACCAAACCAGAGTTATTCAGTGTTGATGATAGGAACCAGACGTCTAAAGGCTCACAAACAGAAAGTAAATACACTGCATTTGTCTTATTACAGTTTTGTGACAGTTGTGGCCTAAAACATCAGTCTGGGGCGGAGGGGTACACACAGTGCATTGTGAGAAAGAAATAGTTCCCAGTGAAAACATAATTATTCAGATTTTTCATTGTTTTACCATCATCAGCACTACATATCAAAAAGCACGTGCAGCACTGGTGATTCTCAGTAGTCAATCAAATGGCTGTATTTGTGTTGCAGACATTGTGACTCCTGGTTCCATTCAACACCTTGTGTCTGGAACTCTTTACAACAAAGCATTTGACCTTAAATCACTTTGAATGACTTTGCTTACATAAACACTTCATTATGGAGAAATTGTAAAAATTTGCTGGAGTTTCCCTAAGCACGCAGTCAGTAAATATGTCTGCTCGCCACCGAGATGAGCAGATTTATTAACCCTTTACTCAAACCTGTGCTTCCAAATGATAATATGTTTGCTAAAGTACATTTCCTGGAAATCTACTGTTTACAATGAACTGGGTAAGTGACCACTCACTGCCCAGAGGCAACACAAGGTCACTCACATACATGCACAGACCTTTTTAACAAGTGGGTTCGTAAGGACAGGACGCTATGTCCAGGGGCGGCACAGGACCTTAACCTGGCCCTACTTTTCACTCTGTTCCATTCCAAGTCATTAAAGAAGCACTACAAATAAAAAAACAAACAAACAAAAATAAAAAAAGAAACAAACACACAAAAACAATCACTACATCTGGTATAATAACAACAATAATAAATAAGTTATAAGTTATTAATATGATTAAATTTAAGACTAAAATATATAATACTGTAATGCTATTGTTAATGAATATTAGTAGTAGTAGTAGTATTGCTGTAATACTACTATTACTAGTACTACTACTAATCATTATTATTAGTAGTAGTATATTTATTATTATTATTATTATTATT